>NC_069487.1:20963540-21067123 GCF_026875155.1 Cherax quadricarinatus | reverse complement strand
GGGTCTTCTCACTGTGAATCCCGTGGAATTCAGTTAGAGGCTTTTCTTGCCACCCACCCCCCCCCATGTTTTAAATACAGTATGCACATCCATTTTGATCCCGGACTCATACTCTCTCTTGCATCGATCTCTCAGTCTGCTCTTCCTCCACCGCATTAGACTTCACTTGGTCTGTTCTCCCGGACTTACATGACAGCGATCATTTCCCAATCATTCTTACTTCCCCTTCATAATTCACCACCTCTTCACATCCCACGCTGGCAATTTGATCGGGCAAATTGGAACCTTTACTCACACCTAACTGTTTTTAGAGAGGTTCCTTCTTCGTCCTCCATCGATGAGCTTATACACCTCTTCTCGTCCTCCGTTTTAACCGCAGCATCTCATTCTATACCCCAAACTTCGGGCAGGCATTCTCAGAAATGCGTGCCTTGGTGGTCTCCTGCTTGTGTGCTCGTGCAGTATGTTTGAAACGCGCTGCATGGGGCAGGTACCGGTACAATAGAACCACAGAGAGACTCCTTGATTTTAAACAGAAGTGTGCAATCGCTCGCCGTGTCATCCGTGACGCTAAACGCACTTGCTGGCGAGATTATGTCTCCACCATCACCTCTGCTTCCTCTATGAGTGCAGTCTGGAAAAAAGTACGAAAACTGAGAGGTAAATATTCTCCTGACCCGGCTCCTGTTCTGCGGGTTGCCGGTGTTGACATAGCAAACCCACTAGATGTTGCCAATGAAATTGGCAATCATCTGGTCCATATTTCTCAGGGACTCCATCTATGCCCCTCATTTCTTTCCTCAAAGTCTGCCAGAGAGTTAGCACCCTTGGACTTTTCTTCTCTCAGAGAAGAACAGTATAATGTGCCTTTTACACTTCAAGAACTGGAGGCAACACTCTCAGCTTGCCGATCATCGGCAGCTGGGCCCGACGACATTCATATTCGTATGCTACAACATTTACATCAGTCAGCCCTTGCAGTCCTATTACGCCTTTACAATCTTATTTGGTCACAAGGAGTTCTTCCACAGCTGTGGAAATCCACCATTGTTCTCCCTTTTCGCAAACCAGGCACTATGGGACATGAAACCTCCCACTATCGTCCCATTGCTTTTTACCAGTGAAATTTTTGGCAAAGAAAATGGAACGCCTAGTAAATAGCGTTTATTTTGGGTATTTGGGAGACCCCACAACAGCTCTCCCCCTCGCCCAATATGGCTTTCGAAAGGGGAAGTTCTACCATAGCCCTTTTTAAACCGTTTGGTAACAAATGTTCGAAGGGCCCTTTGCAAATAACCACTCGTTTTCCCAAAAATTTTTTGACCTTGAAAAGGGCCATATACACAATTTGGGAAAGGAAAAACTTTTAGCCCAAGCCCACTCCTTTACCCCTTCGGGGCAATCTACCATCCTTCCTTAAGAATTTTTAACTGACGGGCATTTCCTTTGTTGGGGGTTAATAATTTTGCCCCCCCCCAAATTATTTTAATCCAAGTTTAAAAGGTGTCCCCCCAGGGATGGGGTTCTAAAGAAACAACACTTTTTCTCCTTTGCTATTAATGTTTTGGGGCCTCTAGTTTTCCCATCAAAATTTGGTCATCACTCTTTTTTTGTTTGATTTTCGAAAGGCCTGGGGAGGCACTGACTGTCACCTCATTACAGTTTCCTCCAACATGCATCGACCGTTTTTCCCAATTGGGCCACCAAAACTTTGGGTTTTAAATTTTTCCAGCACTAAAACCCCCCCAAATTTTTTTTCACTAGTGCTCTTCACCCTTCCAAATCTTTTTTTGGTACCTCTAGGGCTCCCGTACCCCCTGAAACGGGGTACATTCTTTTTTTCGGGGCCCTCCTTTTTTGATCGATGTTATCCTGGAAACCTAAACATTACCTTTTTAAGGCAACTTTGTCACAGCGGTGAACCCTTAAAACCCTTGCTCATCTTTCATGGGGAGCTGATCTTCAAAGCCCTCCCCCGGCCTCCCTTTCCACCCTTATTTTATGGGAAACTTGATTATGGTTTACCAGATCTATTCAGCCGGGTTTTCCCGCACTCTCTCTACCCTTTAAACCCCCTTCATCACCAAAATTAGTTTATGCCCTTGGTGCTTTTTTGCTCTTTCCCCTTTTCGAGAGCCTCTATACAGAAAGGGGAAAATTCCATTTCCCTTTTCCCATCGCCATGATGCCCGTTTCCTGCGCCCACTATGTATGCTCTCATGATTCCCAATCCTTCCCTTTTTTAGAATTTGGGCACTGATATTATAGACCCTTATTTTTTCGCGCCCCCGTTTAAATCCGTCCCTTCTGTCCCTTCCCTTCATTCCTCTTTTTCTTCTCTTCAACTACCACCTTTCTTTGTACATTTTTGATCTCATTTTCCCCTACCCCTGGGAATTCCGCTGTTAGAGTCTGTTCTTTCTCCCCCCCTTTGCTCAAAAGCCCAACTTTTTAGGGTTGCTTCCCGTCTCATTTTTTTGACCACTTTCGCCTCATTCTCATCCATTGCCGTGCCAGATGGCTCTAAGTCTTACGGTGTGGTTTTTGCGCGTGTTTCCGGACAGTGTCGTACAAGGGCATTTATACTTCGGCTTTTTTTTCGCTGAATTGTACCCACCCCTTCCACTTATCCGTTTTGATCTTCCCCGTGTCTCATTGGGTTGTCTCGGGCCCCCTTAGTGCTTACGGGTAACAAAAATTTGGGTCCCCCACCCCCTTGTCCTCCGTATCCAACTTTTGGTACGCTGCATCTTTTCCAAGCATAAAAATATTGTTTTTTGTTGGGTCCCCGGTCATGTTGACGTACAGGCAATGAACAGGAGACACTGCTGCGCGGCAGCAGTACTGCCTACCGTTTTCTTATAGAGGATTCCATTTATGGATTTTTTGCTGCAATATTTCCCCCTTCACACCCGTTGGCACAACGTTGGGCTACTAGCTCGGCAACAAAATTCAAAACTATTAAACCGGTTAGTTACTGGCCCTCTTCTTTTTCACCAGTGTCAGGTTGGGAGCTACTCTCTCCCCTCTTCGCATTGGCCATACCCTCTTACTAGGATATCTAGGAGGCCGTCCTGCCCCCTCTTGGAATTGCCAAGCCCCATTTCATCCCCACATTCGTTGGACTGCCCCTTTATAACGAGCACGCAGAATTTACCTCTGTCTCGCTTCGCACCGCTACTCTCTCTTTCCTTCCCTTCCGCTGATGAACCCCCTTTCTCAGACTTTCCTTCATTGATTTTTTGACAACAACTGATTTCCACAAATTCTAAAAACCTTCAGCCCTTTTCTACTTCAATTTTTTGTTTAACCCCCTCTACCCCCGTACAAATCCCTTGCCCCGCTGTTTTTGTAACCTACTGACACCCCTCCCCCCTTTTCTCCCACCCCAATTTCCCCCCGTTTCCCTTTCCCCTACCCTGCAGCGCTGTAACCCTTGTGGTTTTAGCGCTTTTTTTTAGATTATAAAAAAATCTGGGGAAAATTGTCCCTAAATTTTTTTTAAATTTTAATCTCATTTCCAAAACATAATAGTCCATCTGGAAAGTTTTATTTCTTTTGGTCAAATTTTCGGTGGTGAAGCACAAACAGACCTCGAATATTACATCACCGCAATAAACCCCGACGAAAGGAGTTGAAAAGGTGTAATGGTTAAAACATAATGAAAGGGTTTTTGGGTCTTTTAGGTCATTTTGTTTTGGGGCAAATTCTGCAGGGGCAAGTTGTGAGAGAGATGGGGGGTAAAGAAGTGAATTTTTTGGGGTCTTGCCAAAGGGGTTAAAATAGTTTTTGCCACCGAAGGGGCCCCAATTTTTATTGTGCACCCCTACCATCCGGGGGACGGTACACAAAGCATGACAGAAAAGGAATCAAACACAAATGGGACTTGTTGCAGTTGTTTTTTGGGGCTGATGGCACTATCTTTTTAAGGAAATTTGAAGAGAAAGTGTAAAAAATTGGTAAAACCGAATTTGAGAGGTGAACAAGAAAAAAGCAAGGTTTTAAAGGGTAACAAAAAAATTTAGCCCATGAAAGTTTGGGATATAAGTTTGGGGGAGTGAGTATAGGGGAAAATTAATGTGTTTAAAACATCTGGGAGTGGATTTTAATCCCCAAAATGGGTTTTTATGAAAGACGGGGTTTAACCAAAAACGATAAAGGTGACTTGAAACCTGGGGGACCCCTGTGGAGACAAAAAAAGGGAAAAAAAGAGAGTATAGCGGTACCATTGTTTGTGCACTCAGTTTAACACACTGAATCCGGAGGTAAAAACAACTTAGGGGGTTTTTTCCCGTAAACCCCTTTGCTGTTCCTGTTCCCTATCATAAAACAGGTACCTGGGTGTTAGTCGACTAGTGTGGGCCCGCTTTCCTGGGGAAAAATTGACCTAATTTGCCTGAAATGCTCTGTAACAGGCTTTCTTTATAGTACATGTCACGGGAGTCGCTATGGTCTGAATACCTTGTACATGTACTTGTGCTACTAGGCTAATACCGGTGCCCTTTCCCTTTAAGTAAATGTAAACCTGACCTGACTATTTTAAAGGGCTTTTTGTTTTAACCGGTAGGAGTTTGGAAACCCTCCCTCGTTGGACCAGGGGCCCCTACTGCAGTGTTCCTTCTTATTTTTCCTATTTCTTAAATTAATTTAAAGACAGTTTTTTGGAAGGGGGACCATTCCCCCGATTTTGATGTTTTAAATTTTTGGTGGTTCCAATATGTTTTTTTACTAGAATTTTTTTTTTAGCGGGAAGATTTTTTCTAAAAAATCATTTTTGTGGATTATTTTTTCAGATTAGTATTCCCGTGTAATAAATTTTTATGAAAAAGTAAATCAGTCCTTTGGGTTGCTTTTTCAATCCTGTGGTAAATGGCCCCCTGGTTTTTGCAGGGAAATTTTAAAAATAGCGACCACATTTGATATAAAAATTTAAAAAAAACGTTTTTGGGGCCGCCCAAACGAGATAAAACCTTATGGGAAATTAAATCTATATTAGAAGACAAGGAAAAGCAATAAAATATTTCCTTTTGAAAGATGTGTCCCCCCTCGATTAAAAGGAAAATAAAATGGGGGGGGTTGAACGGGGCTGTCTTTGGGAAAACTGCTTCTCAGGGTGCTAGTGTTTCCTGGGGGAAAGTGTAAACCAAAAAGGGGACAGTGACCTTGGTGATGAAACAGGTAAAAACAATTTCAAAATTTAAATTTTCAGAGGTTTCAAAAAAAATTTATTCTTTCGGAAGGAAAAAAAAGGGATATGGGCCCCAGGGAAAAAGTGTTCAACATACTAGCAAATACGGGAAACACTGATGTCCATAAGGGGGAGGGAGTCGAGGGGGAAAAAAAGAAAAAAATACAACCCGCGTGAACACAGCAACAAATTTTTTAAAGGGCCCTTTGGGGATCTGCAGCTGGGAAACTGGTAAAACAGGGGGGAAAAATGCCAAAATTGGGCCATGTTGTGCAAAAAAAGGTTTTAAAATAAACCGACAATATGAAAGTTAAGACACATGTGCAACATCTTTGGGTATCTTAAAGTTTTCCAGATTTGCACAAGTTTTCTTAAATTTCACATTTGGGCCATCCCAAAAATGTTTTACCCATGAAACAACAGGGGAGTTTCCCAAATCCCCTTCCAGTAACTTATTTCCCCCCCTGAAATGTTTCACACGTCCCCTTCCTGAAAGAAAATAAACAACCATACTGCCCGGCACACAACTAAAGGTTCCCAAAACGACACAGACCAGCCAACTATGGGAAACAAAAGAGGGGAGTTGTAAACCCCTCCAGAGGAAAAAAATTTTTTTTTTTAGTTTTCCCGGGAAAAAGAAAAAGACTTGTAAGAAATAAAAGAAATTTTTACACCCCAAATTAAAACAAATTCTGGGAGCAGAGGGACTCCCTTGGGCCCCACTACAGAACAAAAAATAATTTGAGGGCCCGCAAATAAAACCCCCCAAATTCCACGATATAAAATTTTTCTTTTCAGACTAAAAGGACCTAAAAACCTCAACAAAAAAATTCCTTACAGCAAGGGGTTTTTTTACAGAGTCCAATGTAAAAATTTGCAGCATTCCCGAAAGACCCACAAAAGGGGAACATTTTTTTTATAACGGGAAAAGTGGGTACCAGGTTATAAACCCAATTTCCCATGCGAAAAAACTAAACAGGGAGTAAAGGGGGAAAAAGGGTTGGGTTGTACGTCACAGAGTCGATCATTTGCTCAGAATTACTAAACATCTCAAATGATGCAGTTGAAATTTTTGGCGGTAAAGACTGAAAACCAAAACCTTGTCATTGTGGTTGTATACAAGCCGCCTGATGCAACTTCCCAGCAATTCCAGGAACAGCTTTTGAAAATTGACCACTTCTGGAAAATCTCCCAACTCCTGCCCCAAACATCTTGCTACTGGGAGATTTCAACTTGAGACACTTAAAATGGAGGAGTGTAGCAAATATCTTAGCAGAGATCACCCCAGGAGGCAGCTCAGATGAAAATTCACACCTTAATTCACCTTAAACCAGCAAATATTAGAGCCTACAAGACTAGAAAATATGCTGAACCTCGTCTTCACTAACAACGACAATCTGATATGTAATATAATCGTATCAAAGCCACAGTTTACAACATAACAGAGGTACTGACATGTATGCACAGGACTCCTGACCAGCAAAATTTGATCAGTTATGAGAGTGTCTTCACAGAATTCAACTTCAATAAAAAAGCATACACTGGGAACAAGTCAACCATGTTCTAAATGAAACAGGTTGGGAATATATCCTAAACAACACGGATCCGAACCATTGCCTAGAAAAAAACAAACTTAGTGGTTCTCGAGATCTGCTCAAGGCACATTCCATTAAAAATAAAGAGAAGATGTAAACTAGAAAGAGAGAAACAGAGATACTCCCTATACAGACGAAGGCGAAGAGTCACAGAGCTGCTGAGAGAGGCCAATATATCTGAAATACGAAGGGAGTCGTGGGTCAATGCAATTGCAAATATCGAACTTAAGCTGAAGGAATCCTACAGGGGACAAGAATCGTAGGATGAACTAGAAGCCATAAAGGCAATTGAAAAAACAAAATACTTCTCGTATACCAAATCAAAGGAAAAAACAACATCCAGTATTGGAACCCTGCTTAGGTGAGATATGACATACACAGATGACAGCCAAGAAATGAGTGAGATAATGAAGTCCCAGTACGACTCAGTGCTCAGCGAGACGCTACCCAGACTAAGGGTCGACAATCCAAATGAATTATTTATGAACAAGACCCAAAATTTCATTTCAAAAATCTCCGATATTATCCTAACACCACAAAACTTTGAAAAGGGAATAAATGACATGCCCATGCACTCTGCCCCATGCCCAGACTCGTGGAACTCCGTGACATTAAAAACTGCAAGAAGCCCTTGTCTCGTGCCTTCAGTAATTTATGGAGAGGGAGCATGGACACAGGGGTCATCACATACACACTAAAAACAACAGACATAGCCCCACTCCACTAAGGTGGTAGTAAAGCAATTGCAAAGAACTACAGACCGATAACACTAACATCCCGCATAAAAATCTTTGAGAGGGTTCTAAGAAGCAAGATCGCCTACCACCTAGATACTCAACAATTACACAACCCAGGGCAACACGGGTTTAGAGCAGGTCGCTCCTGCCTGTGACCATGGTGTAACAGCTCTGTTCCACAAGGCACAGTGCTCGTTTCCATTCTATTCCTCATCCTCATATCTAACATAGAGATGTAAGTCATAGCTCCGTTTCTTCCTTTGCAAATGACAACTGAATTGCCATGACAGTGACCTCCATCAAAGACACCGCGAGATTCCCAGTGGACATCAACCAGATCTTCAAATGGGCCACTCAAAACAATGTGAAGTTCAGTGACGAGAAATTTCAACTACTCACATATGGAAAACTTGAGGAAATTAAAACTATCAGGGTATACGACAAATTTTAACCATACAATAGAGCGACAAAGTAATGTGAAGGACCTGGGAGTGATGTCATAAAATCTCAACTTCAAAGACGACAATGTAACTACCGCATATCCTAGGAAAATGATAGGATGGATAATGAGAGCCTTCAAAACTAGGGACGTCAAGCTCATGATGATTCTCTTCAAATCACTTGTTCTCTCTAGGCTGGAATACTGCTGTACACTAACGGCCCCCTTCAAGGCTGGCAACATTGCTGACCTGGAGAGTGTATAAAGAACTTTTACGGCACACATACGTATGATAAGGTGCCTAAATTACTGGGAACGGTTGAAGTCCCTTGATTTGTATTCCCTGGAACACCAGCGAGAGAGATAAATGATAATATACACTTGGAAAAATCCTGGAGGGATTGGTAGCAAACCTGCACACGAAAATCACTCCATATGAAAGCAAAAGACTCGACAGGAGATGCGACATTCCCTGATGAAAAGCAGGGGCGCCACGAGTACACTGAGAGAGAACACAGTAAGTGTCCGGGACCCAAGACTGTTCAACTGCCTCCCAGCATACATAAGGGGAATTACCAATAGACCCCTGACTGTCTTTAAGAAGGCACTGGGCAGGCAAGTAAAGTCAGTACCTGACTAACCGGGCTGTAGATTGTACGTCAGTTTGCATGCGGCCAGCAGTAACAGCCTGGTTGATCCGACCCTGATCCACCATGAGACCTGGTCTCAGACTGGACGACGGGGGCGTTGACCCCCAAAACCCTCTCCAGGTACACTGGCCTGTGAATTTTATGACACCATAGATTCATCCCCACTCATTCCTTGATTTGTTGTTGCAAGCGGTGTTGTTGTTATTATTCAGGGGTGATGGACTGATTACATCGTCTTCAAGTATCTTCTGCTTCTATCAACTTTTCTGTACTCGACTGAAGAAGCCTACTGTGTAGGCGAAACGTTTCATAATAAAGATACCTAACTGTTGCATATGTGTCTTACCTAACAACCTGTCGGTATTTTATACCATTTTAATGTTCATTATTGCTAGTGTTGGGGAAGTGATTTCAAACTTCTAAGAGATGTACAGGGGATGAACATTGTAAACATTCTTGATGTTAAATTAGACACATGTGCAACTCTTGGGTATCTTTATTGAGGAAACGTTTCGCCACACAGTGGCTTCATCAGTCCATACATAGGAGAAACTTGAAGAACAGGAGGAGAATGAGGTAATCAGTCCCTCAACCTTGAGTCGATGTGTTCAGTCCATCAATCAGATTCTATTCAAGATTGATGGACTGACCACATCGACTCAAGGTTGAGGGACTGATTACCTCATTCTCCTCCTGTTCTTCAAGTTTCTCCTATGTATGGACTGATGAAGCCACTGTGTGGCGAAACGTTTCCTCAATAAAGATACCCAAGAGTTGCACATGTGTCTAATTTATCAACATGTCGGTTCTCTGAACCATTCATCTACAAATATTCTTGATGTTGGATTCTCCCTCCTCTTGCCATTCCTTCTGCTGGAAATAAATGGTATCAAATACCGACACAATGGAAATATAAACACATATGCAGTATAATGTGATCCTTTATTGACTACGTTACGCCCACACAGTTCTGTTTGTGACTTGAAAAAGCCCACTGTGTGGGCGAAACGTAGTCAATAAAGGATCACATTATACTGCATATGTGTTTATATTTCCATTCCTTCTGCTACTGTTTTCTCTGACAGTTTATTGAGTTCTCCCTCAACTGTCTATCCTATCCTCTTCTTCATTCTCTCTAGATTCAGGTATACAAGGTGATGTCTTGTATTTCTCAAGAGTGATTTATCATAATACTTGGAACTGGGTGTGACCTTAAGGTTAGAGTAATCAGGCATTATTTCCCGGTCCTCTAACCATATTCTGACTGTTCTAATTCTTGAGTACCCGATCAGCCGGTCTGTTGTACGCCGGACTACTTGTGGTTAGCAGTAAGAGCCTGGTTGATCAGGCCCTGATCCACCAGGATGCCTGGTTAAGGACTGGGCTTCAGGGACGTTGACCGTCCTAACTCCCTCCAGGTAGACTTCAGTTATCATCATTTATCATTATTATTATAGAATGTATCACCATTAGTTATTATAGAATGTATCACCATTAGTTATCATTATTATAGAATGTATCACCATTAGTTATCATTATTATAGAATGTATCACCATTAGTTATCATTATTATAGAATGTATCACCATTAGTTATTATAGAATGTATCACCATTAGTTATCATTATTATAGTGTATCACCATTAGTTATCATTACTATAGAATGTATCACCATTAATTATCATTATTATTATAGAATGTATCACCATTAATTATCATTATTATTATAGAATGTATCACCATTAATTATCATTATTATTATAGAATGTATCACCATTAATTATCATTATTATTGAAACATAAACACATATGCAGTTTAATGTGATCCTTTATTGACAACGTTTCGCCCACACAGTGAGCTTTTTCAAGTCACAAACAGATCTACCTGGGGTGGAAGGTACGGGAGTATTTATAGTCAGGTTCAGAATGTTGAGGTCAGGTGGAGAATGCTGCATCTGATGATCTACCGGGTGGGGTTATAGAGTCTTGGGTAGCTTGGCAGGGGTATTGGACAAGTTGTGAGTAGACTTCCCACATAAGAACATAGAACATGCAGAAGGTCTCAAGTTGTTCCGATACCTGCCCAAGCTACCCAAGACTCCTATAACTCCACCGGTAGATCATCAGATGCAGCATTCTCCACCTGACCTAACAATTCTCTAACTGTCTATAAATAACAAAAAAGGCACCCAATACCGTGACTGGAACGATACACAATAACCGTAGTCGATTGCGTTATCTCTTTTATGTGAGGGTTATTTGTGTACTGGATATAAAATACTCGCGTACCTTCCACCCCAGGTAGATCTGTGTGACCACTTGAGAAAGCTCTACTGTGTAGGCGAAACGTTGTCAATAAAGGCTTCACATTTAAACTACATATGTCTTTGTTTCCATTGTGTCGGTATTTTATTCATTTAATTTTCATCATTATTATTATAGAATTGTATCACCATTAGTTAATATTTATTTATTTATAGAATGTATCACCATTAGGTTATCATTATTTTTATAGAATGAATCACCATTAGTTAGTATAATTACTTTTTAGGAAGTCCATCACCATTATTTTTATTATTATCATAGAATGTTATCACCATTAGTTAATTATTATTATTATGATAGAATGTATCACCATTAGTTTCATTTTTATTTTAGAATGTATCACCATTAGTTTTTATTATTATTATTAGAAGTGTCACCATTAGTATTCATTATTTTTAGAATTTATCACATTAGTTATTTTTATTATTATAGATGTATCACCATTAGTTATTAATTTTATTATAGAATGTAGTCACCATTAGTTATTATTATTATTATAGAATGTATCACCATTAGTTATCATTATTATTAGAGAATGTATCTGGAAGAAATTTACACTTACAACAACACATTGGGAATCTTATTAAAGAACGTTTCGCCACACAGTGGCTTCATCGTCCAATACAAGTAGAAGTGGGTTATAAGGGAGAGTAGAAGTTTGAGGTAATCAGTCCCTCAACCTTGGATTTCGGAAGTGTTCAGTCCATCACTCAGTATAGGAGTGCAGCATAGGGCCAGAGAGGTGGCTTATATTACTGCGGTGTGAGTTGGAGTTGAAGCAGGAGGAGGCGGATCACAGTGGGACCTGCCTCTAGTGTAAGTTGCAGGAGGAGGCGGGATCACAGTGGGACCTGCCATAGTGTAAGTAGAGGAGGAGCGGCGGTTCACAGGTGGGACCGCCACTAGTCCCCCAGTTTAAGTGCTGGAGGCAGGGGGATCACAGTGGGACACTGCCACAACGTGTAAGTTAGAAGGAGGAGGCGGTCGGTCACAGTGGGACCTGGCCACTAGTGTAAGTTGCAGGAGGAGGAGGGGTCACATGGTGGACCTGCCACTAGTTGTAAGTAGCAGGAGGAGGCGGGATCACAGTGGGAACCTGCCACTAGTGTAAAAGTAGCAGGAGGAGGGGGGTCACAGTGGGACCTGCCACTATTGTAAGTAGCAGGAGGAGGCAGGGGGTCAGTGGGACCTGCCACTAGTGTAAGTAGCAGGAGGAGGCCGGCGGGTCACAGTGGGACTGCAACTAGTGTAAGTAGCAGAGGGGCGGGTCACAGTGGGACCTGCACTAGTGTAAGAGCAGGAGGAGGACGGGATCACATTGGGACCTGCACACAAGTGTAAGTAGCAGAGGAGGCGGGGTCACAGTGGGACCTGCCACTAGTGTACAGTAGCAGGAGGAGGCGGGGGTTCACAGTTGAGGACCTGCCACTAGTGTAAGTAAGCAGGAGGTAGGCGGGATCACAGTGGGGACCTGCCACTAGTGTAAGTAGCAGGAGGAGGGCGGGGTCACGTGGGACCTGCCACTTGTGTAAGTAGCAGGAGGAGGCGGGGTCACAGTGGGACCCTGACACTAGTGTAAGTAGCAGGAGGAGGCGGGCGGTCACAGATTACCCCCCCCCCCCCCCCCCCCCCCGGGGACCTGCCACTCGTGTAAGTAGCGCGACCGGAGGCGGGTCACAGTGGGACCTGCACTAGTGTAATTAGCAGGAGGAGGCGGGTCACAGTGGGACATGCCATTAGTGTAAGTAGCAGGAGGAGGCGGGATCACAGTGGGACCTGCACTAGTGTAAGTAGCAGGAGTTGAGGCGGGATCACAGTGGGACCTGCCACTAGTGTAAAGTAGCAGGAGGGAGGCGGGATCACAGTGGGACCTGGCACTAGTGTAAGTAGCAGGAGGAGGCGGATCACAGTGGGACCTGCCACTAGTGTAAGTAGCGGAGGAGGCGGGATCACAGTGGGACCTGCACTAGTTTTAAGTAGCTGGGAGCGGGCATCACAGTGGGACCTGCCACTAGTGTAAGTAGCAGGAAGGAGGGCGGGATCACAGGGGGACCTGCCACTACGTGTAAGTAGCAGGAGGAGGCGGGTCACAAGTGGGGACTGCCACTAGTGTATGTAGCAGGAGGAGGCGGGATCACAGTGGGACTGCCTCATAGTTGTTAAGTCGCTGGAGGAGGAGCGGGATCACAGTGGGACCTGCCACTAAGTGAAGTGCAGGAGGAGGGCGGAGGGTCACTGTGGGAACCCTGCCACTAGTGTAAAGTAGCAGGGGAGCGGATCTACAGTGGGACCTGCCACTAGTGTAATTAGTGCAGGAGGAGGCGGGGTCACAGTGGGAACCTGCCACTAGTGTAAGTAGCAGGAGGAGGCGGTCACTGTGGGACCTGCCACTAGTGTAAGTAGCAGGAGGAGGCGGGATCACTGTGGCGACCTGCACTAGTGTAGTAGCAGGAGGAGGCGGGGTCACAGTGGGACCCTGCCCCCCCCCACTTGTGTAAGTAGCAGGAGGAGGCGGGTCTCGTGGATCCTGCACTAGTGTAAGGTAGCCGGAGGAGGCGGGGTCACAGTGGGAACTGCCACTAGTGTAAGTAGCAGGAGGAGGGGGATCACAGTGGACCCTGCAACTAGTGTAAGTAGCAGGAGGGACGGAGGGCTCACAGTGGGGGGACCTGCCACTAGTGTAAGTAGCAGGAGGAGGGGAGGTCACAGTGGGACCTGCCAATAGTGTATGTAGAGGGAGGAGGCGGGGTCACAGTGGGACCTGCCACTAGTGTAAGTAGCAGGAGGAGGCGGGTGGAGGAGGCGGGGTCACAGTGGGACCTGCCACTAGTGTAAGTAGCCGGAGGAGGAGGGCGGGGTCACAGTGGGACCTGCCACTAGTGTCGTAAGTGCAGGAGGATGCGGGGATCACCAGTGGACCTGCCACAAGTTGTATGTAGCAGGGAGGAGCGGGGTCACAGTGGGAACCTGCCACTTGTCGTAAGTAGCAGGAGGAGGCGGGGGTCACAGTGGGACCTTGCCACTAGTGTAAGTAGAGGAGGAGGCGGGTCACAGTGGACCTGCACTAGTGTAAGTAGCAGGAGGAGGCGGGATCACAGTGGGACTGACCACAAGTGTAAGTAGCAGGAGGAAGGCCGGGGTCACAGTGGGACCTGCCATAGTGTTAGAGCAGGAGGAGGCGGGGTCACAGTGGCCACTGCCACTAGTGAAGTAGCAGGAGGAGGGGGATCACAGTGGGACCCTGCCATAGTGTAAGTAGAAGGAGGAAGGCGGCGTTAACATTGGGACCTTGCCACTAGTGTGTAAGAGCAGGAGGAGGCGGTTCTCAGTGGGACCTGCCACTAGTGTTAAGTAGCAGGAGGGAGGCGGCGTGTCACAGTGGGACTGCCCACTAGTGTAAGTAGCAGGAGGAGGCGGGGTCCTCAGTGGGAACCTGCCACTAGTGTACGTAGCAGGAGGAGGCTGGGGATCACAGTGGGACCTGCCACTAGTGTAAGTAGCAGGAGGAGGCGGGATCACAGTGGGACCTGCACTAGAGTAGTACAGGAGGAGGCTCGGGATCACACAGTGGGACCTGCCACTAGTGTAAGTAGCAGGAGAGGCGGGATCACAGTTGGGACCTGCACTAAGTGTAAGTGCAGGAGGAGGGCGGGATCTCAGTGGGTCTTCTGACCACTAGTGTATAGTAGCAGGAGGAGGCGGGATCACAGTGGGACCTTGCACAGTGTAAGTAGCAGGAGGAGGCGGGATCACAGTGGGACTGCCACTAGTGTAAGTAGCAGGAGGAGGCGTGACAAGTGGGTCCTGCCCACTTAGTGTATGTTACAGCAGGAGGAGGCGGGGTCACAGTGGGACCTGCCACTAGTGTCAAGTAGCAGGAGGAGCGGGATCACAGTGGGACCTTGCCACTAGTGTAAGTAGCAGGAGGAGGCGGGATCACAGTGGGACCTGCCACTAGTGTAAGTAGCAGGAGGGAAAGGCCGGGTCACAGTGGGACCTGCCACTAGTGTAAGTAGCAGTGGAGGAGGCGGGATCACAGGGGACCTGCCACTAAGTGTAAGTAGCAGGGAGGAGGGCGGGGGTCGCAGTGGGACCTCGCCACTAGTGTAAAGTAGCAGGAGGAGGCGGGTTCACAGTGGGTACCTGCCACTAGTGTAGTAGCAGGAGGAGGCGGGATACAGTGGGACTGCCACTAGTGTAAAGTAGCAGGTGGAGGCGGGGTCACAGTGGGACCTGCCACTAGTTGTAAGTAGCAGGAGGAGGCGGGTTCACAGTGGACTGCCATAGCTGTAAGTAGCAGGAGGAGGCGGGTCACCAGTGGGACTGCCATAGTGTAAGTAGCAGGGGAGGCGGGTCACCAGTGGGACCTGCCACTAGTGTAAGTAGCAGATAACGAGGAGGCGGGATTCAACAGTGGGGACCTGCCACTAGTGTAAAGATAGCAGGAGGAGGCGGGTTCCACAGTGGGACCTGCATAGTTGTAAAGGAGCAGGAGGAGGCGGGGTCACAATGGGACCTGCCACTAGTGTAGTATAGCGGGAGGAGGAGGGATCACAGTGGGACCTGCCACTAGCTTGTAAGTAGCAGGAGGAGGCGGGATCACAGTGGGACCTGCCCACTAGTGTAAGTAGAGGGAGGTAGGCGGGGGGTCACAGTGGGACCTGCCACTTGTGTAAGTAGCAGGGAGAGGGCGGGGTCTCAGAGGGGACCTGCCACTGGTAAGTAGCAGGAGGAGGCCGGGATTCACAGTTGCGACTGCACTAGTGTAAGTAAGCAGGGGAGGCGGGATCCACAGTGGGACCTGCCACTAGTGTAAGTAGCTGGAGGAGGCGGGGTCACAGTGGGACCTGCCACTAGTGTAAGTAGCAGGAGGAGGCGGGGTCACAGTGGGACCTGCCACTTGTGTAAAAGTAGCAGGAGGAGCGGGATACAGTGGGACCTGCCACTAGTGTAAGTAGCAGGAGGAGGCCGGGATCACAGTGGGACCTGCCATAGTGTTAAGTGCAGGAGGGAGGCGGGGGTTACAGTGGGTTACCTGCCACTAGTGTAAGTAGCTAGGAGGAGGCGGGAAGTCACAGTGGGACTGCCACTAGTGTAAGTAGCAGGAGGAGGCTGGATCACGTGGGACCTGCCACTAGTGTTAAGTAGCAGGAGGAGGCGGATCACAGTGGGAACCTGCCACTGTGTAAGTAGCAGGAGGAGGCGGGATCACAGTGGGACCTGCCACTAGTGTAAGTCGCATGAGGAGGTGGTTTTGTTTAAGGGGCCTGGTTTTGGTATCATAGTGGGATCACAGTGGGACCTGCCACTAGTGTAAGAGCAGGAGGAAGGCGGGATACAGGGGGCCTGCCACTAGTGTAAGTAGCAGGAGGAGGCGGGGTCCCAGTGGGACCTGCCAATAGTGTAAGTAGCAGGAGGAGGCGGGGGTCACAGTGGGACCTGCCACTAGTGTAAGTAGTCAGGAGGATAGGCGGTGATCACACCATAGTGGGACCTGCACTAGTGTAAGTAGCCGGGAGGAGGCGCGGTGATCACAGTAGGGACCTGCCACTAGTGTAAGTTAGCAGGAGGAGGCGGGATCACAGTGGGACATCCACTAGTGTAAGTAGCTGGAGGAGGCAGGGATCACAGTGGGACCGCCACTAGTGTAAAGTAGCTGGAGGAGGCGGGATCCACAGTGGGACCTGCCACTAGTGTAAGTAGCTGGAGGAGGCGGGATCACAGTTGGCGAACAGACCTGCCACTAGTGGTAAGTAGCAGGAGGGAGGCGGGGTCACAGTGGGGACTGCCACTAGTGTAAGTAGCAGGAGGAGGCGGGATCAACAGTGGGACCTGCCACTAGTGTAAGTAGCAGGAGGAGGCGGGGTCACAGTGGGACCTGCCACTTGTGTATAAGTAGAAGAGGAGGCGGGATCACAGTGGGACCTGCCACTAGTGTAAGTAGCAGGACGGAGGCGGGTCACAGTGGGCGCCACTAGTGTAAGTAGCAGGAGGAGGCGGGGTCACAGTTGGACCTGACTAGGTAAGATAGGCAGGCGGAGGGCGGGATCTCAGTGGGACCTTGCCATAGTGTCAATGTAGCAGGAGGAGGCGGGATCACAGTGGGACCGCCACTAGTGTAAGTAGCAGGAGGAGGCGGGATCACAGGGGACCTGCCATCTAGTGTAAGTGCAGGAGGAGGCGGGATACAGTGGGACCTGCCAATAGTGTAAGTAGCAGGAGGAGGCGGGGGTCACAGTGGTGGACATGCCACTAGTTGTAAGTTAGCCAGGAGGAGTCGGATCACAGTGGGACCTGCCACTAGTGTAAGTAGCAGGCGGAGGCCGGGGTCACAGTGGGACCTGCACTAGTGTAAGTGCAGGAGGAGGCGGGTCACAGTGGTAGGACCTGCACTAGTGTAAGTAGCAGGAGAAGGCGGGGATCACAGTGGGACCTGCCACTAGTGTAGTAGCAGGAGGAGGCGGGATCACAGGGTGACCTGCCACTAGTGTAAGTTGCAGGAGGAGGCGGCGGTCACAGTGGGACCTGCCACTAGTGTAAGTAGCAGGAGGAGGCGGGGTCACAGGGGACCTGCCACTAGTGTAAGTGCATAGGAGGAGGGCGGGGTCACAGTGGGACCTGCCACAAGTGTAAGTAGCAGGAGGAGGGGGGTCACAGTGGACCTGCCCCACTAGTGTTCGTAGCAGGAGGAGGCGGGGTCACAGTTTGGGACCTGCCAACTAGTGTAAGTAGCAACAGGAGGACGGCGGAGGTCAAGTGGGGACCTGCCACTAGTGTAAGTAGCAGGAGGAGGCGGGGTCACAGTGGGACCTGCAATAGTGTAAGTAGCAGGAGGAGGCGGGGTCACAGTTGGACTGCCACTAGTGTAAGTAGCAGGAGGGGCGGGGTCACAGTGGACCCTGCCATAGTGTAAGTAGCAGGAGGAGGGGGGGATCACAGTGGGACCTGACACTAGTATGTCAAGTAGCAGGAGGAGGCGGGAGATCCTCAGTGGGACCGGCCACTAGTGTAAAGTAGCAGGAGGAGGCGGAGTCACCAGTGGGACCTGCACTAGTGTACGTAGCAGGAGGAGGGCGGGGTCACAGTGGGACCTGCCCTAGTGTAAGTAGCAGGGGTAGGCGGGTTCACAGTGGGACCTGCCAATAGATGTAAGTAGCAGGAGGAGGCGGGCTCACAGTGGGACCTGCCACAGTGTAAGTAGCAGGAGGAGGCGGGGTCACGGGGACCTGCCACTAGTGTAAGTAGCAGGAGGAGCGGGGTGGATCACAGTGGGACTGCCATTGTGTAAGTAGCAGGAGGAGGCGGGGTTCACAGTGGGCCTGCCACTAGTGTAAGTAGCAGGAGGAGGACCGGGGTACAGTGGGACCTGCCACTAGTGTAAGTAGCAGGAGGAGGCGGGATCACAGCTGGGACCTGCCACTAGTGTAAGTAGCAGGAGGAGGCGGGGTCACAGTGGGACCTGCCACTAGGTGCTTAAGTAGCAGGAGGAGGGCGGATTCACAGTGGGACTTGCCACTTGTGTAAATAGCAGAGGGAGGGGGATCACAGCTGGGACCTGCCACTAGTGTATGTAGCTCAGGAGGAGGCGGAGGCGGGGTCACAGTGGGGACCTGCCATAGTGTAAGTGCAGGAGGAGGCGGGGTCAACTGTGGGGACCTGCACTAGTTGTAGTAGAGGAGGAGGAGGCGGGGGTCACAGTGTGAACCACTGCCACTAGTGTAAGTAGCAGGAGGAGGCGGGGTCACAGTGGGAACTGCCACTAGTGTAAGTAGCAGGAGGAGGCGGGGTCACAGTGGGACCTGCCACTAGTGTAAGTCAGCAGGAGGAGGCGCGGGATCACAGTGGAGACCTGCCACAAGTGTAAGTAGAGGAGGAGGCGGGGTCACAGTGGGACCTGCCACCTAGTGTATGTAGCAGGAGGAAGGCGGGGGTCACAGTGGGACCTGCCACAGTGTAGTAGCAGGAGGAGGCGGGCCGAGGTACAGATGGGACCCTGCCAACTAGTGGAAGTAGCAGGAGGAGGCGGTTCACAGTGGGACCTGCCACTAGTGTAGAAGATAGCAGGAGGAGGCCGTGGGAGGAATTCTCGTGTTCCAGATCCTGCGGAGACCTGCCCACTAGTTGTAAGTAGCAGGAGGAGGCGGGATCACAGTGGGACCTGCCACTAGTGTAAGTGCAGGAGGAGGCGGGAGTCACAGTGGGACTGCAACTCAGTGTAAGTAGCAGGAGGAGGCGGGGTCACAGTGGGAACTGCCACTAGTGTAAGTTGCAGGAGGGGCGGGATTCACAGTTGGACCTGCCACTAGTGTAAGTAGAGGAGGGAGGCGGGGTCACAGTGGGACCTGCCATAGTGTAGTAGCAGGAGGAGGCTGGGATCACAGTTGTGGGAACCTGCACTAGTGTAAGTAGCAGGAGGAGGCCGGGGATCACAGTGGGACCTGCCACTAGTGTAAGTAGCAGTGAGGAGGCGGGGTCACAGTGGGGGACCTGCCACTAGTGTAAGTTAGAGCAGGAGGAGGCGGGATCACAGTGGGACCTTGCCTCTAGTGTAAGTTAGCAGGAGGATAGGTAGGGTCACAGTGGACCTGCCACTAGGTGTAAGTAGCAGGAGGAGGCGGGTCACAGTGTGGACCTAGCCACTAGTGTAAGTAGCAGGGTGGAAGGCGGGTCACAGTGGGACCCTGCCACTAGTGTAAGTAGCAGGAGAGGCGGGGTCACAGTGGGATGGCACTTAGTGTAAGTAGCAGGGGAGGCGGTGGTCACAGTGGGACCTGCCACTAGGTAAGTAGCAGGAGGATGCGGGTCACAGGGGACCTGCCACTAGTGTAAGTAGCAGGTGGTTGCGGGGGGTCACAGTGGGACCTGCCATAGTGTAAGTAGCAGGAGGAGGCAGGGGTACAGTTGGGACCTGCCACTAGTGTAAGTAGCAGGAGGAGGCGGGGATCACAGTGGGACATGCCACTAGTGTAAGTAGCAGGAGGAGGCGGGTCACCAGTGGGACCTGCCACTAGTGTAAGTAGCAGGAGGAGGGGGTCACAGTGGGACCTGCCACTAGTGTAAGTAGCAGGAGGAGGCGGGGTTTCACTTTGGGGACAGCACACTAGTGGTAAGTAGCAGGAGGGGCGGGGTCACAGTGGGACCTGCCACTTGAGTAAAGTAGCGGAGGAGGGGTGACCCCGTGGGACCCTGCCACTAGTGTAAGTAGCAGGAGGGAGGCGGGGTCACAGTGGGACCTGCACTAGTGTATGTAGCAGGAGGAGGCGGGGGTCACAGTGTGACCTGCCACTGTGTAAGTAGCAGGAGGAGCGGGGGGGTTCACAGTGTGGGACCTGCCACTAGTGTATGTAGCAGAGGAGGCGGGGTCACAGTGGGACCTGCCACTTAGTTGTAAGTAAGCCAGGTGGAGGCGGGGGGGTCACAGTGGGGACCTGCATAGTGTATGTAGCCAGGGAGTGGCGGGGTCACAGTGGGACCTGCACTAGTGTAAGTAGCAGGAGGAGGCCGGGGATCACAGTGGGACCTGCCACTAGTATAAAGTAGCAGGAGGGAGGCGGGATCACAGTGGGACCTGCCACTAGTGTAAGTAGCAGGAGGGGCGGGGGGGTCCAGTGGGGACTGCCACCTAGTGTAAGTAGCAGGAGGAGGCGGGGTCACAGTGGGACCTGCCATAGTGTAAGTAGCAGGAGGATGGCGGGGTAATCAGTGGGACTGGCCACTAGTGTAAGTAGCAGGAGGATGGCGGGATCAAGTGGGACCTGCCACTAGTGTAAAAAGTAGCAGGAGGAGGCGGGATCAACAGCCAGTGGGACCTGCCACTAGTGTGTAAGTAGCAAGGAGGAAGCGGGACTCCACACCTGTCACAGTGGGACCTGCCACTAGTGTAAGTAGCAGGAGGAGGCGGGGTCCAGTGGGACCTGCCACTAGTGTAAGTGCAGGAGGGTGGAGCGGGATCACAGTGGGACCTTGCCACTAGTGTAAGTAGCGGAGGGAGGCGGGGATCACAGTGGGGACCTGCCACTAGTGTAAGTAGCAGGAAGGAGGCGGGGTCACAGTGGACCTGCCATAGTGTAAGTAGCAGGCGGGGGGGGCGCTCACAGTGGGACCTAGCCCCTAGTGTAAGTAGCAGGAGGAGGCGGGATCACAGTGGACCTGCCACTAGTGTAAGTAGCAGGAGGAAGGCGGGGTCACAGTGGGGACTGCCACTAGTGTAAGTTAGACAGGAGGTAGGCGGGATCACAGTGGGGGACTGCCATAGTGTAAGTGTAGCAGGAGGAGCGGGAATCACAGTGGGACCTGCCCTGTGTAAGTAGCAGGGAGGAGGCGGGGGATCACAGTGGGGACCTGCCACTAGTGTAAGTGCATGGAGGAGGCGGGATCACAGTGGGACCTGGCCACTAGTGTATGTAGCTGGAGGAGGCGGGGATCACAGTGGGACTGCCACTGTTAAGTAGCAGGAGGAGGACGGGTGGTCACAGTGGGACCTGCCACTAGTGTAGGTAGCCAGGAGGGAGCGGGGTCACAGTGGGACCTGCCATAGTGTAAGTTAGCAGGAGAGGCGGTAGGTTGTCACAGTGGGACTGCCCACTAGTGTAAAGGTAGCAGGAGGAGCGGGGAATCACAGTGGGACCTGCCACTAGTGTAAGTAGCAGGAGGAGGCGGGATCAACAGTGGGACCTGCCACTGTGTAAGTAGCTGGAGAGGCGGCGGTCAGTGGGACTGCCCATAGTGTAAGTAGCAGGAGGAGGCGGGCGGGATTCACAGTGGGCCTGCCACTAGTGTAGAAGAGCAGGAGGAGCGGGATCACAGTGGACCTCGCCACCTAGTGTAAGTAGGAGGGGGCGGCGGTCACAGTGGGACATGCACTTGTGTTAGTAGCAGGAGGAGGCGGGATCACAGTGGACCTGCCACTAGTGTAAGTAGCAGGAGGAGGCGGGGTCACAGTGGGAAACCTGCACTATTGTAAGTAGCAGGAGGAGGCGGGGGTCACAGTGGGACCTGCCACTAGTGTTAGTAGCAGGAGGAGGCGGGGGATCACATTGGGACCTGCCACTAGATGTAAGTAGCAGGAGGAGGCGGGGTCATCAGTGGGACCTGCCACTAGGTTAGTAATGTAGCAAGGAGGATGGAGGCGGGGTCACAGTGAGGACCTGCAATAGTGTAAGAGCAGGAGGAGGCGGCGGTCACAGTTGGGACCTGCCATAGTGTAAGTAGCAGGAGGAGGGGGATCACAGTGGGACTGCTCATTGTGGAAGTAGGACAGGGGAGGCGGGATCACCAGTGGGAACCTGCCACTAGTGTAAGTAGCAGAGGAGGCGGGGTCACCAGTGGGACCCTGCCATAGTGTAAGTACAGCAGGAGGAGGCGGGATTCACAGTGGGACCTGCCTCTAGTGGGTAAGGTACGCAGGAGGAGGCGGGGTCACAAGTGGGGACCGGCCACTAGTGTAAGTATGCAGGAGGAGGCGCGGTCACAGTGGGACCTGCCACTAGTTGTAAGTAGCAGGAGGAGGCGGGATCACAGTGGGACCTGCCACTAGTGTAAGTAGCAGGAGGAGGAGGGGGTCCCCCACATGGGTCCTCCACTAGTGTAAGATGCAGGAGGAGGCGGGTCAACAGTGGGCCCTGCCACTAGTTAAGTTAGCAGGAGGAGGCGGGATACAGTGGGACCTGCCTCTAGTGTAAGTAGCAGGAGGGAGGCGGGGGTCACAGTGGGATCCTGCCACTAGTGTAAAGTTAGCAGGAGGAGGCGGGATCACAGTGGGACCTGCCACTAGGGTAAGTTAGCAGGAGGAGGCGGGGTCACAGTGGGGACTGCCACTAGTGATAGTAGCAGGAGGAGGCTGGGGGTCACAAGTGGGGACCTGCCACTAGTGTAAGTAGCAGGAGGGGGCGGGGGGTCCACAGTGGGCTGCACTAGTGTAAGTAGCAGGAGGAGGCGGGAATCCCAGTGGGGACCTGCCACAGTGTATGTAAGTAGCAGGAGGAGACGGGATCACAGTGGGACCTGCCACTAGTTGTAAGTAGCAGGAGGAGGCGCCGGTAACAGTGGAGACCTTGGCACTAGTGTAAGTAGCAGGAGGAGGGCGGGGTCACAGGGGACCTGCCACTAGTGTAAGTAGCAGGAGGTGGCGGGGTTCACAGTGGGCCTGCCACTTAGTGTAAGTAGCAGGTGGAGGCTGGGTCACAGTGGGACCTGCCACTTGTGTAAGGTAGCAGGAGGAGGCGGGGTCACAGTGGGACCTGCCATTTGTGTAAGTAGCAGGAGGAGGCGGGATCACAGTGGGACCTGCCACTAGTGTAAGTAGGCAGGAGGAGGCGGGGGTCACAGTGGGGACTGCTGCCACTAGTGTAAGTAGCAGGAGGAGGCGGGGTCACAGTGGGACTGCCACTAGTGTAAGTAGGTCGTCGTTCCAAAATGTGGGCAAACGTGAAGTCTTTGTACCAAGATCCCATAGAATGTATCATCATTAATTTATCATTATTATTTTTAGAATGTATCACCATTAATATCTTTATTATTAAAGAATGTATCACATTAAATTATCATTATTATTATAGAATGTATTCACCATTATTTATCATTATTTTATAGAAATGTCATCACCATTAAATTATCATTTTTATTATTATAGAATGTATCACCATTAGTTACTATTATTATAGAATGTATCACCATTAGTTACTATTATTATAGAATGTATCACCATTAGTTACTATTATTATAGAATGTATCACCATTAGTTACTATTATTATAGAATGTATCACATTAGTTACTATTATTATAGACATGTATCACATAGTTTTATTATTATAGAATGTATCCAACCATAGGTACTATTATTAGAGAATGTATCACATTTGTTACTATTATTATAGAATGTATCACCTTTAGTTATAATTAATTATAGAATGTATCACCATGTTACTATTATTATAGAAAGTATCACCATTAGTTACTTTGATTATAGGGAATGTATCACCATTAGTTACTATTATTATAGAATGTATCACCATTAACATTCTAACACTACTAGAAGAACTATTCTTAAGTTATTGAATGAGAAATGAATATCAGTATTTATTCCATAAAACTAGTAAGATGGGACTTGTGTAACATTATGGCAGTGAGAACTTTGCGTTTGTCAGTAAACGCCACATCAGTGGTGAAAGTTTGAAGGCGATCGGATGAGTCATTCTAGGTATGGTATGAATTTCAACAGCTCTAATTTTCTTTTCTCTTTATATTTTTTACTACATCAACGATAGCTGCGTCCAATAACGGTTTACAACGAATATACGTTTACAACGAATATACGTTTACAACGAATATATCCCCCTCAAGGGAAGGTTCCTTGATGTAGGTGAGGGGCTCTATGATCTAGGGAATTGGAACCCCTCAAGGAAGGTTCCATGATGTTGGTGAGGGGCTCTTGATCTAGGGGAATTGGAACCCTCAAGGAGGTTCCTTGATGTTGGTGAGGGGCTCTTGATGTAGGGAGCAAATTGGGTCTGTTGCTCCAGTTCCCCGAATTAAGCCTGAATACCTTCCAATCCCTCCCCAGGAGCGTATTATCTCCGGGGTTTAGCGCATTCCCCTTGATTATATAATAATAATTACGAATATATTTATTCAGGCAATAAAATATATTAAGGAACGTTTTCTAATTAAAAAAAAAAAAAAAAAAAATAAAAAAATTAATGAAAAAATTATTAAAACACATCATCAAAATAAAAAAAAAATCTTGTTTAAACAGACCGTTAAGATCACATGACTGAGCAAATATTAATTTACTCTACACAACTTAACCTCTTCAAGGAAAGGATCCTTGGGCGTGGTGAAGAGGCTCTTGTTGAGGAATTAGACCTGTCGGTCTTCTTCCTCAGAACGAACCCCGAACCTAATTACCCCCCCAATCTCCCCTCCCCTATCCCATCCTCCCCACCTCCCTTTTTCCTTTCCTCCTCCTCCTCCCCCACCCCTCCCTTTTGCCCTTCCTCTTTGGCCTTTGGGATTTCTCCCCACAGGCGCGCTAGTTCCTAGGTAGGGGAAGGATACCGGGGTCTATCCCATTCCGTTGAGGTTCTTGGCGGTGGCGTAGTTTGCTGGGAATTGGTCATCGGCTGGGGATGTCCCGATCCCTCTCGGTATCCCGGTGTAGCTTTGGGTTGTCTTTGGGCGACGGGTGTATCTCTGGAAGCCACCTTTCGGATTCCGGGGGAGGTGGCCGAAGGAGGTATGCTTAGTGGCGGATATTCCGGCTGCCCTCTCTTTTGTCCACCGAGGTAGCTCGGCAGATGTGAGGTTGCTATCCCGGATGTTAGTTACTAGCATTGATGGGTAGGGTTATGGACGGGTTCCATGCAGCATCTGTGCTACTTGCTTTTTACGGTGGCTGAGGTCCCTCTTGGGCGCGGAGGGGAGGAGTTTCTGGCCCCTTCATTCCTCCCCTAGGAACTTATCCCGCCCGGTCCCCCTTTTTTTATTCTTTTTTTTTTATTTATTTTCTTTTCTTCTTTATTTTTTTTCTTCAGAAAACAAAAGAAAGAAGTAACCTAACCATGGCAGCCCAGTCCATGAACCTATACCCCGGGGCCGCCTTCTTGATACGCACCCCGTTTGGACCCCCGCCTCGTCTTTGGACCACTCTTCAGGACACTCCTCAGGCCTCTGTACCTATTGCCGGTCTGTTTCCTCCACCCGCTTCATGGTACTGAGGCCTCTACTGAACTCCTTTGATTATCGGACCTTTGCTCTCCTCAGACTATTGTCTTCCGGCCGCTCTCTACGGGTGCTGGGCAATTTACAAATTCGCGACACGACCATTCCACGTCGGACCAACTCTGGTCCACACGCCAAATGCCAACGACAATTACTGCTGATGATACTCTCCACTTCTCGTTATTTCTGAAACGATCGACACGTCCTTCACTACCTTTTCACGCTCAGCTTCAGGACTGAACAATGACTAAATTTCCTTCACTTTACTGACCGACTTCTCTACTGCTTTCTTGCTGACCACAGTATTGGCAAGGCACTCCTACGCCATGTTGGTAAAGATATTTCTTTTCATGTTTAAGAGCGGTTCGCGCATCATTATCGTACAGAATGCTACCCAGGCTCATGAGCTCTTCGTCTTTCCCAGATAGATACTGTTCCTGTCACACTCATTGAAAAACTTCATTCCCTAAATTTTGTAGTGGTTACCGTCATTCTGCCAATACCCATAGTTCAACAAAAATTTCCGATGTGGCTATGACATTCTTGAACAGCTGGGAACTCCAAGATCTCCCAATCCTCAAGGTAGACACTTACGTTCTTCTGCCCACGGTGCGGAGACGTACCCTAGCAATGTGCTCGTTTAACTTTTGGACAGCCAGTGAACCCCCATCCTCAGTTTATTATAGCAAGGACATCGTTACAAGTTCGGAAAGGTGATCCCTACACCACAACAGTGTAGAAATTGCTAGGGCGGATTTGGCCATCCAGCGAAATATTGCAGATCTATTACCTGGAGTTTACCTGGAGAGAGTTTCGGGGGTCAACGCCCCCGCGGCCCGGTCTGTGACAAGGCGCCTGGTGGATCAGCGCCTGATCAACCAGGCTGTTGCTGCTGGCTGCACGCAAACCAACGAAACGAGCCACAGCCCGGCTGATCGGGGAACTGACTTTAGGTGCTTGTCCATGCCAGCTTGAAGACTGCCAGGGTCTGTGGTAATCCCCCTTATGTGTGCTGGAGGCAGTTGAACAGTCTCGGGCCCCGACACTTATTGTATGGTCTCTTAAAAACGTGCTATGACACCCCTGCTTTTCATTGGGGGATGGTGCATCGTCTGCCAAGTCTTTTGCTTTCGTAGTGAGTGATTTTCGTGTGCAAGTTCGGTACTAGTCCCTCAGGATTTTCCAGGTGTATATAATCATGTATCTCTCCCTCCTACGTTCCGGGGACTACAGTTTTAGAAACCTCAAGCGCTCCCATAATTGGGGTGTTTTATCTCCGTTATGCGCACCGTGAAAGTTCTCTGTACATTTTCTAGGTCGGCAATTTCACCTGCCTTGAAAGGTGCTGTTAGAGTGCAGCAATATTCCAGCCTAGATGAACAAGTGACCTGAAGAGTGTCATCATGGGCTTGGCCTCCCTAGTTTTGAAGGTTCTCATTATCCATCCTGTCATTTTCTACAGATGCGATTGTTACAATGTTATGTCCTTGAAGGTGAGATCCTCCGACATAATCACTCCCAGTCTTTGACGTTGGTGTTTCGCTCTATTTTTGGGCCAGAATTTGTTTTGTACTCTGATGAAGATTTAATTTCCTCATGTTTACCATATCTGAGTAATTGAAAATTTCCTCATCGTTGAACTTCATATTGTTTTCTGCAGCCCACTGAAAGATTTGGTTGATGTCTGCCTGGGGCCTTGCAGTGTCCCGCAATGGGAAAACACTGTCATGCAGATTCGGGTGTCATCTGCAAAGGAAGACACGGGGCTGTGGGCGACATCCTTGTCTATGTGGGATATGAGGATGAGGAAAAAAGATGGGGAGCTAGTACTGTGCCTGTGGAACAGACCTTTTCACCGTAGCTGCCTCGGACTTTACTCTGTTGACGAAATACTCTCTGGGTTCTGTTTGTGAGGAAATTATAGATCCATCGACCGACTTTTCCTGTTATTCCTTTAGCGCGCATTTTGTGCGCTATTACGCCATGGTCACACGCCATGGTCGAAGGGTTTGCAAAGTCTGATATATTACATCTGCATTCTTTTTGTCTCTAGTGCATTTAGGACCTTGTCGTAGTGATCCAGTAGTTGAGACAGACAGGACGCCTGTTCTAAACCCATGTTGCCCTGGGTTGTGTAACGATGGGTTTCTAGATGGGTGGTGATCTTGCTTCTTAGGACCCTTTCAAGATTTTTATGATATGGGATGTTAGTGCTATTGGTCTGTAGTTCTTTGCTGTTACTTTACTGCCCCCTTTGTGGAGTGGGGCTATGTCTGTTGTTTTTAGTAACTGAGGGACGACCCCCGTGTCCATGCTCCCTCTCCATAGGATGGAAAAGGCTCGTGATAGGGGCTTCTTGCAGTTCTTGATGAACACAGAGTTCCATGAGTCTGGCCCTGGGGCAGAGTGCATGGGCATGTCATTTATCGCCTGTTCGAAGTCATTTGGCGTCAGGATAACATCGGATAGGCTTGTGTTAATCAAATTTTGTGGCTCTCTCATAAAAAATTCATTTTGATCTTCGACTCTCAGTCTGGTTAGCGGCTTGCTAAAAACTTAGTCATATTGGGACTTGAGTAGCTCACTCATTTCCTTGCTGTCATCTGTGTAGGACCCATCTTGTTTAAGTAGGGCCCAATACTGGACGTTGTTCTCGATTTTGATTTGGCATAGGAGAAGAAATACTTTGGTTTCTTTCGATTTCATTTATGGCTTTTAGTTCTTCCCGCGATTCCTGACTCCTAAAGGATTCTTTTAGCTTAAGTTCGATGCTTCCTATTTCTCTACCAGTGTCTCCCTGCGCATTTCAGATATATTGACCTCTTTTAGCCGCTCTGTTATTCTTTTCCGTCGCCTGTAAAGGGAGCGCCTGTCTCTTTCTATTTTACATCTACTCCTCCTTTTTCTTAGAGGAATAAGCCTTGTGCATACATCGAGTGCCACCGAGTTAATCTGTTCTAGGCATAAGTTTTGGGTCTGTGTTGCTTAGTATATCTTCCCAGCTTATATCGGTTAGGACTTGGTTTACTTGGTCCCACTTTATGTTTTTGTTATTGAAGTTGAATTTGGTGAATGCTCCCTCGTGACTAGTCTCATTTTGTCGGTCTGGGGCTCCACGCATACATGTCTGAACCTCAATTATGTTGTGATCTGAGTATATTGTTTTTGATATGGGGACATTTCTTATCAGATCATCATTGTTAGTGAAGATGAGGTCTAGTGTATTCTCCAGTCTAGTAGGCTCTATTATTTGCTGGTTTAAATGAATTTTGTGCAGAGATTTAAAAGCTCGTGTGAGTGTGAGTTTTTCATCAAGCTGCCTCCTGGTGTTATTACTGCAACAATATTATTTGCTATATTCCTCCATTTTAGGTGCCTTAAGTTGAAATCCCCCAGGAGCAAGATGTTGTGCAGGAGCTGGAAGATTTTCCAGACAGTGGTCAATTTTTAAACAGCTGTTCCTGGAATTGCTGGGATGTTGCATCCGGAGGCTTGTAGACTACCACAATGACTAGGTTTTGGTTCTCGACCTTACTGCTAAAACTTCTACTACGTCATTTGAGGCATTAAGCAGTTCTGTGCAAACAAGTGACTCTGCAATGTACAGGCCAACCCCCCCCTTTTGCCTGTTCACTCTGTCACATCTGTATAGGTTGTAACCTGGGATCCATATTTCGTTGTCCAAGTGATCCTTTATGTGGGTCTCAGTGAAAGCCGCGAACATTGCCTTTGCCTCTGCAAGCAGTCCAACGGATGAAAGGTATTTTGTTGTTTGTTGCTGGCTTTAGACCCTGTATATTTGCAAAGAAGGTTATCGGACTGGTGGTATTGTTGGTACTGGGGGGGGATTTTTTTTCCGGCATTAGTATCTGTATCTGTTGGTTTGGAGTGGAGGCCATCGACTGTGGTTCCACTCCAGGAATGACTGGTGTAACGATTTCTGCCATTTCCTGCCAGTTTTTTTTTTCCCTTTCCCGGCACTAAAAAACCTCTCCCTCTTGAGTGGCTGTGGCTACCCAGGTTTTCCCATGGCCTGGATGTTTTGTATCTTTTTGTCCCCTTTAGATGGTATGCCTGGCAATTTAAGTTATAGCACAGTCTTTTTCCCGTACTGAAGAGGTACACATTTCAGGGTGAAAAAGCTTACAGGAAGGGGGTTTGCATTTTCCTGTTGTCATATGGGCATGACATTTTCTAGGGTGGGCATAGTTTGCATGTCCCATCTGTTTTTTCCAGATTTCCCATGCCCAGGAAAACCAAGTGCATAGTATGTGCACAGGCTTGGTTTCCGTTTGCCTTGGGTTTCTGTGACTGATTCCCTGTTGGTGCATGTTTCCCTGTCTTATTCCTATCCTCCCTAGCACCAACAATGGAGCTCCCACCAGTTGTTTTGGTAATTTATCCTCACTATTGCTATTGGAGTCCTCTTGTTGCTATTTCCTGCGGTATTTCTAGTTTGCAATATTGGTTTTATCTTATCTTTGACTACACTTGTTTCCCTACTATGGCTCCTGTCCTCTATGAGGTCCATTTATATGTATTCCTTCCTGCGTATAATTCCCGACTACCTGGACAAAATCTCCAGCTTCACCATTACTGTCTCCCAGGACAGTATCTCCAGCTTCACCATTTCGTCTCCCAGGACAGCACCTCCAGCTTCACCATTACTGTCTCCCAGGACAGCACTATCAGCCCACATTTACTGACTACCAGGACATCACCTCCAGCCTTACAGTTTGTGACTACATGGCCATATCAAGGGCAGTACCATTCAGCCCAGACTTTTTATGTTCCCATCTGTTGTAGAAAGCTTCCAGGTTTTCTATGAAAGCGAGCTTTGATGTTATCCTCTTTTAATACCCTTGTGATTTTAGTCCACAGATTTTCCTCATTTGGGCATACCCAAAAACACTTCTCTGTTTTTAATACTGCTTGTAGCTAGTTCTGGGATATCTGCACAAGGAGCGTGACACCAATTTCCACAAAAATGACAATTTATCCATGTGGAAGCCCGTTTGTTTGACTGACCACAGACTACACATAGCTTCATAATGATTTGAAAGGTTGATTTACTGCAAATTCTACTAGCAACCTCTTGATATTATATTAATTTAAACCCTTAAATGAAGCTCTAGCTATTTGTATTTCTGTTTCTAACTCTTTTTGTATATTGGGCAGCTTACCGTCCGTTCCTGATTTTTAAAAGTTTGTGTTTATAAGGGCGCCCACAACCCATCCGTTTACAGTCTGCTTTATTGTCCAACGAAACTGTTTGAAACCAGTCCCGGGTTTCGGACCAGTCAAGGGTTCGGACCAGTCAAGGGTTTGGACCAGTCAAGGGGTTCGGCCCAGTAAAGGGTTCGGAAAACCAGTCGATCTGCTCTATCAGGGGGTACTTATTTAAACATACTGGGGTGATTGAGCTAACACATGAAGGATTACGGGAAAATTTAAACTACCCAGTAATTTGTTTTTGCCGAATACCCAGTCGGGGTGCGTGCCCTCAAAATACGTTTGCAATCGTCTCCCCTCTTCCCTTAACTGTCATGAGGCTCCCCTTTTCTACCTCGCCTTTTTCAATCATTTAAACCGGGGGGGAAATCCTTTTCCCTCAAAGAGACAAAGGTCTCCTTATCCCAGGCATTTTCTCATCTCCGCCTCCGGGGAGACCCCCGTGTTTTTTATTCCCGTGTTTAAAAAAACGTCCCCCCCCACTTTTTGGTACCCTCTTCTCCCACCCACCTCGGGGTTACCTTCCCTTTATCACTCCGATCAACCTTTTGCGTCCTGGGGCTCAGCTCCCCACTTCAACGCCTCAGTCTGATCTCCTTCTTCGATTTCCCTTCTCACAAGCCCAGCATCGACGAGACCCGTAACACCTCCTCCCAATCGTCCCTTATTTCTAAAAAGTCAAAAAAGGGTCCTTAACACCTCCTACCCATCTTCCACCACCCCATTTACCCCCCTGTCTCTGCCCTGATTCTCCCCCCTTTCACTGGCCTTACAAGGTAAGGTTTCACCCCCTCCCGTACTGTCCTTCCCCCCCTGTTCCCCTAAAGTTTTTTCCCTTTTCTGCCACCCCCCATTTTCCTCCCTTTTTCTGTCCCCTGCCTGCTTCTCCATTCCCCCCCCTTTCGCCCCCCCCCACCTTGGTACGTCCAATACTTTCCCAAATCTTTACTATCCTCCCTTACCCCTTTCCAATATTTCTCCCTACAACGTCTCTGAATTCGAAAAACTTGAAGCAACTCTGAATATATTGCAGAGACCAAACCCTCAAGGACACTGATCCACCTTCCGCACTTTCTCTCTCCATGCTCCATCTGCCAACTCCTTTCTTTTACAGCGACCGTTCCTTCGCTGCTTGAACATTTTCACTGCCCCGCATGTGGACTTTTCTACCCTCTAGTCCGTGGAAAACCCCTTTCCCCCGGGTTTTAAATATCTTTTTTATTGCCAATCATGGCCTTTTACAGTGGGAAAATACGGGCTTCAGGTAAGGGGGGGAACTTCAGATGTTACTCTCCCCTTTGCCCCTTTGGTGTTTGCTTACAGGAACCAAAATTTTTAATTTTTGCTGTTAATTTTTTCCCCTTTTAGGCTATAAATTTTTTATATTCTTCAGATCCTTTTCCCGATGGGAAACCCTTTAATGAAAGTGCCCTTTTTACGCAGATATTCCGTACCATCAGCTATTTGTTTATACTTCGCTGCATTTCACAGCCGCCCTATCCACTTACATAGGTGGTATACGCTCTGTTCTTTATATCTCTCTCCTTCTCAGGCATTATCTATTCCGGATATTGCCTTCCTTGTTTCGTCATTACCGCCACCGATTCTGTTACTTGGTGATTTTAATGCCCACCATTTCCTCTTGGGGGGTCTCACTGTGATTCCCGTGGAATTCAGTTAGAGGCTTTTCTTGCCACCCACCCCCTCCATGTTTTAAATACAGGTACTCACACCCATTTTGATCCTCGGACTCATACTCTCTCTTGCATCGATCTCTCAGTCTGCTCTTCCTCCACCGCATTAGACTTCACTTGGTCTGTTCTCCCGGACTTACATGACAGTGATCATTTCCCCTTCATATTCGCCACCTCTTCGCACCCCACGCTGGCAATTTAATTGGGCAAATTGGAACCTTTACTCACACCTAACTGTTTTTAAAGAGGTTCCTTCTTCGTTCTCCATCGATGAGCTTTTACACCTCTTCTCATTCTCCGTTTTCACCGCAGCTTCTCATTCTATACCCCAAACTTCGGGCAGGCATTCTCAGAAATGCGTGCCTTGGTGGTCTCCTGCTTGTGCTCGTGCAGTACGTTTGAAACGCGCTGCATGGGGCAGGTACCGGTACAATGGAACCACAGAGAGACTCCTTGATTTTAAACAGAAGCGTGTGATCGCTCGCCGTGTCATCCATGACGCTAAACGCACTTGCTGGCGAGATTGTCTCCACCATCACCTCTGCTTCCTCTATGAGTGCAGTCTGGAAAAAAGTACGAAAACTGAGTGGTAAATATTCTCCTGACCCGGCTCATGTTCTGCGGGTTGCCGGTGTTGATATAGCAAACCCACTAGATGTTGCCAATGAAATTGGCAATCATCTGGTCCGTATTTCTCAGGGACTCCATCTATGCCCCTCATTTCTTTCCTCAAAGTCTGCCAGAGAGTTAGCACCCTTGGACTTTTCTTCTCTCAGAGAAGAACAGTATAATGTGCCTTTTACACTTCAAGAACTGGAGGCAAGACTCTCAGCTTGTCGATCATCGGCAGCTGGGCCCGACGACATTCATATTCGTATGCTACAAACATTTACATCAGTCAGCCCTTGCAGTCCTATTACGCCTTTACAATCTTATTTGGTCACAAGGAGTTCTTCCACAGCTGTGGAAATCCGCCATTGTTCTCCCTTTCCACAAACCAGGCACTACGGGACATGAAACCTCCCACTATCGTCCCATTGCTCTTACCAGTGCAGTTTGTAAAGTAATGGAACGCCTAGTAAATAGACGTTTAGTGTGGTATTTAGAGACACACAACAGTCTCTCCACTCATCAATATGGCTTTCGTAAGGGACGTTCTACCATAGACCCCTTATACTACGCTTGGATACGTATGTTCGTAATGCCTTTGCGAATAACCACTCAGTTATTGCCATATTTTTTGACCTTGAGAAGGCATATGACACAACTTGGAGGTATAATATTTTAGCCCAAGCCCACTCCTTAGGCCTTCGAGGCAATCTACCATCCTTCCTTAAGAACTTTTTAACTGACAGGCATTTCCATGTTCGGGTTAATAATGTGCTCTCCCCGGACTTTATCCAAGCTGAAGGTGTCCCCCAGGGATGTGTCTGAGCACAACACTTTTTCTCCTTGCTATTAATGATTTGGCCTCTAGTCTTCCATCAAATATTTGGTCATCACTCTATGTTGATGACTTCGCTATTGCCTGTGCAGGCGCTGACTGTCACCTCATTACAGTTTCTCTCCAACATGCAGTCGACCGTGTTTCCAATTGGGCCACCACACGTGGGTTTAAATTTTCCAGCACTAAAACCCACCAAATTACTTTCACTAGACACTCTGTCATCTCCGATCATCCTTTGTACCTCTATGGCTCCCGTATCCCTGAACGTGATACAGTCAAGTTTCTGGGCCTCCTCTTTGATCGTAGGTTATCCTGGAAACCTCACATTACCTCTCTGAAGGCAACTTGTCACAGCCGGCTGAACCTTCTTAAAACCCTTGCTCATCTTTCATGGGGAGCTGATCGTCGAAACCCTCCTTCACCTACATTCCACCCTTATTTTATCGAAACTTGATTATGGTGACCAGATCTATTCAGCGGCATCTGCTACTCTCTCTAGCCTTAACCCCATTCATCACCAAGGATTACGTTTATGCCTTGGTGCTTTTCGCTCTTCCCTGTCGAGAGCCTCTATGCGAAGCGAACGTTCCATCCTTATCGATCGCCGTGATGCCCATTGCCTGCGCTACTATGTACACTCTCTGATCTCCGCAATCCTTCCATTTATAGAATGGTCATGGATATTAGTAGACATTCTTATTTGTTCGCCACCCTGTTTTACTCCATCCCTTCTCTCTTCGCTTCATTCGCTCTTGTCTTCTCTTCAACTACCACCTTTCTATGTACATGTAGCATCTCAACTTTTCCCTACCCCCCTGGGAAGTTCCAGCTGTTCGAGTCTGTTCTTTCTCCCTCCCTTGCTCGAAAGCCCAACTGTCTACGGTTGCTTCCCGCTCTCTTTTCTTGACCACTTTCACTCTCATTCTCATGCCATTGCGTGTACACAGATGGCTCTAAGTCTTCTGACGGCGTAGGATTCGCAGCAGTGTTTCCGGACAGCGTCGTACAAGGGCATTACTATCTTCGCTAGTATTTTTACTGCTGAATTATATGCCATCCTTACAGCACTTATCTGTATTGCATCTATAGCCTGTATCATCATTTGTGGTTGTCTAGACTCCCTTAGTGCTTTACAGGCTATACAAAAATTGATACACCTCAACCCTTAGTCCTCCATATCCAACTTTGGCTACGCCGCATCTTTACCAAGCATAAAGATATTGTTTTTTGTTGGGTCCCTGGTCATGTTGATGTACAGGGCAATGAACAGGCAGACCACTGCTGCGCGGTCAGCAGTACATGACCTACCAGTTTCTTATAGAGGTATTCCATTTAAGGACTATTTTGCTGCAATATCTTCCCACCTTCACACCCGTTGGCAACAACGTTGGTCTACTATGCTCGGCAACAAACTTCAATCTATTAAACCGAGTATAGGTTACTGGCCGTCTTCTTATCACCAGTGTCGAGTTGGGAGAACTACTCTCTCCGTCTTCGCATTGGCCTACTCGTCTTACTCATGGATATCTCATGGAGAGGCGTCTTGCTCCCTCTGTGAGAATTGCCAAGCTCCATTATCAGTCAGCCACATTCTTTGGACCTTGCCCACTTTATCAACAAAGCACGCAAAATTTACCTTGTCGCCCGTTTCGCTCCGCTGCTCTTTTTCTTCCCTTCTTTCCCCCTGATGGACCCCCCCCTTTTCATGGAAAATTTTCCCCTCATTGCCTTTTTAAACAAAAAATTGACTTACTTCACAAATTCTGATCCCTTTCCGGCCCTTTCTACTTCAATCTTTTGACCCATCCCCCCCGTACTATCCCCTCCCCTTGCTGTTTTCTGAAACCCCTGTGATATCCCTCCCCCCTTCTGCCTTTCAAATAAACCCTCGCTTTTTTCCCCAAAAAACCCTGCTCGGGGTTTACCCCTTGTGGTTTTGCGCTTTTTTTTTGATTATAAAAAAAAAAACACAACTTTCAAACTATTTCCCTTATTTTCTTTTTCCCTCTTTCAAAAAAAATGTTTGAAGGTTTTACAAAATATTTCTGACTGTAGGAGGGGCAAGAGGAGGGGGATTGGAGTCAGTTGCCCGACGGGGACATAAAACCACCAGCCGGGCAGATTGTATTTCCCGCAAAAAAATGTCGTCCCCACCACAAACATTACTCACATTTTCTGACCGGGGGGGGGAAAACCACCAAAAGGGACGTCTGGGCGCCTCCCCCACCCCGGACCCGCCAGGGAGCCCTGGGCGCCCCCCCACCCGACGACCGCAAGGGACGCAGGATGCTCCCAAAAAAACATTTCGTGGGGTTGTCCTAATTGGGGTGTTATGGAAAGGTATTGTTTGCTGGGTCCCTGAGGGGGCCCTCGGGGGGTACCTTTTAGGAGTGGGCGGGTGACCCTGAGAAGCCTCGGGGTACCGGGTAGGGGGGTGATGCTGTGCCCCCGAAAACCCCCAGGGTCCCTGTAGGGAGTGTTGCTGATGGCAAAATACCTAAGGGAAGTATCACGTGCACGGGGGCAAATTTGACGAAAAAAAAAAAAAACCCAGAAAAATTAGGGAAATTGATTTAAAATCATGTAAAAAAAAATAGTTTAAACCCTTTTCCCTGCAACACTCTGGTAAAAAAATTTCCCAAGTGTTTTACAATTTTTCCTACAAGGAATTTTAATCATTTATATCACTTACGGGAACGCGCCCCCTGAAAACATCCCTTGCCACTGAAAATAATTTTTTTAATTTTTTTTTTAGTTTTTTCCGGTATTTTTTTTTCCCAATATAATTCGAAATTTTTGGGCATCAAAACCCAAAGGAGTAAAATTTAAAAACACAGTTTTTGGACCCAATCGAACATTTGGGGAAAATGTTTGCTTAAATCAGAAAAAATTTCCCCCGAGTCTCATGATGCCAGTAAAGTTTATTCAGGTAAAACAAAAATACAGTTACATAGATTATCATACATAGCGTATATGTGTAGAAAAACCCGGGGAAAACCCCAAAAAGCCCAGTGCTTTTTTCCCTTTGGGAAAGTCCTTTTCCCTTTTTAAAATTATAAAGGTGATTTTATTTATTATTTATTTAATAAAGTTTAAACATCTTTTTTATCATATTTTAAAAAGACTACCCTAAAAAATACAGGGTCATTACTGGGAAATAAGGAAAAAATTTTACGTGGGGGTTAGCTAAAAAAAAATAAATATTCCCCTCCCTTTCTGTAGCTACATTCACAACCCTTTTTGGGGCCACCTTCTTGAACGGTTTATGTTTGGGATGGCTTTGACATGTGCTGGGTAGTCTGTTCCATTCCTTTATTCCCTGTAAAAATAAAAGGTGTTTAACCCGGGCCCTGCTGTGGCTACTAAAAAGTTGTGCCTTTCCCCTTGTACTATGATTGTTTTGGGTTTCCAGCCTTGGAAAAATTTTGACAGCAAGTTTATTCTGGAAAATGTATGTGAGAAATTTTATAAACTTTGATTAGCTCCTTTGTTTTACCTGTCTTCAACTTTTCAGCATACCAACTGCTGAAATTCATGGGGTGTACAAATGGTAAAATAATCCCGAAAAGATGAGATTAAACACATGTGAAACATCTGGGTATTTTTAATTGTAGACGTTTCGCCACCCGGGGCTTTATCAAAACAAAAAACTAGGACTTAACTGAAGCAGTAGAACTATTTACAGAAGATGGGGGGTACATATTTTCTACTGTTTAAATTTTATGTCCTGGAATTGGTTTTTGATAAACCCAAACGGGATGGCGAAACTCTCAAAAAAGGATACCCAGATGTTGCAAAAATGTGTTTTAAATTTCATGCGAAAATTCATCCTGGCCAAATTTTTCTTTTGGGACCCCCCCAGGATGAATTTTCCCTTTTTTGGGTTCTGGGTGATTTGCAGCCCTTTTTAAAGTTTTTTTTTTTTTTTTTTTTTGTCAAAAAGAGTAAAAATGAAGAGCGGGCGAAATTCCATAGGGAATTGTATAAGGGCTAGATAGGGGCCCTTGCGAGCCTCAGAGGTAGAAAAGGGTGCTGGTCTGTAAGGAATTTCAGCTGGCATTTTGTTTTTTTTACTAAAACTGTTTCCTATAAAATCCCCTGACATGCATGGGTCAAAGGGGATTTCCCAATATTTTGCTGGGGAAAAAATGAAGGGGTTGGGCTCCCCTTTCATTTGGACTTTAAAAAAACTATTTCCCCTTTCCCAATTTTGTTTCTTGCCAAAAAATGGTTTCCCCAGTTTCTCGGGTGCAATGAAGTTTGTTGCAAAAAAATTTTTGCAGGACCCCGGGCCCAGTGTTAAACATTAGCTATATCTTGGGGGTCTTTACCGACCTAACGGGAAACACTGTCATCTGCATACAGTGGGGAGTTTGCCTTGACACTAAAAGGCATGTCGTTAATATAGCATTAAAAAAAGGGGCCCCAAGAAATACCCTTTTTTGGGGAACTCCTATGCAAAAACCTGGCCCATCGGCAGGGGTTTTCTGTTTTCCGTTTTTGTTTTTGCCCAAAATTTTTCCCCCCTCTTTTTTTTCCCCAAAAGGTGGCTTAAACCAGTCTCCCAAAACCCAAACCCGATAGCTTAAAGTTTCTTACATAATATTTTGTGGTTGAAAAGATTCAAAGGGCCCTTTTGCAGGTCAAAGGTTACCTTACCTATGGGCTCCCCTTTTTACATTTCATTCCCCGGGGTAATCCATATTTTAAATTAGGGAGGTGTGGGTTGAATAAGATCTTCTAAACCCCAAATTTAAATTAGAATGGAGAATTTTGTCTTTAAAGGAAACTTAACTCTTGAGAGTAAAACCCCCCCTTCTTGAATTTTGGATATTAAAAACTGAGTATTCTAAAAAGGACTATAGTGCTTCCCTCAGACCTACTATTTTTCTTTAAATTTGGGGTAACTCGGGCCCCTTTGAACCCCTCCGGGACGGTTAGTGGGGGATGGACTAAATTTTTTTTGTGAGCAGTAGGGATTTACAAATTCCCGGGAAACACCCTCTTTAAAGGGAAATAGACGGAAAAGTTTTTTTTTTTTTCAGGGTCGGTTTCTCTTGTTGGGTTTTAAACCCGCTTAGTTCTTGTTTAATTTTAAATCGTGGATACATTTCTAGTTGGGGGAAATTTTTTGGGGGTTTCCCCCTTTTTTTGGTATAGTATGTTTGGGGGAAAATTTTCGAGTCTTTTTTAAAAGGGATTTGTGCAGTGGTAGACTATTCCCAGTGTTTTTGCGACAGATGTGTAGTTGGGAAATTTAAAACAATTTTTCACTTTTTAGTTGTTTTTGGGGCATACCCCGTTATCGTAGTGAGTCTTTTAGACCTATATACTTTGGGTTTTGGCTATACTTCCCAAATGGGTTTTTTGTTGTTTCCCGAGCTTTCTGGGGTTATGCTTATACTCTTCAAATTTTTTTAGAATAGGGCTTTGCCTTTTGCCCCTTTTTATAAGCCTCTGCACTCTTTTTTCCCCACCCTTTTGGGAAATTTTTAGTGCTGCCCAAAATCCCGTCTTAAATCTTTTTTTGCAAAAATGGCTTTTGAATTTTCCCTATTATTAAAAATCTCCAGAAGGGGAAACCAGGGGTTCAGTTCTTTGTTTAATTTCCCAACCTCTTTTTAAATGGTTTCAATATTTTTCAAGGATGGTAGTGAACATTGTTTTTAAAATTTTTTCCCCGGGATCGTTTTGTCCGGGGGCAACTTTTTATTTTCTGTCCAGTCAAATTGTGTAGCCCATTACCAGTGTTTCTTTTTCGTGTTTCTATTTTACCTCATTTTTATTGTCTTTTGTAGGCCTATTTCCCATCCCTAGTGATTTTCCCGGTGCAGTAAATGAAGAAAAGATCCCCTAAGGGGCCCGTGGAAAGGGCGCCCGACGACGCCGGGGTTGCTTCTTTATTTTTCGTTATATCCCTAACTACACCTTTTTTAAACTATCGCAATTGACAATATGAGTAAGGGCAAATGTAAAGCATACAAACATGAAGATACCCTATGAAAAAAAATAAAAACCATAATTGGGGCGGTGGTTTCGGTCAACCCAAGGTTTTAAAAAAGTTATGCTCTGACCATATCTTTTTTTCCTGGTCTTTTGAGGGCCTGAGAAAGAGAAAAAGGATGGTTTTTCAGGGTTTAATGCACTAATCACAAGCTTTTATTTGAAAACCCCCAAAAAAAGCGATTTTCTCATTTTTTTTTTCAAGAGTCATGAGGTAAAGCGCGGGGGTTTTTTCTTAATATTTTTGGGAAATTTTTTTGACTTATTTTTATTAAAGGTTTTTAAAAACGTGGGCAAAAAAACCCAAAAAGCCCTTTCCCCAACCCGAAAAGCAATTTCCCGCTAAATTTTTGGACGGGTGGGTTAAGGAAAATCCTGGTTTTAAAAAAAGTTTTCTTTTTTTTTTCATTTTAAAACTTGGCAAACAGGTTCCAAAAGGTTGTGGGAGTGTGTTTCTTATCCCCACTTTAAGTTTTACTGACCCTTTATTTTTTGTTCCCGCAGTCAAGAAGGTGTTTTTTGCTGTGCAAATTTATATTTTGAGGTAAAGGTAGGTGTTTTTTAAATTTTTCCCAAAAACCCTTTTTTAAATTTTAAAAAATAATTTACTGAGCAAGCCCTGCAAGAGGGTTTCCCCCTACATAGGGGGAGATTTGGGCGACCCCCGTCAACATTGGGGGCCCCGGGGGGGGGGTTAAAAAAAGTTCAACAATCCCCTTTCATTTAACCAAAAAAAATTTTTCTACCCCCACTACACAAAAACTGGGGCTCGTGAAAATTTTTGTCAAAGCTATTTTACAAAAACCAGTCAGGGGGTTCAAGTATTTAACATCAAAAATTTTCCCCCACTGAGGCGAAGGGTAAATTTTGAGGGGAGTCTTTAAGGTCCCCAGTTCAGAGCTTTTTAAAGGGTTTTTGGGGGGGGGGACTTTGAATTTTTCCTTATGGGGAGGGAAAACTGTTTTTGGGAAAATGTGAGAAAATTTTTGGGAGACTAAAAACCCCCCAAAACATTCAAAAAGTTTCAAATTAATAGATTTTCGAACCCCTTTAAAAACACACGTACGGAATATTTATATATTTTTCCCTTTAGGAAGGGTTTTGGTAGGGATATACAGTAGTAACTAACCGTAAAAATTTTGTAGTCCTTTTAAAGGAAAAAAAAAAGGGAAAAAAAAAAAAGGATTTGGGTTTAAAAATAGGCGAATATTAAAAATAGAGAACCCGGCAACCCCCAAAAAATTTAAAATGAAGGACGAGAGTCAGGGAGAACGGGCCCGCTCTCAGTGTAATTCAAACTTAAAACCCGAAGTTTCCGTGGGCAAACTCTTTTTTTTTCCTACTAGCACACTTTGGGGCCCGGCGTTTTCCCCGAAGTTTACCCGGAGAGGAAATTTCCGGGGGTCAATGGCCCCCCGGTCGGTCTGTTTTTTAGGGTGTTTTTTTTCCGGCTGGGGGGGAATTTGGGGGGGTGTATGGGAACCCCAGCCCGTTTGGGCAGGTACTGACTTTTGGGGCCTGTGGGAGTGCCTTCTTGAAGGCGCAAAGGGGGCTATTGGGAATTTCCCCCCCTTTTGTACTTGGGGGGCGTTGAAAAAACCTTGAGCCCCGGCGCTTATTGTGTTGTCTCTTTAGTTACTTGTGGCTCCCCTGCTTTTTATTTGGGCGTTTTTACATCTCCTTAACCCAGTCTTTTGCTTTCATAGGGGTTTATTTTTTGTGTGCCCGAATTGGTTTCCAACCCCCCGGGAACCCTTTAAAACGTTTTATTTTTGATCTTTTCTGCCTGCCCTTTCCAAAGGGAAAACAAATCAAAGGGCCCCTTTAAACCCGCTCCCAGTTTTTTAGGTGCCTTGGGCTTATCATCCCGGTCCCCTTTACATTTAAATTTTTCGCTCTATTGTATAGTTAGAATTTGTCGTATCCCTGAAAACATGGACATTTACCCAGAGAGTAATCCCGGGAAGTCTCACTTGCATTCCAAAGGGGAATGGTGGGAAAGTACATGCTGGTACTCCGTACCTGAAGGTAAAAATTTTGGGGTTGGGCTGGGAAGGGAAAAAAAGGAAGACAATTTGGCCCAAAGAGGAAACCTGTGGGGGAAAGGGGAAAGGGGCCAGGGGGGTCCTTGTGAGTAAAGGTAGACGCTTTCGACCCTTTTTGGGGAGTTGACACCCCCTCACCATTTGAGGGGTGGCTTTGTGCAACCAAAACCTGGGAGTGAACCCAGGTTGGGGGGTGGGGCCCACTGCCCAAAAAAGTCCTTTTCCAGGGGTGGGATTGGTTTTGCAAAGAACTAGCGAAAATTTCACGAGTTCACATTCCCCCCGGTTTCCCCCCCGGGGGCATTTGGGAAGACAAAGCTTCTGGGCTTTTTTTGAGCCCCCCCTCCAGGGCTATGGGGCGTAGCATAATTGGTGGCCGGGGGGGCCGGGTCAAACTGGCCACCCGCCCTGCGTTGGGGGAACCCCCTTAAAAAGTCGATCCAAACTAGAGCTCCCCGGGGGGATGTTGCTGGGAGCAAGGCTGGGGAAGTATGTAAAGGAGGTGTTGAGTAACCTGAGGGTGACACACACCTATATATGGACAGACTTGGAGGTGGCCTTACAGTGGGTCCAGAACGACAGGTCCAAGCTTCCCTATGTCAGGAATCGGGTGAAAGAGATACAGGAGCTACAGTCAACGTCAACAGTTCTGTATGTGCCTACAGATCTGGTTCAAAGGCCCAGACAGGTTACCAGCAAAGGAGTGCAGGCCAGAGCAGAAATTCAGGGAGACAACCAGCGACATAGTGCACTTTGTGGGGGAACCCAACACTTAATTTGACCCCAGATGCTACTCCTCTTGGAGGAAACTTATAGGAGTCACAGAAATGGTGTTTCAATTTGTGAGAAAGCTGCATGACAAGGTAAGCAGAGGTCGACAGTTGTCGCTCGTGGGTCCCAGAGAGTATTGGATATGGCAGTACCAAAGGGGGAGGTTTCCTGGAGTTCTGGAGGTACTGGGGGCAGGGCAGCAGGATATGACGTCGGGTCTGGGGCCCAACTGCAGCTCTGGGAACAGTAAATTGGTCCACTCATTGGAACTGTTCCTAGATCATGCTGGGCTGATAAGATGCAGGGAAAGACTACAAAACTCTGAGCTCAGTTATGGGGTCAAACATCCCGTGTTAATGGGAAAGGAGAGGTGGGTGTCAGTTATTGATAAATGATGCTCATCAGAGGACTATGCATGGGGGTGTTTGGAGATACCCTTACCAGCCTTCGTCAGAATTACTGGGTGCTGAAAGGCCGAGCTGCCGTCAAAAGGGTGATAGAGTTGCACTGTCTGCCGGCAGTACGATGGGGTACCCAGTACCCAGGTCCCCCACCGCTGCCTCTGGAGCGGGTACATAGTGACAGGCCCTTTGAGACTGTGGGAATAGACTATACTGGGGCTATCACACTGAAGAACCCAGGAGACGATAGGGTAGGCCCACAGAAGGTATATGTCTGCCTGTTTACTTGTGCAACTACTCAAGCCGTACATTTGGAGTTGGCAGAAGATATGTCGACAGAGACTTTCGTGAAGTTGTTCAGGAGGTTTACAGCCAGATTTTCATGCACGCGATTGATTATCTCAGACAATGGCACGAGCTTCAGAGCGGCCGATAAAGTCTTCAGGAATCTTATGGGCAACAGAGAGGTACGAGAATATCTGAAGAGAACAGAGTGTGAGTGGAAGTTCATAGTTCCCAGAGCACCTTTGCAAGGGGGTTTCTATGAATGCATGGTGGGCACAGTCAAAAGGTGCATTCGGAAGGTTTTGCATGGCAAGAGAGTGAGCACTGATGAATTGAGGACAGTGTTAGCCGAGACAGAGGCAAGAGTCAATAACAGGCCCCAATCATATGCTGTCTGGAAGGAGGATTGAGCCCTTCCTCGCAATTCTGAGCTAGTCTTCCAAGAAGCAGGATTATTATGGGCCAGATGGTCCCCCGTCAAGGAAGAACTACACAAGTCACAATAGACTGGTGAGCATCCTGGACAAATGGAACCAGGTGTGGCACAGTGATTACCTGACAGTTCTGTGAGAACATTTCTATGGGGCTGACCCCGAGCCAAACAAGATGACGTTGAATCAAGGGGACATGGTGCTAGTAGAAGCTGAGGCACCCAGGGCATACTGGCCTCTAGGCCTGGTGGTATCGACCCACCCAGATAAGGCTGGACGGTTGAGGATGGTGAAGGTGAGAATGAATGGTGCCGAGACCATAATGCCCATCAACAAGCTTTTGCCTCTCGAGGTCCACACAGTGGGACCGGGACAGAAGTTAGACCAGAGGCTGACCGACCAGAGTGGCCGGATGATCCGTCAAACGGCGCTCAAGTCCAGGGCCCACTGGGAGGGCCTGCATGAGGCAGACTTGATCTAGACCCAGTGGCTACCGTTGCCGGCGGGAGGATGTGGAAACTTATTCAGTCCTAAAGTTCCACAGGACAGATACGTCATACGAAGATCCCAACATGTCACGGATGGAATGGCTGGGTTGGGTGGCCCTTACACCCACCCAAAACACACACACACATACACCCGGGTTGGCGAAGGTGGTTGGAAGGTACATCTTAATTGATAGATTTACCCTTCAAGGAAGAGGTAGGTAGTTTATACTGTTAGTGAACTAATGTTAGGACTATTGAGGCAACTCTAGATAATAATAATGTAGACCTAAGACCTTAACGTAGGTAGTAATAGGCCGGTAATGTAGGCAAACACTAGGTTATATTAGCCAGGGAGAACTGGCAGCCCAAGTTTGAATGCTGGGGCAAGGGGTTTTGAGACCACAGTGCTTCCTTCTAAGACCAGACATCAGAACAACAAGTGCCGTGAACAGCAGGGCGGTGTCCCCACGTGTCTTCACATACTAGACCTGGGAAAATCTGGTGGAGGCACCTCGAAGAACCGTAGATGACCACCTCCGTCAGGCCCATACAGTAAGACGAGACCTCCCTTTCTTCCTCAGTATTCTGACCGGTTTCTGGGGGAAATTGCGAGTGAATTGAGCTGTGGACCTTTGTGCAGGTGGGCAGCCCATGATCGGTACGTGCCAGCATCTCCTCATGGTTAAGCATAGTTATACCAAGGGATACACACCCCCTCGGAAACAGGAATTTCTGAGGTACAGGCAGGTCACTAATACCGACTGAATATTGCAGAAATTAAGGCTCCCAGTTGCATGTGGTTCTGAGGGGAAATCCAGAGGGGCTAAAGCTTAGGGAGGTTGAAGACCGGGATATATGCTCCAACACCAAGCAAATTAGTCCTTTATACGTGCATGCAGGCGAGATTTCTTGCAACATCAGTAATTTATGGAAATCTGTCCTATAAGCCACTTGTGAGGCTGAGGTACCAGCCTCAGGGCTCGGTGTCAACAGAGCTTGCTAGGGTAGACAACTCACATGGAGGAAGTCCAGACAAATTTCCACATCCTTAAAAGAATATGCCTGAGCATACCTCAAGTGCCACAGAGTTAATTTTTTCTAGACATAGGTTTGGATGCATGTTGCTTAGTCTATCTTCCCAGTTTTCATCATTTAGGACCTGGTAAACTTGGTCCCACCTTATGTTTTTGTTATTGAAGTTGAATTTCGCGAAGGCTCCCTCGTGACTGATCACGTTTTATTGGTCTGGGGCCCCACATACATGTCTGAACCTCTATTGTGTTGTGATCTAAGTGTGTTGTTTTTTATATGGTAATATTATTTCATATCAGATCATCATTGTTAGTGAAGATGTGGTGCTTGTTTAAGGTGAATTTGGTGCAGAGATTTAGAGGCTCGTGTGTGTGTGTTCTCATCTGAGCTGCCTCCTGGAGTTATCTCTGCTTCTCCATTATTTGCTACATTCCTCTTTTTTAGGTGCTTTAGGTTGAAATCCTCCAGGAGCAAGATATTTGAGGCAGGAGGTGGAAGATTTTCTAGACAGTGGTCTATTTTCAAAAGCTGTTTCTGGATTTTTGTATACAAAAAGAATGACCAGGTTATGGTTTCCTATCTTTACTGCCAAGACATCAATAACATCATTTGAGGTGTTTAGTAGTTCCGAACATATCAGCGACTCTGTGATGTACAGAACAACAATCCCCTTTGCCTGCACACTCTGTTACATCTAAATAGGTTATAACCCGGAATCCATATTTGATTGTCTAGGTGATTCTTTATGTGCGTCTCTGTGAGAACTGCGAACATTTTCTTCGAATCTGTAAGCAGTCCACAGATGAAAGGTATTTTGTTATTCCTTGCTGGCTTTAGACATTGTGTATTTGCAAAGATGAATGTCGTCGTATTGATGGTATGTGGGGGTCTTTTTCTCTGGCTGTTTTTAAAAAGGCGTTGGACAGGCACCTAAAGTCAATACCTGATCAACCAGGCTGTGGTTCTTACGTCGGTTTACGTGCAGCCTGGTGCAGCATGAGGCCTGGTCTCAGACCGGGCCGCAGGGTCGCAAAGTCCCGAAACCCTTCCCAAGTATACTCCAATAACATGCTCATTGGAGAAGCCAGGTATAGATACTCAAAAATTAGGGACAAAGGAATTAATGTACAATTGCTATGGATCCCATCACACATTGGATTACTCCTTCATGATAAAGTTGATATGTTAGCCAAGAAGAGTACCCAGAAGGAGAATGTAGAATATAACTTTGGTATAACTGTGTCTAGCATTAGGAATAATATTAGGAGAGAAGTAAATAATGAAAATGATTGTTATAGGAATGCAGTTAGAAGCCTGAGTAGATCTATAACCCACTACGATAACATGAACGTAGATAAGTATGTTTATGGAACAACTTGCAATGTGAACAGACTGACTGATGTTGTAGTGGCCAGGCTTAGGCTTGGTTACAAGTACTTCTGGCACTTTGGGAGACACACAGATGATGATCAAACTAAAAGTAAATTATGTGATCAGGCATATGGTCACTCTCTTGAACACTATGTGCTTAATTGTCCACTTATTGAGAATACAGAGACAGAAAATAACCTATGTACATGTCATGATATCTTATTAATGAAAATAAGATACCAGATATACTAAGCAAATTTCCTAAATTTGCTTGTAACAGATAAGTGAACTATAGATATGTAGATATAAATCCATATGTATTCCTGTTAACCCTTTGGGGCCTAGTTCCTAGGCCTTTTGTGTATCCATATGCTCTCGCGCTACCGTCCACAGGATGGATATGGGGTGCACAATAAACTAGCCACTTCGGTGGCAAAATCTAATCTGGCAGTGTATGTAGGCTTGACCCGTGAGGCCAGCCAGGGTCCCAGCCTGTGTGAGAGAGAGGGAGGAGGGACTGACTTGTTGCTTGTAGGATGTCTGCCAGGATAGTGAGAATGAGGCAGCATCTCAGACTGAAGCTAGGCCTATGCCCGCGAGATGGCAGCACAAGCATGGTGCGAAATATAAGCTCAACAGAGTATACAGTTATTATTATTATTATTACTGTTACTATTATCACACTTGGTGTTGCAGGAACTGTGAAACGCTGTTACATATGATGAAGGGTAACGTTGGTAGTGGGGTACTGGCCATGCCCCAGGCCTTCATGAACGCTGGACTCTGGGTAGGCCTAGCTGGTGTGCCCATTATGGGCCTAATCTGCGTGCACTGTATGCACATCTTGGTGAGTCACACTGTTCATCCTGATGAGTCACTTACTACTGACCCATGCTAGGCAGGTTTACTGACCCATGCTAGGCAGGCTTACTGACCCATGCTAGGCAGGCTTACTGACCCATGCTAGGCAGGCTTACTGACCCATGCTAGGCAGGCTTACTGACCCATGCTAGGCAGGCTTACTGACCCATGCTAGGCAGGTTTACTGACCCATGCTAGGTAGGCTTACTGACTCATGCTGTCATGTAGGGGGGTGTAATGGACGAACGGATAATTGGGGAATAACGGAGTAAGGGGAGTAAGACAAGAGAGTCTGAGTCGAGTGATTTGCGGCGAGCTGTAGGTAATGTGAGGTCACTGGTGACTACACCTTCACCTCTCATTACTCTACTACCACACTACTCACCCTCTCACTACTTGAAATAAAATAATGAATAAAAGAGTCAATAACGGGGACAGTGAATATTACTATTCTACTCAAACACAGTTTATTATTAAATCCTTGTACAATAATATATTTGGGAACAGGAGTACATTATTGGGGTTTAGATAAATGGGGCGGTACATATAAGCAGTGAGACAGGGAATATAATCAACTTGACCAAAATGAATATAACTTACAATATTGTTCAGAAGACAGTTCACCACAGGAACTCAGCCACAGGTCCCAAGACCTACTCAGCACGAGTACTGCTCCAAGCCCAATGTCTCCAACAGGGAGCCCAGTCAGAGCAGAGCTCTGCCCAACACAGCAGCTCTGCTTGACTCTCCCTGCTCAGAGCTCTGCACACAGCAGCAGCTCTGCTTGAAGTCCCCTGCTCAGCTGTTCCTTGGGCTTATATGGTGGTCCAAGCACCCCCCACAATGGGGTGTGCACCAACCATGTGTTACGACCTGACGCCGACGTCTGACGCCAGTGACGAACAAAGGAGCTGAGACTTAAGCCGAAAAGGCGTGGCTCTGACAGCTATTTGCCAAGGCAAGGTGACCATACAATTGGTTAAATAAGGTCTCCCAAGAGACCTCACAAGCCCAGCTGAACTACATCACAATACTAGCCAGGCTTACTGACTCATGCTAGGCAGGCATACTGACCCATCCTAGGCAGGTTTACTGACCCATGCTAGGCAGGTTTACTGACCCATGCTAGGCAGGCTTACTGACCCATGCTAGGCAGGCATACTGACCCATGCTAGGCAAGTCTATTGACCTATGTTAGACAATAACATAACAGAGCCATACTCCCAAAGGGGAACTGTAGGCCTAGGCTCCCGTGTGCAAAAAAAGAAAACTTAGATAAAGAAAGTCCCTCTGATAAAAAATAGTCATACATAGTGGTATCGTGCATATCACAGTGGTACTGTAGTGTATATTACAGTGGTACCATAGTGTATATCACAGTGGTACCATAGTGTATATCACAGTGGTGCCGTAGTGTATATCACTATTGTAACTGTAGTGAATATCACAGTGGTACCATAGTGTATATCAGTGGTACCATAGTGTATATCAGAGTGGTACCATAGTGAATATCACAGTGGTACTGTAGTGAATATCACAGTGGTACTGTAGTGAATATCACAGTAGTACCATAGTGCATATCACAGTGGTGCCATAGTGTATATCACAGTGGTACTGTAGTGTATATTACAGTGGTACCATAGTGTATATCACAGTGGTACCATAGTTTATATCACAGTGGTGCCGTAGTGTATATCACTGTGGTACCGTAGTGAATATCACAGTGGTACCATAGTGTATATCAGTGGCACCGTAGTGAATATCACAGAGGTGCTGTAGTGTATATCACAGTGGTACTGTAGTGTATATCACAGTGGTACTGTAGTGTATATCACAGTGGTACCATAGTGTATATCACAGTGGTACCATAGTGTATATCACAGTGGTACTGTAGTGTATATCACAGTGGTACTGTAGTGTATATCACAGTGGTGCTATAGTGTATATCACAGTGGTACTGTAGTGTATATACAGTGGTACTGTAGTGTATATCACTGTGGTACTGTAGTATATATCACAGTGGTACTGTAGTGTATATCACAGTGGTACTGTAGTGGTACCGCAAGTTATACTTTTGTATCAATCTAATCATATATTACTCAGTTAAATAATTTCCAGTAGTTCCTTCATGTGTTAGGCCAAATCACCGACCAGATATGTTTTAAATAAGTGACCCACTGATCAGATCCGACTGGTTCCGAACCCTTGGCTGATCCGAACCCTTGACCAGTTTCAAACGGTTCATTGGACAATAAAGCAGACTGTAAACAGACAGGGTTTTAGGCGCCCTTGTCAAACAAAAAGAGTAAATATAAAACAGGAACGTACACCAGTAAGCTGTCCTAATATACAAGTACAGTTAGAAATAGAAATACAAATAGCCAGATCTTCACATTAAGGAGGTTATTAGTGGAATATTCAAAGGGTTACTAGCAGAACTATAGTAAATCAACCATTGCAAATCACATTATGAAGCTCTGTGTAGTCTGCAGTCAATCAAATAAACTGGCTTCTGCATGGATTACTTGCCATTTTTGTGAAAATTGGTGTTATGCCCCTTGTGCAGATGTCCAAGAACTATCTACAAGCAGTATTAAATCAGGGAAGTGTTTTTTGGTATGTCCAAATGAGATCAATCTGTGGAGTAAAATCACATTGGTATTATGTAAAAGAGGATAACATCAAAGCAACCTTCATAGAAAACCTGGAAGCATTCTATAACAGATGGGAAAATAAAAAGTCTGGGCTGGATGGTATCGCCCTTGATACTGGCCATGTAGTCAGAAACTGTAAGGCTGGAGGAGCTGTCCTGGGTGACAGTAATGGTGAGGATGGAGGTGTTGTCCTGGGTGACAGTAATGGTGAGGATGGAGGTGCTGTCCTGGGAGGCAGTAATGGTGAGGATGAAGGTGCTGTCCAGGTAGTCAGTAAATGTACGCATGAGGGAATGCATATAAATGATCTTGAGGGAGACAGGAGCTGTAGTGGGGAAACAAGTGTAGTCAAGGACAAGATAAAACCAATATTACAAACTAGTAATACCACATAAGATACCAAACAAGGGGACTCCACTAGAAATAGTGAGGATATATTACCAGAAACAACTGGTGAGAGCTCCATTGTTAGTACTAGTGATGATAGGAATGAGACAGGTAAACATGCACCAACAGGGAATACAGTCACAGAGACCCAAGGCAAACGGAAACCAAGCCTGTGCACATACTATGCACTTGGTCCTCTTCAAGGGGGGCTCCTTGGCGTGGTGAAGAGGCTCTTGGTCTGAGGAATTAGACCTGTCGGTCTACTTCCTCAGACCGAACCTAATTACCCCCCAATCCCCCGTTCCCTATCCCATCCTCCCCTTTTTCCTTTCCTCCTCCTCCTCCCCACCCCTCCCTTTTGCCCTTCCTTTTTGGCCTTTTTTTTTTTTTCCACAGGCACGCTAGTTCCTAGGTAGGGGAAAGGGTACCGGGGTCCATCCCATTCCGTTGAAGTTCTTGGCAGTGGCGTAGTTTGCCGTGGAATCTGGATTGCCTGGGGATGTCCTGATCCCTCTCCGGTATCCCGGAGGGTGGCTTTGGGTGTCTCTCGGGCGACGGGTGTATCTCTGGAAGCCACCTTTCGGATTCCGGGGGTGGTGGCCGAAGGAGGTATGCTTTGTGGCGGATTTCCAGCCACCCTCTCTTTTGTCCACCGAGGTAGCTCAGCAGATGTGAGGTTGCTATCCTGGATTGCCGGTTTACTGGCATGTTGGGTAGGGTATGGCACGGGTTCCATGCTGCATATGCGCTACTTGCGGTGCTGAGGTCCTCTTGGGCACAGAGGGAGATTTCTGGCCCTTTCATTCCTCCTAGGAACTATCCCTCCCTGGTCCCCCCTTTTTTTATTCTTTTTTTTATTTTTATTTTCTTTTCTTCTTTCTTTTTTTTCTTAAAAACAAAAAGAAAGAAGTAACCTAACCATGGCAGCCCTAGTCCATGAACCTGCTACCCCCGGGCCCCTTCTTGATACTGCACCCCGTTCTGACCCCGCCTCATCTTTGGACCACTCTTCGGACACTCCTCATGCCTCTGTACCTCTTGCCAGTGCTGTTTCCTCACCCGCTTCAGGTACTGAGGCCTCGACTGACTCCTTCGATTTATCTGACCTTTGCTCTCCTCTGACTATGCTTCCGGCCTCTCCCTCTACGGTGCGGCAATTTTCGAATCGCCGGCCCGTTCCACGTCGGACCAACTCTGGTCCCACGCCTAAACGACAACGACAATTACCTGCTGATGATACTTCTCCACCTTCTCGTTCTTCTCAGAAAAAGATCGACACGTCCTTCACTACCTTCCATGCTCAGTTTCAGACTGCACAATGGACTAAATTTCTTCACTTTATGACTGACTTCCTCTACTGCCTATCTTTCTGACCACAGTATTGGCAAGGCAACTCCTACGCCATGTTGGTAAAGTATATTTCTTTTCATGCTCTTAAGAGCGGTAACGCGCATCGTCACCATACAGAATGCTACCCAGGCTCATGAGCTTTCTCGTCTTTCCCATATCGATACTGTTCCTGTAACTATTGAAAAGCATCATTCCCTCAATTCTTGTAGCGGTACCATCATTCTGCCCCATACCATAGTTCAACAAAATTTCCAGACATGTGGCACTGACATTCATGAACAGCTGGAACTCCAAGATCTCCCAATCCTCAAGGTAGACACTTACGTTCTTCCTGCCCGCGGGCGGAGACGATACCCTAGCAATGTGGCTCATTTAACTTTTGACAGCCGTGAACTCCCATCCTCAGTTTATGTAGCAGGACATTGGTTACAAGTTCGAAAGGTGATCCCTACACCGCAACAGTGTAGAAATTGCTGGCGATTTGGCCATCCAGCGAAATATTGCAGATCTATCGCCGAATGCCCAGTCTGTGGTGCTGATGACCATTCTAATACGTCTTGCAATCAACCTCCCTCTTGCCTTAATTGTCATGAGGCTCACCCTTCGTACTCTCGCCGTTGTCAAGTCTACTTAAACGAGCGGGGAAAACCGTTACCTCAAAGAGGCAGAAGGTCTCCCTTATGCCATGGCAGTTTCTCATCTCTGCCTCCAAGGGAGACTACCTCGTGTTTCTTATTCCCGTGTTTCAAAACGTCCCCCCACTTCTGGTATCCCATCTTCTGCACGCACCTCTGTGGTTACCTCTCTCATAGTCACTCCTGTAGCTAATTCTTTTGCTGTCCTCAGCTCAGACATCCCTACTTCAATGTCTCAGTCTGATCTTGCTTCTTCGTGTTCTCTCTCACAAGCCTCAGTAGCGACGAGATCTCGTACGACACCTCCTCCCAATCGTCCCTCTACTTCTCAAAAGTCAAAAAAAAAAAAGGTTCGTTAACACCTCCTACCCATCTTCCACCTCCTCATTTTCCCTTCCCTGTCTCTGTACCTGGTTCTCCCCCTCTCACTGGCTCTGTTACAAGTGTAGAGGTTCACCCTCCTCCTCGTACTGTACCTTCCTCCCCTGTTCCCTCCCAAGTTTCTTCCTCTTCTGCCACCTCCCAGGTTTCTGCCTCTTCTGTCCCCTTCCACGCTTCTCCAGTTCCCTCCACCCTTCCGTCCCCCCCTACCTTGGTACAGTCCATTACAGTTCCAATCTTTACTCATCCTCCCCCTACCATTTCCAATATTGTCTCCCATATGACGTCTCTGAATTCTGAAACACTTGAAGCAATCTCTGAATATATTGCAGAGACCAAACCATCAATGGACACTGATCCACCCTCCACTCCTTCTCTCTCCTCTACTCCATCTGCGCAACTCCTTTCTTCACAGCGCACTGTTCCTTCGCTGCTTGAACGTTTTCCACTGCCTCTGCATGTGGACTTTTCTAACCCCTCTAGTCCATAGGAACCCTTACCTGCGGATTTCAGGTATCTTTATCATTGCCAATCATGGCCTATTTACAGTGGAATATACGCAGCCTCAGGGGTAATCGGGGTGAGCTTCAGATGTTACTCTCCCAGTTTTCCCCTGTTGGTGTTTGCTTACAGGAACCAAAATTACACTCTGCTGTTATCTCTCCCATCTCAGGCTATAATTTATTGTATTCTTCAGATCCTTTTCCTGATGGGACCTTTAATGAAAGTGCCCTTCTACGCACTGATATTCCGTACCATCAGCTATTTGTTCGTACTTTGCTGCATTACACAGCAGCCCGTATCCACTTGCATAGGTGGTATACGCTCTGTTCTTTATATGTCTCTCCTTCTCGGGCATTATCTATTCTGGATATTGCCTTTCTTGTTTCGTCATTACCACCACCGATTCTGTTACTTGGTGATTTTAATGCCCACCATTTCCTCTGGGGGGGTCTCACTGTGATTCCCGTGGCATTCAGTTAGAGGCTTTTCTTGCCACCCACCCCCTCCATGTTTTAAATACAGGTACTCACACCCATTTTGATCCTCGGACTCACACTCTCTCTTGCATCGATCTCTCAGTCTGCTCTTCCTCCACCGCATTAGACTTCACTTGGTCTGTTCTTCCGGATTTACATGACAGCGATCATTTCCCAATCATTCTTACTTCCCCTTCATATTCACCACCTTTTCGCATCCCACGCTAGCAATTTGATCAGGCAAATTGGAACCTTTACTCACACCTAACTGTTTTTAGAGAGGTTCCTTCTTCGTCCTCCATCGATGAGCTTTTACACCTCTTCTCGTCCTCCGTTTTAACTGCAGCTTCTCATTCTATACCCCAAACTTCGGGCAGGCATTCTCAGAAATGCGTGCCTTGGTGGTTCTCCTGCTGTGCTCGTGCAGTACATTTGAAACGCGCTGCATGGGGCAGGTACCGGTACAATAGAACCAGAGAGAGACTTCTTGAATTTAAGCAGAAGCGTGCGATCGCTCGCCGTGTCATCCGTGACGCTAAACGCACTTGCTGGCGAGATTATGTCTGCACCATCACCTCTGCTTCCTCTATGAGTGCAGTCTGGAAAAAAGTACGAAAACTGAGTGGTAAATATTCTCCTGACCCGGCTCCTGTTCTGCGGGTTGCCGGTGTTGATATAGCAAACCCACTGGATGTTGCCAATGAAATTGGCAGTCATCTGGTCTGTATTTCTCAGGGACTCCATCTATGCCCCTCATTTCTTTCCTCAAAGTCTGCCAGAGAGTTAGCACCCTTGGACTTTTCTTCTCTCGGAGAAGAACAGTATAATGTGCCTTTTACACTTCAAGAACTGGAGGCAACACTCTCAGCTTGCCGGCAGCTGGGCCCGACGATATTCATATTCGTATGCTACAACATTTACATCAGTCAGCCCTTGCAGTCCTATTACACCTTTACAATATTATTTGGTCACAAGGAGTTCTTCCACAGCTGTGGAAATCCGCCATTGTTCTCCCTTTCCGCAAACCAGGCACTACGGGACATGAAACCTCCCACTATCGTCCCATTGCTCTTACCAGTGCAGTTTGCAAAGTGATGGAACGCCTAGTAAATAGACGTTTAGCGTGGTATTTAGAGACACACAACAGTCTCTCCACTCGTCAATATGGCTTTCGTAAGGGACGTTCTACCATAGACCCCTTACTATGCTTAGATACATATGTTCGTAATGCCTTTGCGAATAACCACTCAGTTATTGCCATATTTTTTGACCTTGAGAAGGCATATGACACAACTTGGAGGTATAATATTCTAGCCCAAGCCCACTCCTTAGGCCTTCGAGGCAATCTACCATCCTTCCTTAAGAACTTTTTAACTGAGAGGCATTTCCATGTTCGGGACTTTATCCAAGCTGAAGGTGTCCCCCAGGAATGTGTTCTGAGCACAACACTTTTTCTCCTTGCTATTAATGATTTGGCCTCTAGTCTTCCATCAAATATTTGGTCATCACTCTATGTTGATGACTTCGCTATTGCCTGTGCAGGCGCTGACTGTCACCTTATTACAGTTTCTCTCCAGCATGCAGTCGACCGTGTTTCCAATTGGGCCACCACACGTGGGTTTAAATTTTCCAGCACTAAAACCCACCAAATTACTTTCACTAGACACTCTGTCATCTCTGATCATCCTTTGTACCTCTTTGGCTCCCGTATCCCTGAACGTGATACAATCAAGTTTCTGGGCCTCCTCTTTGATCGTAGGTTATCCTGGAAACCTCACATTACCTCTCTGAAGGCAACTTGCCACAGCCGGCTGAACCTCCTTAAAACCCTTGCTCATCTTTCATGGGGAGCTGATCGTCGAACCCTCCTTCGCCTACATTCCACCCTTATCTTATCAAAACTTGATTATGGTGACCAGATCTATTCAGCGGCATCTCCTGCTACTCTCTCTAGCCTTAACCCCATTCATCACCAAGGATTACGTTTATGCCTTGGTGCTTTTCGCTCTTCCCCTGTCGAGAGCCTCTATGCAGAAGTGAACGTTCCATCCTTATCCGATCGCCGTGATGCCCATTGCCTTCGCTACTATGTACGCTCTCATGATCTCCGCAATCCTTCCATTTATAGAATGGTCACTGATATTAGTAGACATTCTTTATTTGTTCGCCGCCCCTGTTTACTCCGTCCCTTCTCTCTTCGCCTTCATTTGCTTTTGTCTTCTCTTCAATTATCACCTTTCTATGTACATGTAGCATCTCACTTTTCCCTACCCCCCTGGGAAGTTTCAGCTGTTCGAGTCTGTTCTTTCTCTCTCCCTTGCTCGAAAGCCCAACTATCTACGGTCGCTTCCTGCTCTCATTTTCTTGACCACTTTCACTCTCATTCTCATGCCATTGCTGTGTACACAGATGGCTCTAAGTCTTCTGACGGCGTAGGATTCGCAGCAGTGTTTCCGGACAGTGTCGTACAAGGGCATTTACTATCTTCGGCTAGTATTTTTACTGCTGAATTGTATGCCATCCTTACAGCACTTATCCGTATTGCATCTATGCCTGTGTCATCATTTGTGGTTGTCTCAGACTCCCTTAGTGCTTTACAGGCTATACAGAAATTTGATACACCTCACCCCTTAGTCCTCCGTATCCAACTTTGGCTACGCCGCATCTTTACCAAGCATAAAGATATTGTTTTTTGTTGGGTCCCTGGTTATGTTGACGTACAGGGCAATGAACAGGCAGACACTGCTGCGCGGTCAGCAGTACATGACCTACCAGTTTCATGGAGAGTTATTCCATTTACGGACTATTTTGCTGCAATATCTTCCCAACTTCACACCCGTTGGCAACAACGTTGGTCTACTATGCTCGGCAACAAACTTCAATCTATTAAACCGAGTATAGGTTACTGGCCGTCTTCTTATCACCAGTGTCGAGGTTGGGAGACTCTCTCCCGTCTTCGCATTGGCCATACTCGTCTTACTCATGGATATCTCATGGAGAGGCGCCCTGCTCCTCTCTGTGAGAATTGCCAAGTTCCATTATCAGTCAGCCACATTCTGTTGGACTGCCCACTTTATCAACGAGGACGCAGAATTTACCTCCGTCGTCGTCTTCGCTCTGCTGCTCTCTCTTCCCTTCCCTTCTCGCTGATGGACCCACCTTTCATCCAGACTCTCTCATTGACTTTTTGACAACAACTGACTTACTTCACAAATTCTGATACCTTCAGCCCTTTCTACTTCAATCTCTTGCTACCCCCTACCCCCGTACTATCCCCTGCCCCGCTGTTTTCTGTAACCTACTGATCATCCCTCCTCCCTTCTGCCATCCAATACCCTCGCTTCCTTCCCTACCCTGCAGCGCTGTATAGCCCTTGTGGCTTAGCGCTTCTTTTTGATTATAATAATAATAATATGCACTTGGTATCTGCGGGCATGGGAAATCTGGAAAAACAGATGGGACTTGCAACTATGACCACCCTAGAAAATGCCGTGCCCATATGGCAACAGGAAAATGCAAACTCACTTCCTGTAAGCTTTTTCACCCTGAAATGTGTCCCTCTTCAGTACAGGAAAGGTTGTGCTATAACTTAAATTGCCAGGCACACCATCTGAAGGGGACAAAAAGATACAAAACATCCAGGCCATGGGAAAACCTGGGTAGCCACAGCCACTCAAGAGGGAGAGGTTTTTTAGTGCCAGGAAGGAAAAAAAACTGGCAGGAAATGGAGGAAATCGTATGCCAAATCCAGTCATTTCTGGAGTGGAACCACAGTCGATGGCCTCCACTCCAAACCAACAGATACAGATACTAGTGCCGGAAAAAAAAGTTTCTCCCAGTACCACCAATACCACAAGTCCGATGACATTCTTCTTTGCAAATATACAGGGTCTAAATCCAGCAACGAACAACAAAATACCTTTCATCCGTGGACTGCTTGCAGAGGCAAATGCAATGTTCGCGGCTTTCACAGAGACCCACAAAAAGGATCACTTGGACTACGAATATGGATCCCAGGTTACAACCTATACAGATGTGACAAAGTGAACAGGCAAAGGGAGGGGGGGTTGGCCTGTATATCGCAGAGTCACTTGTTTGAACAGAACTGCTTAATGCCTCAAATGATGTAGTGGAAGTTTTAGCAGTAAAGATCGAGAACCAAAACCTAGTCATTGCGGTGGTCTACAATTTTCCGGATGCAACGTCCCAGCAATTTCAGGAACAACTGTCAAAAATTGACCACTGTCTGGAAAATCTGCCAGCTCCTGCCCCCGAACATCTTGCTCCTGGGGGACTTCAACCTGAGGCACCTAAAATGGAGGAATATAGCAAATAATGTTTTTGCAGTGATAACACCAGGAGGCAGCACTGACGAAAACTCACACACGAGCTTTTAAATCTCTGCACAAAATTCAACTTAAACCAGCAAATAATAGAGCCTACTAGACTGGAGAATACACTGGACTTCATCTTCACTAACAATGATGATCTGATACGAAATGTCACCATATCAAAAACAATATACTCAGATCACAACATAATCGAGGTTCAGACATGTATGCGCGGAGCCCCAGACCGACAAAATGAGATTAGTCACGAGGGAGCATTCACCAAATTCAACTTCAATAACAAGAACATAAAGTGGGACCAAGCAAATCAAGTCCTAAACGATATAAGCTGGGAAAATAGACTAAGCAACACAGACCCCAACTTATGCCTAGAGCAGATTAACTCGGTGGCACTCGATGTATGCTCAAGGCTTATCCCTTTAAGAAAAAGGAGGAGTAGATATAAAATAGAAAGAGACAGGCGCTCCCTTTACAGGCGATGGGAAAGAATAACGGAGCAGTTAAAAGAGGCCATTATATCTGAAATGCGTAGGGAGTCACTGGTCAGAGAAATAGCAAGCATCGAACTAAAGCTAAAGGAATCTTATAGGAGTCAGGAATCGCGGGAAGAACTAAAAGCTATAAATGAAATCGAAAGAAACCTAAAGTATTTCTTTTCTTATGCCAAATCAAAGTCGAGAACGCCATCAAGTATTGGGCCCCTACTTAAACAAGATGGGTCCTACACAGATGACAGCAATGAAATGAGTGAGCTACTCGAATGTTAAATGTTGATGAAGATAGGGAAGCTGTGATTTCGTGTATAGGGCAAGGAGGAATAACATCTTGTAGGAGTGAGGAAGAGCCAGTTGTGAGTGTGGGGGAAGTTCATGAGGCAGTGGGTAGAATGAAAAGGGGTAAAGCAACTGGGATTGATGGGATAAAGGTAGAAATGTTAAAAGCAGGTGGGGATATAGTTTTGGAGTGGTTGGTGCTATTATTTAATAAATGTATGGAAGAGGTTAAGGTACCTAGGGATTGGCAGAGAGCATGCATAGTTCCTTTGTATGAAGGCAAAGGGGACAAAGGAGAGTGCAAAAATTATAGGGGAATAAATCTGTTGAGTATACATGGTAAAGTGTGTGGTAGTTATTATTGAAAGAATTGAGAGTAAAACGGAGAGTAGGATAGATGAACAAGGAGGCTTTAGGAAAGGTACGGGGTGTGTAGACCAAGTGTTTACAGTGAAACATGTAGGTGAACAGTATTTAAAGGTAAAGAGGTTTTTGTGGCATTTATGGATTTGACAGTGTGGACAGGGGGGCAATGTGGCAGATGTTGCAGATGTATGGTATAGGAGCTAAGTTACTGAAAGCAGTGAAGAGTTTTTATGCGGATAGTGAGGCTCAGATTAGAGTATGTAGGAGACAGGAAGATTACTTCCCAGTAAAAGTAGGCCTTAGACAAGGATGTGTGATGTCACAATGGTTGTTCAATATATTTATAGGTGGGGTTGTAAGAGAAGTGAATGCGAGGGTCTTGGCAAGAGGCGTTGAGTTAAAAGATAAAGAATCAAACACAAAGTGGAAGTTGTCACAGTTGCTCTTTGCTGATGATACTGTGCTTTTGGGAAATTCTGAAGAGAAGTTGCAGAGGTTGGTGGATGAATTTGCTAGGGTATGTAAAAGAAGAAAATTAAAAGTGAATATAGGAAAGAGTAAGATTGTGAGGATGACAAAAAGATTAGGTGATGAAATATTGGATATCAGATTGGAGGGGGAGAGTATGGAGGAGGTGAATATATTCAGATATTTGGGAGTTGACGTGTCAGCAGATGGGTCTATGAAGAATGAGGTGAATCATAGAGTTGATGAGGGGAAAAGGGTGAGTGGTGCACTTAGGAGTCTGTGGAGACAAAGAACTTTATCTATGAAAGCAAAGAGGGGAATGTATGAGAGTATAGTTGTACCAACACTCTTGTATGGGTGTGAAGCATGGGTGATAAATGTTGCAACGAGGAGGCAGCTGGAGGCAGTGGAGATGTCATGTCTGAGGGCAATATGTGGTGTGAATATAATGCAGAGAATTCGTAGTTTGGAAATTAGGGGAAGGTGTGGGATTACCAAAACTATTATCCAGAGGGCTGAGGAGGGGTTGTTGAGGTGGTTCGGACATGTAGAGAGAAGGGAACAAAACAGAATGACTTCGAGAGTGTATAAATCTGTAGTGGAGGAGAGGCGAGGTAGGGGTCGGCCTAGGAAAGGTTGGAGGGAGGGGGTAAAGGAAGTTTTGTGTGCGAGGGGCTTGGAGTTCCCGCAAGCATGCGTGGGCGTATTTGACAGGAGTGAACGGAGACAAATGGTTTTTGATGCTTGACGTGCTGTTGGAGTGTGAGCAAAGTAACATTTATGAAGGAATTCAGGGAAACCGGCAGGCCGGACTTGAGTCCTGGAGATGGGAAGTACAGTGCCTGCACTCTGAAGGAGGGGTGTTAATGTTGCAATTTTATAACTGTAGTGTAAAGCACCCCTCTGGCAAGACAGTGGAGTGAATGATGAAAGTTTTTCTTTTTTGGGCCACCCTGCCTTGGTGGGAATCGGCCGATGTGTTAAAAAAAAAAAAGGTAAAGAATGACCTGCGAGACCTGGTTGTAAAGGGAATATGGTGCAAACAAAACTCAACAGAATATAGTGCATAGTTGCCTTCACGAGATGATATATTCATGTACACTAGGTACAATTGTACAGATGGAATAGCAAGTGTGCACCACATTGACAGATGGCAAAGCAGAAGCCAGAGAGAGTGCACCGTGCTCAGCCAACAGCTAGGCAATTCTGTTAATGCTTACCACAAGTGAACCACGTTGCTACAGCTTTAGCGGGGTTTCCTGTAATTGGTCAATGAATCAAGGTACTGATTTAACGATGGGTGCCCTCTTGATCGTTAAACTCTTAGCACCTGGTTCACTGGTTGGGAGGCAGCCTATATGGGAGTGTGACATACGCAAAATAAATTGTAACGTACTCTTTGCATGCCTTAATCAGCAACTTAGGTTTGGTTGTTCCAACTTTATTTTTTTTTTTTTTTGGCAACTTTGGTATTTTTGCATAAACTCAAGATGGTCGCTGGTCACCATGTCACAGATTTAACTTTTGAACCAGTTTTTCTAAAATGTGTAGAATCTACATTAATTCAGGATCAAGGTCAGGTGCTAGAGGTCAGTTTAGGGTCAAATTTAACCTCTCGGTGGAAAGTTAATTGAAAATTCTATTAAATACTAATTTATTTTATTCTTGAAAAGGAATAAATTCACATACGATGTTTTACATATTTGTTTGAGTTATGATAATGAGTTGTATGTGAAATACAGTGTAATATCTTATGCAATGGAAGGCTATTAACAGAAGCTGTTTTGATATTTAATGATGACCTTTGACTTAAGTACAGTCAGTAGTCAGATCATCACAACCAACAAGACAATCCTCAACATCCTCATAGCTTTTACTCTTCTCATTTGAACTCTTCTCCTCATCCTGTTCAGCATCCTTTATCTCGACATTCTCCTAGTCTCCAGACTGAGACGGACTGCAGCAGCTGTCTTCACTAGAACAGTTGTGGTATGAGGTGCACGAAACATGTTCAATGAGACAGCCACAACACACAGTGATGCACTTCTTGCCCCGAGTCTTACACTGACAGTGAATCACGCCAGTCATTTCTGGTGGAACTGGGTCACTCTCTGCAATGACAGGAGTCGGGGCATCATGAGGGATCTTCCATCCTCAGTGAATGATGTTAGCAGACTCAGGAGGCGGGGGTTACTGATCTGTTACTTTTCACAGCATGAGCTGCAGAAGGACCCACAACACCTGCAGGAACAGGTTGCTGGAGGCAAGGCCTTTGGAATTATTCTTATTTGTGAAGAGTATGAAGTGGGCAGACTCCATGATGTCCCTGGCAACTGACCACACACACTGATGAAGATGTTTGTTGCCTTCTCTAGCACATCAGACAAACCTGGAGTCTCAGGCTAGCAAGGTGTTTAGTGAACTAAACTTGCCCTTGGCATCTGAGGGCATGAGTACCAAGCAGCAGCTGGCACTTCAGTCCTAGGCCAACAGAGGTGACAGTGATATCCAGCACAGCTCCCATCCCACCATACCATCTGCATTATGCACCTCAACTCCTCCCAATATTCCCAGTAGGACAAACATTTATTGCTTTCCCAGAAGTTCTCTTTGTCTTTAGAATACCAGTAAGGATATGATACATTACAATATAGAGATCTAAAAATTTTTAAGTGGGGTGTAAAACCTAGTTGGGTAGACCAGCGGATGTTTTAAATTCGACTGAAGAAGCTTACTGTGCAGACAAAACGTTTCGGAATAAAAATATATGTAATGCACGTGTGTTTTACCCGTCACCATAGTAACTGTTTGTGTGTTGGCAGGTCAGGAGCTCGAAGGAGCTGTGTAGAAGGTCGATGGTGGAGAACTTGAGTTACGAGGAGACGGCAGAGATGGCCTTCAAGATGGGTCCTGCAGGATGCAGAAGGTGTCACAGAGCTGTCTTCTACATTATCAACGTCTTCCTTGTTATTACACAGCTCGGATTCTGTTGTGTCTATTTTGTCTTCATACCCCAGAACATCCAGGAGGTGAGAAAGAGAGAAATGGTAAGAGAGAGAGAGAGAGAGCGAGAGAGAGAGAGAGAGAGAGAGAGAGATTAGATTATAGTCTACCACGAAGGTATTCCGGAGGTCAACACCCCCACAGCCAGGTCTCATTTCTTAATTTTAACTTAGAACGCAACTAACAATCCATTTTACCATCAGAGTGGCATCAGTTACTGACAAAGTGTGTACCTCTTGTTTCCGTGTCAGGCAGTGAAGTGCATGACTCCCGCTGGTACCAACATCTCCATCTATGGCTACATGGGGATGGTGGTCGTGCCTCTCCTCCTTATATCTTACATCCCCAACATCAAGGTGAGAACATGCATCATTCTGGGTATTGTTATTTCTCAGAGAAAATCTACCGACATGTAACTTCATTACACAATGACTTGTTCTGTGGTGCCTCTTATATGGAGGAGACGTGACCGCTACATCACCCGTGATCAACTCAACACATTCTTCTGAGTTAAGGTAAGGTTTATGCTTCGCCTTACCTCTGTTGTTCGAGTCATGTCACTGTATGCAGGATATCGCTCCCCCAGCAAGTGGAATGACCTGGACAAAGTAATAGAGGTATGCTTCATACCTAGTATGACAGGGCCCACAGTGAATACGATGAATATAGACAGCATGTACTGTCTGCTAGTTTCATATCCCACGGCACTACGGTGCTGCCCTCTCTAGGCCTGCCCAGGTCAGTGAGACACGGAGCCTACCCGGTCTCACTACATAGCCTACCCTCACGGGTTCAACAACCTTCCCTCACGGGTTCAGCAACCCTCCCTCCACGGACTGGCTCTCGGTCATCCCCTCACGTTTCCCGTTGTGTACTCACTCCTTTTCAGTTAAAGCCAAACTAGCCTACGGCCGTATCTCTGCAACCTACGCTACTCCTTTGGCACTAAACCGCTGTTCAACAGCAAGAACAGTATTAACATAAGTCGCAATTTAAAAGGAAGACCCAAGAGCTAAGACTCGACCCCTTGCAGCCACACACACACACACACACACACACACACACACACACACACACACACACACACACACACACACACACACACACACACACACACCTTCAATGAACATACAGTGCCTGAGGAATGGGAGGCATCAAGGACCCCAATGGCAATGTCACTGACTTTTTTGGGTTATCCCAGGTTCTCTACACATATGCTATGTATAATCTTTGTAACTGTATTTGTGTATACCTGGACAAACTTACTCATAAGGGGGGTCAGTGTAATGGCAGTAGAGGAGGGCCCTGCAGACTTTCTGACTACCCATGGGTTCGCCACTTAGTGCCGTCCTGGCGAACCTATACATGGAACATCTAGAAGCCGAGCGATTTTCCACTATTATTTCCTCTTCTGTCACCTGGCTCCGTTATGTTGACATTCTCATCATAACTCCCAGACGCTTCAACGTTCAAGCTCTCCAACACAAGCTCAACCAGGTCGAGCCCTCACTCCAGTTCACACTAGAAGAAGAAGTCGATAACACACTTCCTTTCCTTGATGATGTTCTCTGCAAAGCTGACAATGAACTTCGTTTTAAATTCTATCGGAAACTGCAGACGACGGGCATTAAACATCTTCAACACACCCAGAGAAGACACTGCCGAGAAGAGATACATAGTCCTCCCCACCAACTCCATTGCCAAACACGTTTCCAACATCTTTTCCAATACCTTATTCCAAGTATCTACCTCCACATCCACCACCATCAAGGACATTACCAGTAATAGACAGAACAAGTTTCAATCCTCTGCAGGGGTATACATAATCCCTTGTAATGACTGCAGCAAATTATACGTGGGCGAAACATTCAGAGACCTCCAAAACGTATTTCAGAACACGAGTACACAGACAGATCTGACGATCCAAGAAATGCCTGTGTCCAACACCGAAATTCACATAACCATTTAATCAACTACAGAAACGCAAGACTTACCGCCAAAGAAGACAACACTCAATACCGAAGAATCCTGGAAATATAAACACAAGTGCAGTATAATGTGATCCTTTATTGACAACGTTTCGCCCACACAGTGGGCTATATCGAGTCACAAACAGATCTACCTTCCACCCAAGTAGATCTGTTTGTGACTTGATAAAGCCCACTGTGTGGGCGAAACGTTGTCAATAAAGGATTACATTATACTGCATGTGTGTTTATACTTCTAAACTGCAGGTAACTAGTGACAGTTACTCTCGCTATAGATCGTAATGTTTTATTCTACTTTCTCTCCTTTGCTACCCAGAGTCCTCGCTAACTCTACCTTCACTGTACTCCCTTCCCCGAGTCCTCGTTAACTCTACCTTCACTGTGCTCTTTGTACTGCCCAGAGTCCTCTCTAACTCTACCTTCATTATGCTCCTTGCACCGCAGTACTTGGTCCCGGTGTCGATGGTAGCTGGCGCAGTGCAGATGACCGGCATCACTATCTGTTTGTACTATATGTTGAGGGATCTGCCTCACGTCCACGAAGATCTGCCTGCCTTTGCTGGATGGGCGTCTCTTCCCCTCTACTTCAGCTCCAGTATCTTCGCCTTCCAGGGAATTGGTTTGGTAAGCAGGTTGAGGTGTGTGGTACAGACACACGTACATTTCGTTCCCCAGTCAATACTTCTTTGTGTTGGTCAGGAGAACGATGTATGTATATGTATATAAGGTATATCATGTGTATAAGGTATATCAAGGTATGTTTACCTGGAGTTTACCTGGAGAGAGTTCCGGGGGTCAACGCCCCCGCGGCCCGGTCTGTGACCAGGCCTCCTGGTGGATCAGAGCCTGATCAACCAGGCTGTTGCTGCTGGCTGCACGCAAACCAACGTACGAGCCACAGCCCGGCTGATCAGGAACTGACTTAGGTGCTTGTCCAGTGCCAGCTTGAAGACTGCCAGGGGTCTGTTGGTAATCCCCCTTATGTGTGCTGGGAGGCAGTTGAACAGTCTCGGGCCCCTGACACTTATTGTATGGTCTCTTAACGTGCTAGTGACACCCCTGCTTTTCATTGGGGGGATGTTGCATCGTCTGCCAAGTCTTTTGCTTTCGTAGTGAGTGATTTTCGTGTGCAAGTTCGGTACTAGTCCCTCTAGGATTTTCCAGGTGTATATAATCATGTATCTCTCCCGCCTGCGTTCCAGGGAATACAGGTTTAGGAACCTCAAGCGCTCCCAGTAATTGAGGTGTTTTATCTCCGTTATGCGCGCCGTGAAAGTTCTCTGTACATTTTCTAGGTCAGCAATTTCACTGCCTTGAAAGGTGCTGTTAGTGTGCAGCAATATTCCAGCCTAGATAGAACAAGTGACCTGAAGAGTGTCATCATGGGCTTGGCCTCCCTAGTTTTGAAGGTTCTCATTATCCATCCTGTCATTTTTCTAGCAGATGCGATTGATACAATGTTATGGTCCTTGAAGGTGAGATCCTCCGACATGATCACTCCCAGGTCTTTGACGTTGGTGTTTCGCTCTATTTTGTGGCCAGAATTTGTTTTGTACTCTGATGAAGATTTAATTTTCCCTCATGTTTACCATATCTGAGTAATTGAAATTTCTCATCGTTGAACTTCATATTGTTTTCTGCAGCCCACTGAAAGATTTGGTTGATGTCCGCCTGGAGCCTTGCAGTGTCTGCAATGGAGGACACTGTCATGCAGATTCGGGTGTCATCTGCAAAGGAAGACACGGTGCTGTGGCTGACATCCTTGTCTATGTCGGATATGAGGATGAGGAACAAGATGGGAGCGAGTACTGTGCCTTGTGGAACAGAGCTTTTCACCGTAGCTGCCTCGGACTTTACTCTGTTGACGACTACTCTCTGTGTTCTGTTAGTGAGGAAATTATAGATCCATCGACCGACTTTTCCTGTTATTTCTTTAGCACGCATTTTGTGCGCTATTACGCCATGGTCACACTTGTCGAAGGCTTTTGCAAAGTCTGTATATATTACATCTGCATTCTTTTTGTCTTCTAGTGCATTTAGGACCTTGTCGTAGTGATCCAATAGTTGAGACAGACAGGAGCGACCTGTTCTAAACCCATGTTGCCCTGGGTTGTGTAACTGATGGGTTTCTAGATGGGTGGTGATCTTGCTTCTTAGGACCCTTTCAAAGATTTTTATGATATGGGATGTTAGTGCTATTGGTCTGTAGTTTCTTTGCTGTTGCTTTACTGCCCCCTTTGTGGAGTGGGGCTATGTCTGTTGTTTTTAGTAACTGTGGGACGACCCCCGTGTCCATGCTCCCTCTCCAAACGATGGAAAAGGCTCGTGATAGGGGCTTCTTGCAGTTCTTGATGAACACAGAGTTCCATGAGTCTGGCCCTGGGGCAGAGTGCATGGGCATGTCATTTATCGCCTGTTCGAAGTCATTTGGCGTCAGGATAACATCGGATAGGCTTGTGTTAATCAAATTTTGTGGCTCTCTCATAAAAAATTCATTTTGATCTTCGACTCTCAGTCTGGTTAGCAGCTTGCTAAAAACTGAGTCATATTGGGACTTGAGTAGCTCACTCATTTCCTTGCTGTCATCTGTGTAGGACCCATCTTGTTTAAGTAGGGGCCCAATACTGGACGTTGTTCTCGATTTTGATTTGGCATAGGAGAAGAAATACTTTGGGTTTCTTTCGATTTCATTTATGGCTTTTAGTTCTTCCCGCGATTCCCGACTCCTAAAGGATTCTTTAACTTAAGTTCGATGCTTGCTATTTCTCTGACCAGTGTCTCCCTACGCATTTCAGATATATTGACCTCTTTTAGCCGCTCTGTTATTCTTTTCCGTCGCCTGTAAAGGGAGTGCCTGTCTCTTTCTATTTTACATCTACTCCTCCTTTTTCTTAGAGGAATAAGCCTTGTGCATACATCGAGTGCCACCGAGTTAATCTGTTCTAGGCATAAGTTGGGGTCTGTGTTGCTTAGTATATCTTCCCAGCTTATATCGGTTAGGACTTGGTTTACTTGGTCCCACTATATGTTTTTGTTATTGAAGTTGAATTTGGTGAATGCTCCCTCGTGACTAGTCTCATTATATCGGTCTGGGGCTCCACGCATACATGTCTGAACCTCAATTATGTTGTGATCTGAGTATATTGTTTTGATATGGTGACATTTCTTATCAGATCATCATTGTTAGTAAAGATGAGGTCTAGTGTATTCCCAGTCTAGTAGGCTCTATTATTTGCTGGTTTAAATTGAATTTGTGGCAGAGATTTAAAAAGCTCGTGTGAGTGTGAGTTTTCATCAGAACTGCCTCCTGGTGTTATTACTGCAACAATATTATTTGCTATATTCCTCCATTTTAGGTGCCTTAAGTTGAAATCCCCCAGGAGCAAGATGTTGGGTGCAGGAACTGGAAGATTTTCCAGACAGTGGTCAATTTTTTAACAGCTGTTCCTGGAATTGCTGGGATGTTGCATCCGGAGGCTTGTAGACTACCACAATGACTAGGTTTTGGTTCTCGACCTTTACTGCTAAAACTTCCACTACATCATTTGAGGCATTAAGCAGTTCTGTGCAAACAAGTGACTCTGCAATGTACAGGCCAACCCCCCCCTTTTGCCTGTTCACTCTGTCACATCTGTATAGGTTGTAACCTGGGATCCATATTTCGTGTCCAAGTGATCCTTTATGTGGGTCTCAGTGAAAGCCACAAACATTGCCTTTGCCTCTGCAAGCAGTCCACGGATGAAAGGTATTTTGTTGTTTGTTGCTGGCTTTAGACCCTGTATATTTGCAAAGAAGAATGTTATCGGACTGGTGGTATTGTTGGTACTGGGGGGGGGGGGGTTCCGGCATTAGTATCTGTATCTGTTGGTTTGGAGTGGAGGACATCGACTGTGATTCCACTCCAGGAATGACTGGATTTGGTGTACGATTTCTGCCATTTCCTGCCAGTTTTTTTTCCTTCCTGGTACTAAAAATCCTCTCCCTCTTGAGTGGCTGTGGCTACCCAGGTTTTCCCATGGCCTGGATGTTTTGTATCTTTTTGTCCCCTTTAGATGGTATGCCTGGCAATTTAAGTTATAGCACAGTCTTTCCTGTACTGAAGAGGTACACAGTTCAGGGTGAAAAAGCTTACAGGAAGGGGTTTGCATTTTCTGTTGTCATATGGGATTGGCATTTTCTAGGGTGGTCATAGTTGCACGTCCCATCTGTTTTTCCAGATTTCCCATGCCAGCAGATACCAAGTGCATAGTATGTGCACAGGCTTGGTTTCCGTTTGCCTTGGGTTTCATGTGACTGTATTCCCTGTTGGTGCATGTTTCCCTGTCTTACTTCTATCCTCCCTAGCACCAACAATGGAGCTCCCACCAGTTGTTTTTGGTAATATATCCTCACTATTGCTAGTGGAGTCCTCTTGTTTGCTATTTCCTGCGGTATTTCTAGTTTGTGCAATATTGGTTTTATCTTATCTTTGACTACACTTGTTTCCCTACTATGGCTCCTGTCCCCTATGAGGTCATTTATATGTATTCCTTCCTGCGTATAATTCCCGACTACCTGGACAAAAACTCCAGCTTCACCATTACTGTCTCCCAGGACAGCATCCCCAGCTTCACCATTACTGCCTCCCAGGACAGCACCTCCAGCTTCACCATTACTGTCTCCCAGGACAGCACCTCCAGCTTCACCATTACTGTCTCCCAGGACAGCACTATCAGCCCCACATTTACTGACTACCAGGACTTCATCTCCAGCCTTACAGTTTCTGACTACATGGCCAGTATCAAGGGCAGTACCATTCAGCCCAGACTTTTTATGTTCCCATCTGTTACATAAGAACATAAGAAAGGAGGAACACTGCAGCAGGCCTGTTGGCCCATACTAGGCAGGTCCTTTACAATTCATCCCACTAACAAACATTTGACCAACCCAATTTTCAATGCCACCCAAGAAACAAGCTCCGATGTGCAAGTCCCACTCAAATCCAACCCCTCCCACTCATGTACTTATCCAACCTAAATTTGAAACTACCCAAAGTCCTAGCCTCAATAACCAACTAGGTAGACTGTTCCACTCATCAACTACCCTATTTCCAAACCAATACTTTCCTATGTCCTTTCTAAATCTAAACTTATCTAATTTAAATCCATTACTGCGGGTTCTCTCTTGGAGAGATATCCTCAACACCTTGTTAATATCCCCTTTATTAATACCTATCTTCCACTTATACACTTCGATCAGGTCTCCCCTCATTCTTCGTCTAACAAGTGAATGTAACTTAAGAGTCTTCAATCTTTCTTCATAAGGAAGATTTCTAATGCTATGTATTAATTTAGTCATCCTACGCTGAATGTTTTCTAACGAATTTATGTCCAGGTTTTCTATGAAAGCAGCTTTGATGTTATCCTCTTTTAATACCCTTGTGATTTTAGTCCACAATTTATCTCATTTGGGCATACCCAAATACACTTCCCTGTTTTAACACTGCTTGTAGCTAGTTCTTGGATATCTGCACAAGGGGCGTGACACCAATTTCCACAAAAATGACAATTTACCCATGTGGAAGCCCATTTGTTTGACAGACCACAGACTACACACAGCTTCATAATGATTTGAATGGTTGCTTTACTGCAATTCTACTAGCAACCTCTTGAATATTCTATTAATAACCTCCTTAAATGAAGCTCTAGCTATTTGTATTTCTGTTTCTAACTGTTTTTGTATATTGGACAGCTCACCGTGCACGTTCCTGATTTATATTTGATGTTTGTGTTTATAAGGGCGCCTACAACCCCATCCGTTTACAGTCTGCTTTATTGTCCAACGAAACCGTTTGAAACCAGTCAAGGGTTCGGACCAGTCAAGGGTTCGGACCAGTCAAGGGTTCGGACCAGTCAAGGAATAAAGTTGTTTATTATTATGGCTCCAAATTTTTCCAGTTTATTTCTTTACGACTGAAGTCTCCCATGACTAACAGTTTTGCTTGCCTACCATCAGTCTGTTATCATATTTCTGTCTTGGTCTCCTGCTGTTGAGTGGTGGGTTGTATATTACTGCTATTACCTTGCATCCCCCAGGTCCGAGTATCTATTATGTAGTCATTCGATTCCTCTCAATTTATTCTGTTTATCTCATAAATCCAATGTTTCCTGATCTGCAGTGCTACAACTCTGTTTCCTCTGTTCTTTCTCTTTATTTGATATCCTTCTTGGAAGACTGCATCTGTTATCTCCATAAGTTGATTTCTGTTATTGCTACAATATCTGGGGATGCCTCCACTATCCACTCTTTTCATTCATCACTTTTATTTGTTATCCTATCTGGTTTAATGTGCAACATTCTCAGTTTCTGATATCTGTTCGGGTTCTCTGGATCCTGTTCTTCTGGCTCTTGTCCGTGTGTCAGGAAGAGGAGAGGAGGTGTAGGGGAGTTGAGGATAAGATATGGTTGTACAGGGTGAACCCTGCACTGGAAGGGGTGGGAAGCTAGGGAGGGTGAGGAACAAAGGGAAGGGGGTATGGGGGTTGGGACATAACCTCCTCGGGTTAGGTTCTGAGGTTTCTTGTTTGCCCTATACGACCTCCGTATATATCTTTACACTTAACTGAATAAAAACGCTAAAAAATGCAAATTACTAGGATATTGTCTATGTTTTTATATTAATTATTCTAGTCTCCACACCATGTACACTTACCTACTTACTTGTTAGGTAAATGGTCACAGATGCAAATTGTGACATTTTTAAAGAGGAAACGTTTTGTTCTCCAGGAACTTTGTCAACAAATGTCACATTAGTTGTGTGTCCAGTTATCTAACATTTTGTTGGCAATTCTACTATTATTACTTACCTGCTTACATAACTACTTACCAACTTACCTACCTGCTTAACAACCTATTTACCTAACTACCTACTTACCTATCTGCTTATGTACATGCCTCTTGACTTACCTACGCATTTACTTACCTATTTACCTACCTACCTGCTTACCCACCTAATGAATTTGTGTTGTCTAGGTCCCACTTTACGTTTCTTATATACAAGAAACTGCATAGCTCCTGATGACGCACTGAGAAGTGTGAAAGTACTTGAGCTAAAGATTTCCACTCTCCGTGGCTTGCCTTGCCTAGAAACTGTGTAAAAGCAGACATTGCTTCCCCATGTTGTATCTCAGTAAAGACAACCATCCGAGTTTCTTAAACTTCGTAAGGACAATAACTGGATAATGCAACTTCCTAATGGCTTCAAACTTGATGTTTCTTTCAATCGTCTAGTGGCTTCAAACTTAATGTCTCTTTGATTTCAAATCTGGTGCTGAGTGGAAAGGTTTAATGAGATTTGGTCAGTAAATGTCCCCCTACTTCCATTGGGGGGATGTTGCATCGTCTGCTAAGTCTTTTCATTTCATAGGGAATGATTTTCGTGTGCAAGTTTGGTACTAGTCGCTCTAGGATTTTCCAGGGGTATATAATCATGTATTTCTCACCTGCATTCTAGGGAGTACAGATTGAGGAACTTCAAGCGTTCCCAGTAATTGAGGTGACTTATCGCAGTTGTGTGTGCTGTGAAGGTTCTCTGTACATTTTCTAGGTCAGTAATTTCACCTGCCTTGAAAGGTGCAGCAATATTCCAGCCTAAATAGAACAAGGGATCTGAAGAGTGTCATCATGGGCTTGGCATCCCTAGTTTCGAAGGTTCTCATTATCCATCCTGTCATTTTTCTAGCAGATGCGATTGATACAATGTTATGGTTTTTGAAAGTGAGATCCACTAACATTATTACTCCCACGTCTTTTACATTAGCTTTTTGCTTTGTGTTGAAATTTGTTTTATACTCCGATATAGTTTTAATTTCCTCATGTTTACCATATCTGAGTAATTGAAATTTCTCATCGTTGAACTTCATATTGTTTTCTGCAGCCCACTGAAAGATTTGGTTGATGTCCGCCTGGAGCCTTGCAGTGTCTGCAATGGAAGACACTGTCATGCAGATTCGGGTGTCATCTGCAAAGGAAGACACGGTGCTGTGGCTGACATTCTTGTCTATGTCAGATATGAGGATGAGGAACAAGATGGGAGCGAGTACTGTGCCTTGTGGAACAGAGCTTTTCACCGTAGCCGCCTCAGACTTTACTCTATTGACTACTACTCTTTGTGTTCTGTTTGTGAGGAAATTATAGATCCATCTAGCAACTTTTACCTGTTATTCCTTTAGCACGCATTTTGTGTGCTATAATACCATGGTCACACTTGTCGAAGGCTTTTGCAAAGTCTGTGTATACTACATCTGTGCTCTGTCTTCTAGTGCACCCAGGACCTTGTCATAGTGGTCCAGTAGTTGGGAGAGACAGAAGCAACTTGCTCTAAACCTGTGTTGCCCTGGGTTGTGCAACTGATGGGTATCTGGATGAGTGGCGATCTTGCTTCTTTGGACCCTTCCAAAGATTTTTATGATATACGATGTTATCGTTATCGGTCTGTAGTTCTTTGCTGTTACTTTATTGCCACCTTTGTGGAGTGCGGCTATGTCTGTTGTTTTTAGCAGAAGTGGGAGGACCCCAGTGTTCATGTTTCTTCTCCATTTATCGCCTTTTCGAAGTCATTTGGCATCAGGATAATATCAGTTACATCATGTTCTTTACAGAACATCGTCTTCTTAACACATCATGTAGGTTAAGATTTTTGTAATGAAAGACTTTATTTTCAAAACCGTTTTAAAGCCTTTTTGTTACGATAGATACAAATAGGGAAGAGGATGGAGTTGGAGCCATCTGTAGGTCAGTGATTTCATTTAGTCAAGTGATTATTTATGATGGATGTCACTATGTTGCACGAACATGTTCCAGACTCGAGTCACTCTGAAGTGATGTTCTCGCGAAGGTTAGTCAGAGTGTAGTTGGTGCCCGTCTTGCTGTCTTACTGTTAGTTACTGTAGTTGCTGCCCGTCTTGTCTTACTGTTACAGTCAGCGTGTAGTTGCTGCCCGTCTTGTTGTCTTACTCTCACAGTCAGCGTGTAGTTCCTGCCCGTCTTGTTGTCTTACTTTCACAGTCAGAGTGTAGGTGCTGCCCGTTTTATTGTCTTACTGTCGCAGTCAGTGTGTAGTTCCTGCCCGTCTTGTTGTCTTGCTGTTAGTCAGTGTGTAGTTGCTTTCCGTCTTGTTGTCTTACTGTTACAATCAGAGTGAAGTTACTGCCTGCCTTGTTGTCTTACTGTTACAGTTAGTGTGTAGTTGCTGTCCGTCTTGTTGTCTTACTGTTACAATCAGAGTGTTGTTGCTGCCCGTCTTGTTGTCTCATCATTCACAGGTATATACTAATGTTTGTCAGAGATCATCATTATATATTTCTTTCTATATTGATAGACATTTTTTTTCTATTAAAAATGAGGAAATACTAAACCTGTCTCACTTTTCTCTCAGACTTTCTCTCTCTCCCCCTCTCTCTCTCTCTCTCTCTCTCTCTCTCTCTCTCTCTCTCTCTCTCTCTCTCTCTCTCTCTCTCTCTCTCTCTCTCTCTCTCTCTCTCTCTCTCTCTCTTGAAAGATCTCGTATAACACATTTTTAAAGTCACTGATAAAAACTGAATATTGAAGGAAATAGTTCAGTTATCAGGGCACAGACCGGGATTCCTGGCTTATACAAACATCTGTCTTCTTTTATATATAAAATATATTATTCTCGTGTCAGTTGCCTGTTTAAGACAATTTATATTTACATCTTCGTATGTTTTTCTCACCAGGGAATTAAATCTCCCCCGTTCTTGGTGGCTTTCCCCAGGTGTTGCCACTGGAGAACAAGATGAAAACACCCAGGGAGTTTGGTGGATTAACTGGGGTGCTGAACACCGCTATGATGCTGGTAGTGTGCTTGTACGCCAGCGTTGGTTTCTTTGGTTACCTCCAGTATGGCAGTACAGTTCAAGGCTCCATCACTCTCAATCTTCCTGCTAGCGACCCGTGAGTCTCTCATCTAAAGGTAGTGAAAGTTGCCTTAAGATAGTTTGTTTGGATTTTTAACCCGGAGGGTTAGCCATCCAGGTTAACCCAAGAAAATCAGTGCATCAATGAGGACTGTCTTATTACCATTGTGGTCCTTCAGTCTTGTTCCCCAGGATGTGACCCACACCAGTTGACTAACTCTCAGGTACCTATTTTACTGACAGGTAAACTGGGACAGCAGATGCCTTAAGGAAACACGCCCTAATGTTTCCATCCATAATGGGGATCGAACCACGGACCTCAGAGTATGAGCTGAGTGTGCTAGCAATCAAACTATGGGATCCAGACTCGAGCCTAGGCTGGCATAGACGTTGGACATGTTTTGTTGGAGCTGTTGCCTCTGTCTACCTAGCATTAAATAGGTACCTGTGTGTTAGTCACGAATAGTTGGCAGCCATCTAGGGAATGGATTAGTGCTACTACAGAGTTGGCTGGTATTTTGTATTTTATATATACTCTCTGATATTTATACTTACGTACCTGTAGCTAAATAAACTTACCGTGCTGGTGTGCAGGTATATTAAAATCACTAAGAGTGTCTCGCTAGTCTTGAAGACTCCATAATAATAATTAATAATAATAATTATAATCGAGATTCACGAAATCGTAAGGACACTATTGCAAACAAACCATACCACGGGCGGGGATAGAACCCGCGAGGCGGCGACTGTGAAAAGCTGTGTTCCACAAGGCACAATATTCGCTCCCATCCTGTTCCTCATCCTCTTATCCAACATAGACAAGGATGTCAGCCACAACACCGTGTCTTCCTTTGCAGATGACACCCGAATTTACAAGACAGTGTCTTACATTGCAGACACTGCAAGGCTCCAGTGACATCAACCAAATATTTAAATGGGTCGCAGAAAACAATGTGAAGTTCAGTGATGACAAATTTCAATTTCTCCGGTATGGAAAACTTGAGAAAATTAAAACTATATCGGAGTGCAAAACAAATTCCAACTACACAATAGAGCAAGAAACTCATGTAAAAGACCTGGGAGTCATAATGTCAAAGGATCTGACCTTCAAAGACCACAACATTGTATCAGTCGCATCTGCTAGAAAAATGGCAGGATAGATAATGAGAACCTTCAAAACTATGGATGCCAGGCCCATGATGACACTCTTTAGGTAACTTGTTCTGTCTAGGCTGGAATATTGCTGCACACTAACAGTACCTTTCAAACCATACCACTGGGAACGCTTCAAGTTCAACCTGTACTCCCTAGAATGCAGGCGGGAGATACACTTCAAAGTTTATTCTCTATAAGGATTACAATGCTGAGTTTACAGAAATTTGGTTATTGTTTGGTTTACATGTAGTAAAATTGTGATTACAGAGTGTACCACTAGAACGCTTAGCATGGCTAGGCATTTCGGGCATACTTAGTTTTATTCTTAATTGTAAAATATTACAAATTATGAGGTAAGTTGGTATTATGGCTAAGTGACTAAATACTAGTTTGTGAGTTTAGCAATGTGAATGCTTTTGTTTTGGCACAGTTTCAGTATTGGAGTATCACAGGATTCATTATTTTAAGACTGAGATTAATATTTCTGTTTATGGTCAAATGAGTGAGTGTAAGTGTGAACCACCAGGTGGTATTCGTGTAGTTAGTTGATGGGGTGTATCAGGGAGATAAGATGTTTTCTAATGGTAGTTTTGAAGGTGATGAATGTGTCTGCAGTTCTAGAGTTCTCAGGTAGGGTATTCCAGATTTTAGGGCCTTTGACATACATTGAATTTTTGTAAAGGTTTAGTCGGACACGGGGAATGTCGTAGAGATGTTTGTGTCTGGTGTTATGCCTGTGGGTTCTGTCACAACTATCAAGAAAGCGTTTTAGGTCAAGGTTGATATTAGAGTTTAAGGCCCTGTAGATATAGATTGCACAGTAGTAAGTGTGGATGTACTGAACTGGGAGTAAGTTTAGATCTATGAAGAGTGGGGGGGGGTGTGTTGCCAGGGATGGGATTTAGTGATTATTCTTACTGCAGCTTTTTGTTGGGTTATTATTGGCTTAGGTGTGTTGCTGCAGTTGATCCCCAAGCACAAATAGCATAGGTGAGGTATGGATAAATAAGTGAGTGGTATAGTGTGAGAAGGGCATTTTGCGGCACGCAGTATCGTATCTTGGAGAGGATCCCAACCGTTTTGGATACTTTTTTGGCTATATGCTGGATATGGGTGCTGAAATTCAGGTTGTTGTCAAGGTATAAGCCTAGGAATTTTCCCCCATTATTTCTGGTAATTAGAGTGTTGTCAATCTTAATGTTAATTTGTGCATCTCCTGCTCTGCTACCAAACATAATATAGTAGGTTTTGGAAAATCCTAGACGATTAGTACCGAAGTTGCACACGAAAATCACTCCCTATGAAAGTTAAAGACTCGGCAGACGGTGCAACATTCCCCCCCCCCCAACGAAAAGCAGGGGCGCCACGAGTGCTCTGAGAGACAACACAATAAAAGTGTCAAGGGTCTAAGACTGTTCAACTGCCTCCCAGCATACATAAGGGGGATTACCAATAGATGCTGGACAGGCACCTGAAGTCAGTACCTGATCAGCTGGGCTGTGGTTCATACGTCGATTTACATACAGCTTACAGTAATAACCTGGTTGATCAGGCCCTGATCCACTATGAGGCCAGGTCACAGACCGGGCCGCAGGGGCGTTGACCGGCCGCAACCCTCTCCAGGTATAATACAGAATACACTAGCTGCCACACCTGACTACCTACAATAAATACTACTAACTTCTCACGCTACATTAATTAAGACTAGAAATATTGTAAATAATGAGTACTCTCTGTGCATTTTACATTTTATTGTTTTTATGCCTAGTTTTATTGCTAACTTAATATATGATAAGGCAAACATATGAGGCATTTGTATTCATTGAAAGTAAAAAAAATAAAAATTTACTTTACGGCAGTAGCCCGCAACATAACCCGCTGTATAAGCGGGGCCCTCCTGCAAATTGGGATTTTTTTCCTCTTCCTGCAAATTCTCACTCAGAAGTTTAACATTTAAGTATTCTCAGTATTTTTAGTGTTTAATTCCTATGCAATTGCAAACTTGCAAAATTTCTAATTAAAGACAGTAAACTTCATGCTCTACACTCTAATTAAAGACAGTAATCTTTGAGCTCTATATTCTAAAGGCGATAAACATATAGCTCTATACTCTACCGACACAGCTGTGGCAGCTTCAATAGTTACTACTCAGACTAGCCACCTACAATAAGCTTAATAACATCACCATAACTGCGGCACCACACAAGTTTTGTATTTTACATAAAACTAACCCGGCCACTAAAACCAGACCCAGAACATTGTTGGAGTTACTGTTAGTGAGTGTCGACCTTACCCTCATACACTGATAATTACCCTGATACACTGATAATTACCCTGATACACTGATAATTACCCTGATACACTGATAATTACCCTTATACACTGATAATTACCCTGATACACTGATAATTACCCTGATACACTGATAATTACCCTGATACACTGATAATTACCCTGATACACTGATAATTACCCTGATACACTGATAATTACCCTGATACACTGATAATTACCCTGACACACTGATAATTACCCTGATACATGATAATTACCCTGATACACTGATAATTACCTGATACACTGATAATTACCCTGATACACTGATAATTACCCTTATACACTGATAATTACCCTGATACACTGATAATTGCACTGATACACTGATAATTACCCTGATACACTGTAATTACCCTGATACACTGATAATTACCCTGATCACTGATAATTACCCTGATACACTGATAATTACCTGATACACTGATAATTACCCTGATACACTGATAATTACCTGATACACTGATAATTACCCTGATACACTGATAATTACACTGATACACTGATAATTACCCTGATACACTGATAATTACCCTGATACACTGATAATTACCCTGATACACTGATAATTACCTGATACACTGATAATTACCCTGATACACTGATAATTACCCTGATACACTGATAATTTCACTGTACACTGATAATTACCCTGATACACTGATAATTACCTGATACACTGATAATTACCCTGATACACTGATAATTACCCTGATACACTGATAATTACCCTGATACACTGATAATTACCCTGATACACTGATAATTACCTGATACACTGATAATTACACTGATACACTGATAATTACCCTGATACACTGATAATTACCCTGATACACTGATAATTACACTGATACATGATAATTACCCTGATACATGATAATTACCCTGATACACTGATAATTACCCTGATACACTGATAATTACCCTGATACACTGATAATTACACTGATAATTACCCTGATACACTGATAATTACCCTGATACACTGATAATTACATGATACACTGATAATTACCTGATACATGATAATTACCCTGATACACTGATAATTACCCTGATACACTGATAATTACCCTGATACACTGATAATTACCCTGATACACTGATAATTACCCTGATACACTGATAATTACACTGATACACTGATAATTACCCTGATACACTGATAATTACCCTGATACACTGATAATTACCCTGATACACTGATAATTACCCTGATACACTGATAATTACCCTGATACACTGATAATTACTGAACCTGTCACACACTTGGTACTAAAATGGAACCCTTATATTTACCTTTAGAACTTCAACTTCAGAAATTTCCTCACCAAAAATTTGTCTTGATTATATTTCTCTCACAAGGTGGCACTACTCAGTCACACTCAAAATGTGGCACCACTCAGTCCCTCTCACATGGTGGCACCACTCAGTCCCTCTCACATGGTGGCACCACTCAGTCCCTCTCACAAGATGGCACCACTCAGTCCCTCTCACAAGGTGGCACTACTTAGTCCCTCTCACAAGGTGGCACTACTTAGTCCCTCTCACAAGGTGGCACTACTTAGTCCCTCTCACAAGGTGGCACCACTTAGTCCCTCTCACAAGGTGGCACCACTTAGTCCCTCTCACAAGGTGGCACTACTTAGTCCCTCTCACAAGGTGGCACTACTTAGTCCCTCTCACAAGGTGGCACCACTTAGTCCCTCTCACAAGGTGGCACCACTTTAGTCCCTCTCACAAGGTGGCACACTTAGTCCCTCTCACAAGGTGGCACCACTTAGTCCCTCTACAAGGTGGCACACTCAGTCCCTCTCACAAGGTGGCACCACTTAGTCCCTCTCACAAGGTGGCACCACTCATTCCCTCTCACAAAGTGGCACTAATCACACTCAAAATGTGGCACCACTCAGTCCCTCTCACAAGATGGCACCACTCAGTCCCTCTCACAAGGTGGCACCACTTAGTCCCTCTCACAAGGTGGCACCACTTAGTCCCTCTCACAAGGTGGCACCACTCAGTCCCTCTCACAAGGTGGCACCACTCAGTCCCTCTCACAAGGTGGCACCACTTAGTCCCTCTCACAAGGTAGCACCACTCAGTCCCTCTCACAAGGTGGCACCACTCAGTCCCTCTCACAAAGTGGCACTAATCACACTCAAAATGTGGCACCACTCAGTCCCTCTCACAAGATGGCACCACTCAGTCCCTCTCACAAGGTGGCACCACTTAGTCCCTCTCACAAGGTGGCACCACTTAGTCCCTCTCACAAGGTGGCACCACTCATTCCCTCTCACAAAGTGGCACTAATCACACTCAAAATGTGGCACCACTCAGTCCCTCTCACAAGATGGCACCACTCAGTCCCTCTCACAAGGTGGCACCACTTAGTCCCTCTCACAAGGTGGCACCACTTAGTCCCTCTCACAAGGTGGCACCATCAGTCCCTCTCACAAGGTGGCACCACTCAGTCCCTCTCACAAGGTGGCACCACTTAGTCCCTCTCACAAGGTGGCACCACTTAGTCCCTCTCACAAGGTGGCACCACTCAGTCCATCTCACATTTTGGCACACTTCAGTCCCTCTCACAAGATGGCACCACTCAATCCCTCTCACAAGGTGGCACCACTTAGTCCCTCTCACAAGGTGGCACCACTCAGTCCTCTCACAAGTGGCACCACTTAGTCCCTCTCACAAGGTGGCACCACTCAGTCCCTCTCACAAGGTGGCACCACTCAGTCCCTCTCACAAGGTGGCACCACTTAGTCCCTCTCACAAGGTAGCACCACTCAGTCCCTCTCACAAGGTGGCACCACTCAGTCCCTCTCACAAGGTGGCACTCGTTGTAGCTTCAGTTCCGAAGATGAATCTTTCATTGTCACTATATTGAAGGTGGACAGGCGACCCTACGCGGCGCTCGGATAAGAAAAAAAAATATGGAAAATGAGTTTTGTTTACAGGAAAATAGTTTAAGAATCTGGCAAAATTTTTGTGAAAATCCCATCGTAATACCATGTTTCTACAGGAAATTATAGCTATGTAAACATTTGTTGTGATGACATGCTGAATAAATACGTATATGCGTCAACATGAGGTGAATTCTTAGATTTTTTTTATAATTTTATGTTTTTCTTTCTAATACACTAAATTTACCGCTGAACATCATTACCGTGTGGGAGGAGCTATGGTACAGTAGGAGGAGTCAGGAGGAGAGGCAGGGAAATATGGGAGGAGCTATAGCATAGTAGGAGGAGTCAAGAGGAGAGGCAGGGAAATATGGGAGGAGCTATAGCATAGTAGGAGGAGTCAAGAGGTGAGGCAGGGAAATATGGGAGGAGCTATAGTATAGTAGGAGGAGTCAAGAGGAGAGGCAGGGAAATATGGGAGGAGCTATAGCAGAGGAGGAGTCAAGAGGAGAGGCAGGGAAATATGGGAGGAGCTATAGTATAGTAGGAGTCAAGAGGAGAGGCAGGGAAATATGGGAGGAGCTATAGCAGAGGAGGAGTCAAGAGGAGAGGCAGGGAAATATGGGAGGAGCTATAGCATAGTAGGAGGAGTCAAGAGGAGAGGCAGGGAAATATGGGAGGAGCTGTAGTGTAGTAGGAGGAGTCAAGAGGAGAGGCAGGAAAATATGGGAGGACCTATAGTATAGTAGGAGGAGTCAGGAGAGGCAGGGAAAGATGGGAGGAGCTATAGCATAGTACCTATTCAAGGGGGGCTCCTTGGCATGGTGAAGAGGCTCTTGGTCTGAGGAATTAAACCTGTTGGTCTCCTTCCTCAGACTGAACCTAATTATCCCCCAATCCCCCTTCCCTATCCCATCCTCCCCATCCTCCCTTTTTCCTTTCCTCCTCCTCCCCCATCCCTCCCTTATTCCCTTCCTTTTTTTGGCCTTTGGGATTCTTCCCACAGGCCTACTGGTTCCTAGGTAGGGGAAAGGGTACCAGGATCAATCCCATTACCTTGAGGTTCTTGGCGGTGGTGTAGTATGTAGTTTGCCATGGAATCTGGATCGCCTTGGGATATCCCATTCCCTCTCCGGTCTTCTGGGGGATGGCTTTGGGTGTCTTTCGAGCGACGGGTGTATCTCTGGAGGCCGCCTTTCGGATTCCGGGGGTGGTGGCCAAAGGAGGTATGCTTTGTGGTGGATATCTGGCCGCCCTCTCTTTTATCCACCGAGGTAGCTCAGCAGATGTGAGGTTGCTATCCTGGATTGTTGGTTTACTGGCATGAAGGGTAGGGTATGGCACGGGTTCCATGCCACATCTGCACTACTTGTGGAGTTGAGGTCCTCTTGGGTGCAGAAGGTGATTTCCGGCCCTTTCATTCCCCCTAGGAACTATTCCTCCCCGTCTCCCCTTTTTCTTTTTTAAGTTTTTTTCTTTTCTTTCAACATGACTCACGAAATCGTAATGACACGATTGCAAACGAACCATACCATGGAGTTTTGAGACTCTGACCGCAGGTTCAATCCTGCCCATGGTATGGTTTCTTCTTTCTTTTTTTTTCTTAAAAACAAAAAGAAAGAAATAACCTAACCATGGGAGCCCTAGTCCATGAACCTGCTACCCCCAGGCCCCTTACTGATACCGCACCCCGTTCTGACCCTGCCTCGTTTTTTGACCACTCGTTGGACACTCCTGATGCCCCTGTACCTCTTGCTGGTGCTGTTTCATCGCCAGCTTCAGGTACCAGGATCTCAACTGACTCCTCCGATTTGTTTGACCTCTGCCCTCCCTCTACGGTGCAACAATTTTCGAATCGCCAGCCCGTCCCACATCGGACAAACTCTGATCCTACTTCTAAATGCTAACGACAATCTCCTGATGATGTTACTTCATTACCTTCCCATTCTACTCAGAAAAGACCGACACATCATGCACTCCCTCTCCATGCTCAGTTTTGGACCACACAATGGACTAAATTCTTTACTTTAAGACCGACTTCTTCTATTGCCTATCTTTCTGACCATAGTATTGGCAAAGCTATCCTATGCCATGTTGGTAGAGATATTTCATTTCATGCTCTTAAGAGTGGTACTCGCATCGTCACTGTCCAGAATGCTACCCAAGCTCATAATCTTTCTCTCCTTTCACATATCAATACTATTCCTGTCACTATTGTAAAACATCATTCTCTCAATTCTTGTAGTGGTACTGTCATTCTGTCCCATACCATAGTCCAACAGAATTTCCAGACATGTGGCAATGACATTCTTGAATAGCTGGAACTCCAGGATCTCCCAATCCTCAAAGTAGACAGTTATGTCCTTCCTGCCCATGGATGGAGGGATACTCTTGCAATGTGGCTCGATTAACTTTCGACAGCCATGAACTCCCGTTCTCTGTTTGTCAGAGGACATCGGTTACAAGTTTGAAAGGTGATCCCTACACCACAACAGTGTAGAAATTGCTGGATTTGGTCACCCAGCAAAATATTGCAGATCTATAACCGAATGCCCAGTCTGTGGTGCCTACAACCATTCTAATACGTCTTGCAGTCGACCTCCCTCTTGCCTTAATTGTCATGAGGCTCACCATTTGTACTCTCGCCGTTGCCAGGTCTACTTAAATAAGCATGAAATTTGTTGCCTAAAAGAAGCGCAGGGTCTCCCTTATGCTATGGCACATTCTCATTTCTGCCTCCAAGGGAGACTACCCTGTGTTTCTTATTCCCGTGTTTCAAAACGTCCCCCCACTTCTGGGGTCCCATCTTCTGCAGCCTCCTCTGTTGTTACCCCTCCCATAGTCACTCCTGTATCTAATTCTTTTGCTGCCCTGGGCTCAGACGTCCCTACTTCAACACCCCAGTCTGTTCTGACATCTTGAGTTCTCACTCACAATCCCCGGTATCAACAAGATCTCCTACGACACCTTCTACCAATCGCCCCTCTACTTCTCAGAAGTCCAAAAAATCCCCTTTGCTCAAATCTTCCTTGCCCCCTCCTTCCCTTCTTTTGCCCCCACATTTTACCTTTCCAATCTCTGTACCTGGTTCTTCCCCTCTCACTGGCTCTATTACAAGTGTGGAGGTTCACCCCCCTCCTCATTCTGTGCCTCCCTCCCCTGTCCCCTCCCAAGTCTTTCCATCTTCTGCCACCTCCCAGGTTTCTGCCTCTTCTGTCCCCTCCCACACTACTTTTCCAGTTCCCAACACGCTTTCATCCCCCCTACTTTAGTACAGTCCATTACTGTCCCAATCTTTACTCACCCTCCTCCTTCTGTCTCCAATATTGTCTCCCATACAACGTCCTTGAATTCAGAAACACTTGACGCTATTTCAGAATATATTGCAGAGACTAAACCTTCAATGGACACTGATCCACCTCCTGTTCCTTCTCTTCCCTCTCCTCCATCTCCACAACTCCATTTTTCTCAACGCTCCATTCCTTCACTGCCTGAACATCTTCCGATGCCACCGTACGTAGACTTTTCTAACCCCTCTAGTCCATAGGTGCCCTTCCCTACAGATTCCTGGTATTTTCCTCATTGCCAATCATGGCCTATTTACAGTGGAATATCCGCAGCCTCGGGGGTAATTGGGGTGAGCTTCAGATGTTGCTTTCCAGGTTTTCCCCTGTTGGTGTTTGCTTACAAGAACCAAAATTACACTCGGCTGTTTTCCAACCTATGTCAGGCTATAATTTATTGTATTCTTCGGATCCTTTCTCAGATGGGACCTTTAATGAAAGTGCCCTTCTTCTATGCAATGATATTCCATACTGTCAACTATTTGTCCATACCTCGCTGCATTACACTGCAGCCCATAACCACTTGAATAAGTGGTTTGCAATATGTTCTTTATATCTCTCTCCTCGGGCATTTTCTATCCCAGATTTTGCCTTTCTTGTTTCATCCTTACCACCACCACTTCTGTTACTTGGCGATTTTAATGCCCACCATTTCCTCTGGGGGTGTCTTATTGTGACTCACATGGCATTCAGTTGGAGGCTTTTCTCGCCTCTCTCCCCCTCCATGTTTTAAATACGGGTACTCCCACCCATTTTGATCCTCGTACTCATACTCTCTCTTGCATCGATCTATCGGTCTGCTCTTCCTCCACTGCACTAGACTTTGCCTGGTCTATTCTACCGGACTTAAATGGCAGTGATCATTTTCCAATCATTCTTACTTCTCCTTCATATTCACCACCTTTCCGTAGCCCTTGCTGGCAAATTGATCGGGCAAATTGGGACCTTTACTCGCAACTCACAGCTTTTAGTGAGGTTCCTTCTTCATCCTCCATTGATGAGCTCCTACACCTCTTCTCGGAGTCAGTTTTAACCACAGCTTCTCATTCTATACCCCAAACCTCAGGCAGGCATTCTCAGAAGTGCGTGCCTTGGTGGTCTCCTGCTTGTGCTCGTGCAGTACGTTTGAAACACGCTGCATGAGGCAGATACCGGTACAATAGAACCGACGAGAGACTTCTTGATTTTAAGCAGAAGCTTGCGGTCACTCGCCGTGTCATCCGTGACACTAAACGAACTTGCTGACGAGATTGTTTTCACCATCACCTCTGCTTCCTCTATGAGTGCAGTCTGGAAAAAAGTGAGGAAACTGAGTGGTAAATACTCTCCTGACCCGGCTCCTGTTCTACGGGTCGCCGGTGTTGATATAGCAAACCCTCTTGACATTGCCATTAAAATTGGCACTCATCTGGTCCGTATTTCCCAGGGGCTCCATCTATGCCCCTCGTTTCTTTCCTAAAAGTCTGCCAGAGAGTTGGTACCCTTGGACTTTTCTTCTCTCAGAGAAGAACAGTATAATGTGCCTTTTACACTTCGGGAACTGGAGGCAACACTCTTCAGCTTGCCGATCATCGGCAGCTGGGCCTGACGACATTCATATTCGGATGTTACAACATTTACATCAGTCAGTCCTTAAAGTCCTCTTACACCTCTTCAATCTTATTTGGTCACAAGGAGTTCTTCCCAAGCTGTGGAAATCTGCCCTTGTTCTCCCTTTCCACAATCCTGGTACTACGGGACATGCCTCCCACTATCGTCCCATTGCTCTTACTAATGCAGTTTGCAAAGTGATGGAACGTCTGGTAAATCGACGTTTAATGTGGTATTTAGAGACACAACAGTCTCTCCACTAGTCAATATGGCTTTCGTAAGGGCCGATCTACCATAGACCCCTTTCTAAGCTTGGATACATATGTTCGCAATGCCTTTGCGAATAACCACTCAGTTATTACCATATTTTTGACCTTGAGAAGGCATATGACACAACTTGGAGGTATAATATTTTGGCCCAAGCCCACTCCATAGGCCACTGATGCAATCTACCATCCTTCCTTAAGAACTTTTTAACTGACACATTTCTGTGTTCGAGTTAATAATGTGCTCTCCGCGGACTTTGTCCAAGCTGAAGGTGTCCCTCAGGAATGTGTTCTGAGCACAACACTTTTTCTCCTTGCTATGAATGATTTGGCCTCTGTTCTTCCATCCAATATTTGGTCATCACTATGTTGATGGCTTCACTATTGCTTGTGCAGGTGCTGACTGTCACCTCATTACAGTTTCTCTCCAACATGCAGTCGACCGTGTTTAATTGGGCCACCATGCATGGGTTTAAATTTTCCAGCACCAAAACTCGCCAAATTACTTTCACTAGACGGTCTGTCATCTCCGATCATCCTTTGTACCTCTGTGGCTCCCAAATCCCTGAACGTGATACAGTCAGATTTCTAGATCTTCTCTTTGACCATAGATTATCCTGGAAACCTCACATTACTTCTATGAAGGCAACTTGTCACAGCCAGCTGAACCTTCTTAAAACCCTTGCTCATCTTTCATGGGGAGCTGATCGTCGAACTCTGCTTCGCCTACATTCAGCCCTCATTTTATCGAAACTCGATTATGGTGACCAGATCTATTCAGCGGCCTCTCCTGCTACTCTAGCCTTAACCCCATCCATCACCAAGGATTGTTTATGCCTTGGTGCTTTTTGCTCTTCCCCTGTTGAGAGCCACTATGCAGAAGCGAATGTTCCATCTTTGTCTGATTGCCGTGATGACCATTGCCTTTGCTACTGTGTACGCTCTCACGATCTCTGCAATCCTTCCATTTATAGAATGGTCACTGATATTAGTAGACATTATTTGTTCGACGCCCCTGTTTGCTCTGTCCCTTCTCTCTTCGCCTACATTTGCTCCTGTCTTCCCTTCAGTTACCACCTTTATATGTTCATGTAGCATCTCGCTTTTCCCTACCCCCCTGGGAAGTTCCAGCTGTTCGGGTCTGTTCTTTCTCACTCCCTTGCTCGAAAGCCCAACTGCCTATGGTGGCTTCCCGCTCTTTTTCTTGACCACTTCCACTCTCATTATCATGCCATCGCAGTGTACACAGATGGCTCTACGTCTTCTGACGGCGTTTGATTCACAGCAGTGTTTCCAGACAGCGTCGTGCGAGGGCATTTGCTATCTTCGGCTAACATTTTTACTGCTGAATTGTATGCCATTCTTGCAGCACTTATTTGTATTGCATCTATGCCTGTGTCATCATTTGTGGTTGTCTCAGACTCCCTTAGTGCTCTACAGGCTATACGGAAATTTGATACACCTCACCCCCTAGTTCTCCGTATCCTACTTCGGCTATGCCGTTTCTCTACCAAGCATAAAGATATTGTTTTTTGTTGGGTCCCTGGTCATGTTGACGTACAGGGCAATAAACAGGCAGACACTGCTGCGCGGTCAGCAGTACATGACCTACCAATTTCATATAGAGGTGTTCCTTTTCCGGATTATTTTGCTGCTATAGCTACCCACCTTCACACCCGTTGGCAACAACATTGGTCAACTCTACTCAGTAACAAACTTCATTCTATTAAACCGAGCATAGGTTACTGACCGTCTTCTTGTCATCAGTGCCGAGGTTGGGAAAGTACTCTCTCCTGCATTCGCATTGGCCACACTCGTCTTACTCATGGGTATCTCATGGAGAGGCACCCTGTTCCTCTCTGTGAGAAGTGTCAAGTTCCAATATTGATTAGCCACATTCTGTTAGCCTTCCCCCTCTATCAACGAGCACGCAGAATTTACCTGCAACATCGTCTCCGCTCTACTACTCTCTCTTTACCTTCAATTCATGCTGAGGACCCTCCTTTAATCCTGACTCTCTCATTGACTTCTTGACAACGACTGATTTACTCCACAAACTCTGATGATGATACCTTTTGCACTCCCCTCAGCCCTTTCTACCTCAATCTCTTGCTGCCCTCTACCCTTTCACTATCCACTGCCCCGCTGTTCTCCGTAACCTACTACTCATCCATCTACCTTTTGCCACCTGATACCCTCGCTTCCTTCCTGCATTGCAGTGCTGTATAGCCCTTGTAGTTTAGTGCTTGTTTTTGATAATAATAATAATAATATAGCATAGTAGGAGAAGATATGAGAGAGGCAGGGAAAGAATATGCTTCGTCAACGTTCTGGTCACTATACTCAGTGTAATATCTAAAATTCTTGAGAGGGCTGTATACTGTCAGGTTGTTAAGTATCTTAACGACAGCAACATTCATCACAGTTACCAATCAGGCTTTAGATCTTACTCAGCCGACACCTCCCTAATTAATCTGATGGATTACATCAGAACTGAAATGTCGATAGGGAACCTCATAGGTATGGCAACTTTAGACTTGCCAAAGGCCTTCGAGACTGTCAACCACAATATACTATGTAAGAAACTTCAAGCTATCGGCATAGGTTCCATAGACTGGTTTAAGTCCTATCTTAGCAAAAGGAAACAAATTTTGTCAAAATCAGCAAAATAGAATCAGAACCCCTGCCGACAGCATATGCAGTTCCCCAAGGTAGTATTCTGGGTCCCTTATTATTTCTATGTTATGTAAACAACATGCCTATCAGTGTCAAGTGCAAACTCCTACTGTATGCAGATGACAGTGCTCTGTTAGTGTCAGGTAAAGACCCACAAGATATTGCTAACGTATTAACACTGGAACTGGAGTCCTGCAGCAAATGGTTAGTAGACAACAAACTATACTAACAACTCGGGAAAACTGAAGCCATTCTCTTTGGCACGAAACATAAGCTAAGAAGGGTAAATAATTTTAATGTCCAGTGTAATGGTGAGCCCATCACTTCAGTTTCCTCAGTAAAATATCTGAGAATCCCCTTTGATCCATTTATGTCAGGAGAATTGATTGGGAACAGTAAAGTAAAGACAGCGAATGCCAGACTGAAGTTCCTCTATAGAGAAGCACAGTGTCTACCTACTGAGGCTCGCAGGACCCTATGTCTAGACCTTATACAATGTCATATGGACTAGGCTTGCTCTTCATGGTACTCTGCCTTGTCAAAAAAAAAAAAAGATTGCCTGCAAATCACCCAGAACAAAATCGTAAGATTCATCCTGGGGCTGGGACCAAGAGAACATGTAGGCCAGGATGAATTACAGCAGTTGGATATGCTGAATGTTGAAGACAGAGTAAAACAACTGAAGCTAAATCATTTTTATAAAATTGTTCACAAACAGTGTCCAGAATATCTTGTTGCTAATTTTGTCAAGGTTGGGAACCAAAGCAATCATAGTACTAGGGGGAGAGAGCACAACTTTGTAGTAGCCACAGTCAGTGGCCAGGCTTCAAACACCTTTTATTGTATAGCAATAAAGAAATAGAACAGATTGACTGTACATATTAAGCCAGTCATAGCATGAACCATTTCAAGAAGAGGAGAGCCGAAAAGGTACCTAATGAATGTAGCGACAGAAACGGAGGAGAATGATTTTTTATTTTATTTTTTATAGCTAGCACACATGTAAATATAAATAACTCGTTTTACCTTATTCCTAATATATCTCCTTTATAGTATAATAATAATAATATATTATCTCCCTTATAGTATAATAATAAGGTATTAAAAGGACGCCAATGGAAATAAGTCACTTGGTCTGACTGTTGTGGGTTATACCAGGTTCTCTACACATATGCTGCTATGTATCTATGTATGTATCTATGTATCTATGTATCTATGTATCTATGTATTTGTGTATACCTGAATAAAGTTAATTATTATCTGGAAAGCTCTTCGAGTTGTCTTCACAATAGTGTAGTCAGACAGAAGCAACTCATCAACTAAATCAAACATACAATCGCCCAAGATAATTCCAACCCAACATTACCAGTAAGCCAGCGGAAGGCCTCGGTCAGATGATCATAAGCTCCAGCTGCGGGTCTGCAGTTTGGATTGCCAGGAAACACTTGTCGTGTTTTATGTCAATTCTTACCTAACCTAAGCTAGCCAGTGCTTGAGATTCATCAGTACTGCGGAACTGAACACCTGGTTCTAGGCTGAGGGACTGATTACCTAATCTACCTTCTTCAGTCTTCTGTATTGTATTGATAAAGTCACTTACTGGAAAAACGGCTACATAGTAAAGACAGTCAGATGTTGCACAAGTGTCTAATTCATCATCGAAAAATTTAATGTTATTTTTTAATATATAAGCTTATACCAGTGACTGAAATTAATTGTTTATCTTGTGTGTTTCTTGTGTGCCGCCCTGCTTGTCTTCCTGCCCTGCTACCCACCTGTCTGCCCTGCTACCCACCTGTCTGCCCTGCTACCCACCTGTCTGCGATGTCTGTCTCCTGCCTGCCCTGCTACCCACCTGTCTGCGGTGTCTGTCTCCTGCCTGTCTGCCTGCCTTCCTAACTGTCTGCGGTGCCTATCTCCTGCCTGCCTGCCTGCCCTGCTACCCACCTGTCTGCCTGCCCTACTATGGGTACGTGTGGTGCGAGTGCACAGGCTTGCCCAGACGGTGAAGCTGCTGATGGCCATAGCTCTGTACATGACGTACCCACTACAGATGTACGTACCAGTGGAGATGCTGCTGCCAGCAGTCACCAGACACTTCCATACTAAGTGTACCAAGATAATAGCCGAATATGTCTTCAGGACCGCCATGGTCCTGCTTACCTGTGAGTTAACTTTATTGTATGGAGAGAGAGAGAGAGAGAGAGAGAGAGAGAGAGAGAGAGAGAAAAGGAGAGAGAGAAGAGAGAGAGAGAGAGAGAGAGAGAGAGAGAGAGTGGAGAGGAGAGGGAGAGGGAGAGGGAGAGTGGAAGGGGGGAGAGAGAGAGAGAGGAGAGAAGAGAGGAAAAGAGAGAAGAGAGAGAGAGAGAGTTTTATCATAATTTTCCTTGACATTTAATACATTATTTTTTGCAGTGTTTTTAATCGAATCATGTGTGTAGAGACCTAAGATTACCCGTTACTGTGAGCGTAACTACAGTACTGTAGTTTCATGTAAGGGTAAATACTGTAGTTAAATGTAACTACAGTAGTTACCCTCACATACATTTAACTACAGTAGTTACCCTTACATACATTTAACTACAGTAGTTACCCTTACATACATGTATATGAGGGTAACTGCTGTAGTTTACCTGGGGTTTACCTGGAGAGAGTTCCGGGGGTCAACGCTCCCGCGGCCCGGTCTGTGACCAGGCCTCATGGTGGATCAGAACCTGATCAACCAGGCTGTTACTGCTGGCTGCACGCAACCCAACGTACGAGCCAAGGCCCGGCTGGTCAGGTACCGACTTTAGGTGCTTGTCCAATGCCTGCTTGACGACAGCCGGGATCTGTTGGTAATCCCCCTTATGTATGCTGGGAGGCAGTTGAGCAGTCTTGGGCCCCTGACACTTATTGTATTGTCTGTTAACGTGCTAGTGACACCCCTGCTTTTCATTGGGGGGATGGTGCATCGTCTGCCGAGTCTTTTGCTTTTATAGTGAGTGATTTTCGTGTGCAAGTTCGGTACTAGTCCCTCTAGGATTTTCCAGGTGTACGATTTCTGCCATTTCCTGCCAGTTTTTTTTTCCTTCCTGGCACTAAAAAACCTCTCCCTCTTGAGTGGCTGTGGCTACCCAGGTTTTCCCATGGCCTGGATGTTTTGTATCTTTTTGTCCCCTTTATATGGTATGCCTGGCAATTTAAGTTATAGCACAGTCTTTCCTGTACTGAAGAGGTACACAGTTCAGGGTGAAAAAGCTTACAGGAAGGGAGTTTGCATTTTCCTGTTGTCATATGGGCATGGCATTTTCTAGGGTGGTCATAGTTGCACGTCCCATCTGTTTTTCCAGATTTCCCATGTCTGCAGATACCAAGTGCACAGTATGTGCACAGGCTTGGTTTCCGTTGCCTTGGGTTTCTGTGACTGTTATTCCCTGTTGGTGCATGTTTCCCTGTCTTATTCCTATCCTCCCTAGCACCAACAATGGAGCTCCCCCCCAGTTGTTTTTGGGAATATATCCTCACTATGCTAGTGGAGTCCTCTTGTTTTCTATTCCTGCGGTATTTCTAGTTTTCAATATTGGTTTTATCTTATCTTTGACTACACTTGTTTCCCTACTATGGCTCCTGTCCCCTATGAGGTCATTTATATGTATTCCCTTTCCCTGCGTATAATTCCCGACTACCTGGAAAAAAATCTCCAGCTTCACCATTACTGTCTCCCAGGACAGCATCTCCAGTTTCACCATTACTGTCTCCCAGGACAGCACCTCCAGCTTCACCATTACTGTCTCCCAGGACAGCACCTCCAGCTTCACCATTACTGTCTCCCAGGACAGCACCTCCAGCTTCACCTTACTGTCTCCCAGGACAGCACCTCCAGCTTCACCATTACTGTCTCCCAGGACAGCACTATCAGCCCCACATTTACTGTCTCCCAGGACAGCACCTCCAGCTTCACCATTACTGACTCCCAGGACAGCACTATCAGCCCCACATTTACTGTCTCCCAGGACAGCACCTCCAGCTTCACCATTACTGTCTCCCAGGACAGCACTATCAGCCCCACATTTACTGTCTCCCAGGACAGCACCTCCAGCTTCACCATTACTGACTCCCAGGACAGCAATATCAGCCCCACATTTTACTGTCCCCCAGGACAGCACCTCCAGCTTCACCATTACTGTCTCCCACCACAGCACTATCAGCCCCACATTTACTGTCTCCCAGGACAGCACCCCCAAAGCTTCACATTACTGACTCCCAGGACAGCACTATCAGCCCCACATTTACTGTCTCCCAGGACAGCACCTCCAGCTTCACCATTACTGTCTCCCACCACAGCACTATCAGCCCCACATTTACTGTCTCCCAGGACAGCACCTCCAGCTTCACCATTACTGACTCCCAGGACAGCACTATCAGCCCCACATTTACTGTCTCCCAGGACAGCACCTCCAGCTTCACCATTACTGTCTCCCACCACAGCACTATCAGCCCCACATTTACTGTCTCCCAGGACAGCACCTCCAGCTTCACCATTACTGACTCCCAGGACAGCACTATCAGCCCACATTTACTGTCTCCAGGACAGCACCTCCAGCTTCACCATTACTGACTCCCAGGACAGCACTATCAGCCCCACATTTACTGTCTCCCAGGACAGCACCTCCAGCTTCACCATTACTGACTCCCAGGACAGCACTATCAGCCCCACATTTACTGTCTCCCAGGACAGCACCTCCAGCTTCACCATTACGGGTCCCCCAGCACAGCACTTAGCCCCACTTTTTACTGTCTCCCAGGACAGCACCTCCAGCTTCACCATTACTGACTCCCAGGACAGCACTATCAGCCCCACATTTACTGTCTCCCAGGACAGCACCTCCAGCTTCACCATTACTGACTCCCAGGACAGCACTATCAGCCCCACATTTACTGTCTCCCAGGACAGCACCTCCAGCTTCACCATTACTGACTCCCAGGACAGCACTATCAGCCCCACATTTACTGTCTCCCAGGACAGCACCTCCAGCTTCACAATTACTGACTCCCAGGACAGCACTATCAGCCCCACATTTACTGTCTCCCAGGACAGCACCTCCAGCTTCACCATTACTGTCTCCCAGGACAGCACTATCAGCCCCACATTTACTGACTACAAGGACATCACCTCCAGCCTTACAGTTTCTGACTACATGGCCAGTATCAAGGGCAGTACCATTCAGCCCAGACTTTTTATGTTCCCATCTGTTGTAGAAAGCTTCCAGGTTGTCTATGAAAGCAGCTTTGATGTTGACCTCTTTTAATACCCTTGTGATTTTAGTCCACAGATTTTCCTCATTTGGGCATACCCTAAAACACTTCCCTGTTTTAATACTGCTTTAGCTTTCTTGGATATCTTCACAAGGGGCGTGACACCAATTTCCACAAAATGACAATTTATCCATGTGGAGGCCCGTTTGTTTGATTGACTGCAGACTATTACAGAGCTTCATAATGATTTGAATGGTTGATTTACTGTAATTTACTAGCAACCTCTTGAATACTCTATTAATAACCTCCTTAAAAGAAGCTTACCTGGATTTACCTGGAGAGGTTCCGGGGGGGCAAAGCACCCCCGGCCCGGCTGTGACCAGGCCTCCCGGTGGGTCAGAGCCCGTCAACCGGCTGTTGCGTGGCTGCAGCAAACCAACGACGGCCACAGCCCCGGGGGTCAGGAAAACCCACTTTTGGGCTTGTCCAGTGCCCGCTTAAGATGCCAGGGGATTTGGGAATCCCCCCTTTTGGTGCTGGGGGGCAATTGAACATTCGGGCCTCTGAACTTATTGTATGGTCTCTTAAAGTGCTAGTGACACCCCCGCTTTTATTGGGGGGAAGTTGCATCGTCCCGCCAAGTCTTTTGCTTTCGAGGAGTGATTTCGTGTGCAAATTCGTCTAGGACCCCTGGGTTTTCCAGGTGTACATAATCATGTATCTCTCCCGCCTGTGTTCCAGGGAATACAGGTTCAGGAACCTCAAGTGCTCCCAGTAATTGAGGTGTTTTATCTCCGTTATGCGCGCCGTGAAGGTTCTCTGTACATTTTCTAGGTCAGCAATTTCACCTGCCTTGAAAGGTGCTGTTAGTGTGCAGCAATATTCCAGCCTAGATGGAACAAGTGACCTGAAGAGTGTCATCATGGGCTTGGCCTCCCTAGTTTTGAAGGTTCTCATTATCCATTATCATGCAGATTCGGGTGTCATCTGCAAAGGAAGACACGGTGCTGTGGCTGACATCCTTGTCTATGTCGGATATGAGGATGAGGAACAAGATGGGAGCGAGTACTGTGCCTTGTGGAACAGAGCTTTTCACCGTAGCTGCCTCGGACTTTACTCTGTTGACGACTACTCTCTGTGTTCTGTTAGTGAGGAAATTATAGATCCATCGACCGACTTTTCCTGTTATTCCTTTAGCACGCATTTTGTGCGCTATTACGCCATGGTCACACTTGTCGAAGGCTTTTGCAAAGTCGTATATATTACATCTGCATTCTTTTGTCTTCTAGTGCATTTAGGCCCCTTGTCGTAGTGATCCAATAGTTGAGACAGACAGGAGCGACCTGTTCTAAATCCATGTTCCCCTGGGTAGTGAAACTGATGGGTTTCTAGATGGGTGGTGATATTGCTTCTTGGGGACCCTTTCAAAGATTTTTATGATATGGGTTTGTTGTGCTATCGGTCTGTAGTTCTTTGCTGTTGCTTTACTGCCCACTTTGTGGAGTGGGGCTATGTCTGTTGTTTTTAGTAACTGTGGGACGACCCCCGTGTCCATGCTCCCTCTCCATAGGATGGAAAAGGCTCGTGATAGGGGCTTCTTGCAGTTCTAGATGAACACGGAGTTCCATGAGTCTGGCCCTGGGACAGAGTGCATGGGCATGTCATTTATCGCTTGTTCGAAGTCATTTGGCGTCAGGATAACATCGGATAGGCTTGTGTTAACCAAATTTTGTGGCTCTCATAAAAAATTCATTTTGATCTTCGACTCTCAATCTGGTTAGCGGCTTGCTAAAAACTGAGTCATATTGAGACTTGAATAGCTCACTCATTTCCTTGCTGTCATCTGTGTAGGGAAACCCCTCTTGTTTAAGTGGGGCCCAATACTGGATGTTGTTCTCGACTTTGATTTGGCATAGGAGAAGAAATACTTTGGGTTTCTTCGATTTCATTTATGGCTTTTAGTTCTTCCCGCGATTCCTGATTTCCTATAAGATTCCTTTAGCTTGAGTTCGATGCTTGCTATTTCTCTGACCAGTGTCTCCCTACGCATTTCAGATATATTGACCTCTTTTAGCCGCTCTGTTATTCTTTTCCGTCGCCTGTAAAGGGAGCGCCTGTCTCTTTCTTTTTTTACACTACTCCTCCTTTTTCTTAGAGGAATAACCCTTGTGCATACATCGAGTGCCACCAATTTAAATTTCTGTTCTAGGCATACTTTTGGGTCCTGTGTTGCTTAGTATATCTTCCCAGCTTTTATATCGGTTGGGACTTGGTTTACTTGGTCCCACTTTGTTTTTGTTATTGAAGTTAAATTTTTGGTGAATGCTCCCTCGTGACTAGTCTCATAATGTCGGTCTGGGGCTCCACGCATACATGTGTGAACCTCAATTTGTTGTGATCTGAGTTATTGTTTTGATATGGTGACATTTTCTTATCAGATCATCATTTTTAGTGAAGAGAGGTCTAGTGTATTCTCCAGTTTAGTAGGCTCTATTATTTGCTGGTTTAAATTTGAATTTTGTACAGAGATTTAAAAGCTCGTGTGAGTGTGAGTTTTCATCAGAGCGGCCTCCTGGTGTTGTTACTGCAACAATATTTTTTTGCTATATTCCTCCATTTTAGGTGCCTTAAGTTGAAATCCCCCAGGAGCAAGATGTTGGGTGCAGGAGCTGGAAGTTTTCCAACAGGGGTAATTTTTAACAGCTGTTCCTGAAATTGGGGGATGTTGCACCAGGCTTGTGACTAAAAAATGAAGTTTTGGTTCTCACCTTTACTGCAAAAACTTCCCACTACATCATTGGGGCATTTAGCAGTTCTGTGCAAACAAGTGACTCTAAATGTACTAGCTATTTGTATTTCTTTTCAACGTACTTGTATTTTGGACCTTCCGTGTCTTCCTGATTTATATTTTTTTTGTGTTTCAAAAGGGGGCGCCTACAACCCCATCCGTTTAAGTCTGCTTTATTGTCCATGAAAACGTTTAAAACCCCAGTAAAGGGTTGGGCCCCTAAAGGGGTGGGCCCATCGGGGGTTGGGAAACCAGTCGATCTGATCTGATCAGTTGTAACTGCTGTAGTTAAATTTACGTAAAGGTAACCACTCTACTAGTTCATTCATATGAAGAAAAACGTATAAAAATAATATAAGGGGAAACTACAGTAACATAGTAATAAAAGGGGAAAATACTATATACAATATAAAGGGGAAACCCTACTGTGAATATTAATATGAAGGGAAACCTGCTGTGGGACCCCTTTAATTTAAAAGGGGAAATACTGTAGACTATTAATAGGGGGGTAACTACTGTGACAAAAATAATATAAGGGTAACTACGTAGACACTTTTCAATTTCAGCATATCATTTTATCATTAAAACCTTTGCAAATGTCTTCAAAACTCATTTATACTCTCTTCCTCTCTTTGTCTCTCTCCCCCCCCCTCCCCCCCTCTCTCTCTCTGTATTCCTCCTCTCTCTCTCTTCTTCTCTCTCTCTCCTCTCTCTCCTCTCTCTCTCCCCCCCTCTTTCTCCTCTCTCCTCTCTCTCTCTCCCCTCTCTCCTCTCTCACCCGTCATCGTGTTTGCTGCCTCTGTCCCCAACATCGGATTGTTTATCTCGCTGTTCGGAGCTGTGAGCAGCTCAGCACTGTCACTCATCTTCCCTCCCATCATTGAAATCGTCACCTTCTGGCCTGACACAGGAAGATGCCACTGGGTCCTCATCAAGGTGAGGATTAGGTCCCGCTGGGTCCTCATAAAGGTGAGAATTAGGTCCTGCTCTGTCTTTGTTACGAACACAGAGAAAAAGAACAGGTTTGTCTTGTCTAAAGAATATCAGTCATTGGAATCACTTATTAAGGTAAAGGAATCATACCACGGGCGGGATTTGAACCCGCGGTCAGAGAGTCTCAAAACTCCAGACCGTCGTGTTAGCCACTGGACCAGCTAGCCACAATAAGATTCGTCCAACTAAGTATATTTCTACACCATAGGAAGGTTAGCATAGGCACCACTGTGACCACAAATGCAACGCGACGGTCTGGAGTTTTGAGACTCTCTGACCGCGGGTTCAAATCCCGCCCGTAGTATGATTTGTTTGCAATCGTGTCATTACGATTTCGTGAGTCAAGGTAAAGGAATCTCTATAGTTCTTGCTGGTTTAATTAACTTCCTTAATAATCACATAATGTTTCCATTATTTCTTCAATAGTTCAAACGTTAAAACAAGACTTCTCATACAGTAACAACTATAAGTAGAAACAATTATCATTAGTAATGATAATCAAGGCAACTCGTTACATAATTACAAGTGGCATCAGTCCCGTAGATTCTTTTCTAAACTCAATCACAGTGAGTCAAAATGTAAACAAAGGCGTTTTACATGTAACTGAGTTCTTCTCAGAGACTTTTAGAATTATTCCCTTTCTCAATCAGTCAACTAACAGCTTAACACTTAAATCCATTCATTATTTCCATAATTTTTAGGAGCTTCTTAAGCACTTTCTCAGTCCAAGATCTGCCCGACAAAATGGCTTCTATAATTCCTGGGTAGCCTCCGTGAATGCTAGTGAAGCTCCCCATCAGACCCTCGACCAGAGGAAGGTGTGAACTGCTCTAGGTAAAACTTTACCGCCAGACCTGAGCTCGGACTGAGCTGGGGTTGAGTGACTCAGTGTTCCCTGGTGCTTATCATGGCTGCATCAGTAGTTTAGAATAATGAAACATTCGATGTACAAAGCTAATTAATTTGTGTCCATATAATATTATAAATCCGAGTAACTTTATTTCAGCTATTAATGAGGATACAATATTGGTACCAAGTGCATTGGTACCACTGGTCCATAGTGTTCACAGCCCCTTCTAGAGTGCTTAGAGCCACCTCCAGAGCATTAAGAGCCCCTTGCAGAGCTAACAGCCGCCTTCATAATGCTATTAGCCGCCTCCACAGCGCTATTAGACCCCAATAAAGGGCTAGCAGTTCAAGAATGCTAGCAGTTTATTTCGGTGTTGACAGACTGAACTGGGATGTAATGTCACACAGTTTACCTTGAATGTATTATTTAATAATGTTACTAACTTTATTTTTTATATTTAGTGATAAAAAGCACTAACACCTGGCACTGTCCATCACTGGCAGTAACACCTGGTACTGTCCATCACTGGCACTAACACCTGGTACTGTCCATCACTGGCACTAACACCTGGTACTGTCCATCACTGGCACTAACACCTGGTACTGTCCATCACTGGCACTAACACCTGGTACTGTCAATCACTGGCACTAACACCTGGTATGTCCATCACTGGCACTAAACCTGGCACTGTCCATCATGGCAGTAACACCTGGTACTGTCCATCACTGGCACTAACACCTGGTACTTCCATCACTGGGACTAACACCTGGTACTGTCCATCACTGGCCCCTAGCACCTGGTACTGTCCATCACTGGCACTAACACCTGGGACTGTCCATCACTGGCACTAACACCTGGTACTGTCCATCACTGGCACTAACACCTGGTACTGTCCATCACTACACTAACACCTGGTACTGTCCATCACTAGCACTAACACCTGGTACTGTCCATCACTGGGACTAACACCCGGTACTGTCCATCACTGGCACTTACACTGGTACTGTCCATCACTGGCACTAACACCTGGTACTGTCCATCACTGGCACTAACACCTGGTACTGTCATCACTGCACTAACACCTGGTACTGTCCATCACTGGCACTAACACCTGGTGACTGTCCATCACTGGCACTAACACCTGGTACTGTCCATCACTGGCACTAACACCTGTGCTGTCCGTCACTGACACTAACACCTGGTACTGTTCATCACTGGCACTAACACTGGTACTGTCCATCACTGGCACTAACACCTGGTACTGTCCATCATGGCAGTAACACCTGGTACTGTCCATCACTGTCACTAACACCTGGTACTGTCCATCACTGGCACTAACACTGGTACTGTCCATCACTGGCACTAACACCTGGTACTGTCCATCACTGGCACTAACACCTGGTACTGTCCATCATGTCACTAACACCTGGTACTGTCCATCACTGGCACTAACAAATGATACTGTCCATCACTGGCACTAACACCTGGTACTGTCCATCACTGGCACTACACCTGGTACTGTCCATCACTGGCACTAACACCTGGTACTGTCCATCACTGGCACTAACACCTGGTACTGTCCATCACTGGCACTAACACCTGGTACTGTCCATCACTGGCACTAACTACCTGGTACTGTCCTATCACTTGGCACTAACACCTGGTACTGTCCATCACTGGCACATAACACCTGGTACTGTCCATCACTGGAACTAACACCTGGTATGTCCATCACTGGCAGTAACACCTGGTACTGTCCATCACTGGCACTAACACTGGTACTTCCATCACTGGCACTAACCCCTGGTACTGTCACATCACTGTCACTAACACCTGAGTAATGTCCATCAATGGCACTAACACCTGGTTCTGGGGGGGCCATCAATGGCACTAACACCTGGTACTGCTCATCACTGGCACTTAACCATGGTACTGTCCATCACTGGCACTACACCTGGTGCTGTCCATCACTGGACACTTACACCTGGTACTGTCCATCACTGGCACTAACCACCTGGTGCTGTTCCAGTCACTGACACTTAAACAAAATGGTAATGTCCATCATACTGAGCACTAACCACCTGGTTCTGTCCATTCACTGGCATAACTCCTGGTACTGTCCATCACTGGCAGTAACACCTGGTACTGTCCTTTCACTGGCAACTAAACCTGGTACTGTCCATCACAACCAACAATCATGGCACTAACACCTGGTATGTCCATCACTGGCTCTAACACCTGGTACTGTCCATCACTGCACTAGACCTGGTTCTGTCCATGCAACTGGCACGAAACACCTGGTATGGTCCATCACTGGCACTAACACTGGTACTGTCACATCACTGGCACTTAACACCTGGTCTGTCCATCACATGGCACTAACACTGGTACTGTCCATCAACTGGCACTATATCTGGTACTGGCCATCTGGCACTAAACACCTGGTACGTCAGCACTGCTCACTTACATTTGTATCTGTTCCATCACTGTCACTAACATCGTGGTACTGTCCTTCCAATGTCAACTAACACCTGGTACTGTCCAACACTGGCATAACACCTGGTAAAGTCCATCACTGTCACTATCACCTTGGTTCTGTCCATCAGTCAACTAACATTGGTTACTGTCCATCACTGTCGCTAATAACCTGGACTGTGTCACATCACTGGCACTAAACACATGGTTATATCCTTCTACTGGCATGAACATATGGTACTGTCTGCTATCACTAACACAATGGTACTGTCCATCACTGAGCTCTAACACTGGTGCCTGTACATCACTGAGCGCTAACACCTGGCACGTGTATCACTGCACTACCACCTGGCATGTCCATCATGGCACTAACACCTGGTACTTGTCATCTACTGTCACTAACACTGGTTATCTGTCCATTCACTGTCACTAACACTTTGTAACTGTTTCATCACTGGCACTACATCTGGTACTGTACCAACATGGCACTAACAACTGGTAACTGTCCATCACTGTCTCTTATCACTTGGTATGTCCATCACTGTCACTCACACCTGGGTACTGTCCATCACTGTCGCTTAAAAACCTGGTATGTCCATCACTGGCACTATCACCTGGTTCTATCCATTCCACTGGCACCAACATCTGGTACTGTCTGCGCTGTCACTAATCACATGGTACTGTCATCACTGTCACGTACACCTGGTACTGTCCATCACTGGCACTAACACCTGGTACTGTTACTCTACTGGCGCTAAACCTGGCATGGTATCCACTGGCACTAAACACCTGGCACTGCCATCACTGCGCTCAACACCTGGTACTTTTCTCTGGGTGTGGTCATATGTGGTGTTCGGTATTCTTGGTTTTCACGGGCACCTTTCACCCAGGCATTCTCTGCCTTCGTACTGTATTTTATCATCGGCCTGATGGAAACACTATTAGTGTGCGAGAAGCTCCTTCTACAGGTGCTTGCAGCACCCTCTTCAGTGCCTAGGCTGCATCCTCAAGAGTGCTTGCTGCCCACTCTACAGTGATAGGTACCTGTTAGAGGGGGCTTGGTGGTAGAACTCTGTAAGTGGGAAGGGGCTGCTAGCATCTTGTAGGGGATGCTGCTTTAGCACTGTAGAGGGGGTGCGAGCACTCTTTAGGATGCTTGTAAGCACTGTAGAGGGGGGGCTGCTAGCATTTGTAGCGTGTATCAAACAATCCCCAATCTCTTTTTAACACCATTCCCATAATCACCCACATTCCCCCCTCCAACCCCCTCTCCAAATCTCCATAACCAAACCACCCCACACCACCCCCACCACTCCCCAACCCCCCCCCCAACACCACCCCCATCCCACCCCCCCCCCCCCCCCCCCCCCCCCCCCCCCCCCCACCCCCCACCCCCCCCCCCCCCCCCCCCACCCCCCCCCACCACCCCCAATACAAAAGCAGCCCTTCCTCACCTCATGAGTGCTAGCAGCCCCCTCCTACAGTGTAGCAACAGCCCACTCTACCAGTGCTAGCCAGTCCATCCCTCAAGAGTGCCAGAGCACCCTCTAGAGTGCTGCATTAAAGGCATCTGTCGATTTTCTCGGTTTCCTTCGTTCCTTGTTTTTGCACTCTTCTGTTCAAGACTCTACCTTCCTCAAATTTATTGCTTGTATGGGATTATTGTTCATCCTGCTGTTCAAGCAAGTGTTTGGTATTTGCTCTTTGGAATTGTTGTCAGTTATACTTCTAAGTCGGTCTATACCGATCAACAAACTCACGCTTACACACATTAACCTATGTGCTTTTTGAGTACTTCTACTACAGTAATGTTCTAATGCGGTACGAGGTTCTTCACAGTATTATAAGGTTCACTATATTACTAAAGTGTAATATACATATATTAGATATTTACAAGAGTTGTTTAGGGAGACTATCTCTTTAATTATTTAAGTTTGTGTTAAACTGTAAATATTTCGACCCAGAAACCTTTTTTATTATTTAAAGTTTTAAAATCTGTACTTGG
>NC_069487.1:20931040-20958540 GCF_026875155.1 Cherax quadricarinatus | reverse complement strand
GCATTGGGGGAAGGGTGCTCTCGTGGATCAAATCATGGCTCACAGACAGGAAGCAGAGAGTGTCCATAAATGGGGTTAAATCCGAGTGGGGATCAGTAACAAGTGGCGTTCCACAGGGATCAGTCTTGGGCCCGTTGTTGTTTATAATATATATCAATGATCTTGATGAAGGAATTACTAGTGATATGAGCAAATTCGCCGATGACACGAAGATAGGTAGGATAATTGATTCAAACGTAGATGTTAGGGAACTTCAGGAGGATTTAGACAAACTCTACTCTTGGTCAGAAAAGTAGCAGATGCAGTTCAATGTAGATAAATGCAAGGTTCTGAAGCTCGGGAGTGTCCATAACCCTAGCACGTTATAAGATTTAAATAATATGTAGAACTTAGCCATACAGATTGCGAAAAAGGACATTGGTAAGCAGCACACCTTATCGCAGTAGTAGTATAACCATTAACCCATTCCTCAGTAGTAGTAAAACCAGTTACCAGTAACTGTCCGTTGACGGCTAACAACGACCAACCCGTCTTGCGTCACGGTCTTTCATATTGTGCTGAGAGCTTGACACTAATTCAAAAGACATCCACTACGGGGTAAAAAAAAACATAGAAACTGGCCACCCGCTAGTCAGTTTTAAAAAACGAAGTGTAGCCAAGATATAGGTACGGCTGCGGGTTCTGTCCACAATCAGTAATTATACGAATATACAGCCTACTTTCGAATTTCTAAAAACCCTAATTCACGTATCGAAACCTACACCCACATGAGAAATGGTGTTTGCAGAGCGGTGTAGAGCGTGGATTACGTTTTAAAAAGAGTTTATATTAAATAAGGAAATTCAGGCGTTTGAAGACTGATTGTGAGTAGACCGGCAGGGTCAAACAGTGATTCTCGTTCTTCATCCAACCACCACCACTCTTACCCTCGCGCACACATGCACCCATCGCAGCAGCAAGCTACTCCCCTCAACTTTTCCCCTCAAAAAACCTATTGGCCTGCAAGCCTGTTGCAGTGCCGTCACAAACCAATCACATTCAAGCTTCCCTGGCTTAGTCGTGTGCTAATTGCTTCCAATTCCGCTCCGAGGGGTTGACAGGAGCCGATTTGCAATTATAAGGCCAGTCAGTAAGCCAGACTGTGGAAAGTGAACGCAGTCGGTCAGCCTATCATATCCAGCCGGTCTCCTGACATCCCAAGACTGCTCTCCGTGTCATTGTTGCATCGTTACAAAAACAAACGTCTTCCCAGTCATCCATCTCTTTCATCGTGGGAAAGCCAGCCAAGCCAACACAGCTTCTAACCCAGCGAGAGAGAGAAGTAAGCCCACGCAGTAAGAAGTAAGCCAAGCTCACTCTGATGTATTGTTTATAATATAGTAGTTAATCGCTGAGCTCGCTTGTCGACTCTCCCCTGTTGATAATGCTAAGATGGTTTTTTTTTTAATAAAATATATACCTCATTCCTGTGCATAGAGTGGGTTTTTTAGCCATCTTCGTGGTGAGTGGGGTGCGCGGTAGAACCCCCAGCGTCCCCCCCGCAACCACTCTCTCCTCCCACCACTCCGGGTTGCGCAGGCAGTTACCCCAGCGAGAGTCATACCCACCCACTTCCCACCACACCAGCCATCCACTCATCTAACCTTGGTTTGTTTGCATAACAACATCCTTGTAATACCGGGTCCTAGTACTGTTTTGGCTCACATAATTGGTCAAGAGATTGTAGCTATCTGGTGCCAACGTGAGATTAAGCCAGTTATGTGAGTTCGCTCTAAGAAAGCAACATTCTTATCCACGACAACGAGCTGCGGAGTGGGATAAGAGGAAGCACAAAAAACAGGAATCACCCGCCCGCCCACCGAGACAATATCTTCGCCCCACCACTCAGTACTCACCGCCAGTCCTTACTACTCCAGACTCCAGTGATAATTTTCTTAGACATTAATTTCCTTGCATTTAAAGAAACATTTGCGAGTGTGAGACATTTATAGTAAATGCTTTTGTGTACTCTAAACCTTGTGTTTTTTTTTTTTCAGTGTAAAACGAAGTATTTCTTTAAACTCATTATTTTTTCCAAATATTTATCAGTGTTTTTCACTTAATCTTATATTTAATTTATTCTGTGTTTTTTCATTTTGCTTACTCGATCTGTAGTAAGTATAATTGTGTAAGTGTACCAGTCAGTCACATCTGTGTGAAGCGAGTCATTTTTTTACTATTGTATTCCTTATTCTTTCAGCGGTTGTAATTCCTCAGTAGTATCATTGTATTTCATGCTGTGATATTCACCATATTTACCCCAGTATACCACATTTTCCATTTATTTCTAATGTGTGTCATTTTTTTTACTTTTCGTATGCACACAGTGCTCATTTCTCTAATTTTTTTCGCAACGTGTGAACCATTAAAAATTGCCGAAATGCAAAATTAGGACGTATCAGGTCACAGCAAGATTTGTTGTAGTCAGTCAAGTCATCAACAGCAAGGATTTTTGATTGTAGAAGAATATTATTTTTATAAAAAATGACGATTGCACCGATCACTGTAAGGTGTATAAATTCCCTGATTTTTGTTCCATGTGTTTTTATTTATATTTTTATAATCATGAACAAAAATACACCTTGATGCAATTCAAGAGTGACTTTAAAAAAAGCGCGAGGTAAGTGAGTAGAGTTCCCTTTTACTCTGTTTTGAGTTGAGTAAATTGTTATTTGACTAAATTTACAATTAATAGTTCAAGTAGTTCAATAAGTTTATTTTTTTTTTTTGATCTTCATATTATTATAAATTTCATTATTTTTAACCTGAGTTATACCCACCCAGAGACACTTTTATTACCCTGCAGTGATTATTTCTATACCGTTATTTTTTGCAACTGTTCTGAAGTGATTATTTTGAAACCTGTTGTTCCTGCAGTGAATTATTTTCTTTTATTTTGATAACTCTTAAATGAATTAAATTTTTAATTTTGTCTATTGCATTCTTTAGAAAAATATTTAAAATTTCCAGATAACAATTTAAATAAAAATAATTTTAATTTTATACCTTTCACCATTGATTTAAAATTTTAAATTAATTAAATTTCCTTTATTAGCAAGAGTAAAAGACACACATTTGAATTTATTCAGGATCTCCCAGTAATATTTTTAACTAATACGTTGTATATTTCAATGTAAATTTTTTTTTTTTTTTTTTTTTTCCACTTGGTCAGTAGTCCTTTAAATTGAGTTTCATTCCTCTTGCAGTGTAAATTTAGGTATTATTCTTGGCAGAATTAGTTTTGTATATCTTTTCATTTTCAATTCATAGAATTTTATAATTAACATTTTTTAAAATTGTTCAATATTTTTGCCGTCTTATTTGTTTCTCCGTGCTACTTTGCCCATTATGGTCTCACAATACCGTCAAGTGATACTTTAGTGAATGTCGACACTCTCAGACCCTCGTCTGGCTACTACGCCTGGTCCTGTGTCATATCAGTCCTCACAGTTCTACTTTAACCGACAGACAGACAAACCGACTCAGACAGGATACCGAGATATTAATAGGTTATACATTCGTGATTCCCTTGATGCGTTAACCTTTAATTTCAATGGCCATGTACATAGTCTTGAAGCATGGTTTTGCAGAGAGCCATTCGTTCTCGTGCTAGTGCCATAACTGAAGGTCCTCCTTCAGAGAAAGAGCCTTATCAGACTTGCTAAAGAATCCATTATCGATCTCGCAGCTGCTGTTCACGTTGTTGATCTCCTTGATAATGCGAGACTTCTAGGAATCTTACTAGGTGTCACCATATGAGGAACTGATTTCGTTTCTTGTCTGTTTTGCCTTGTCCCACAGTAAAAAACAGCTGAACCATATGGTCGTTCTTAGGATAACTAAGTGAATGCTAACCAACACCATGAAGTACTGAATCGTTTTGAGCAAGTGCCATTTGCTGTTATGATTAGACAAACTTTTATCACGAGCATTTAATCAATGGTGTCCAATCAATCATACTTTTTCTCTTTTCCTTCCCTGAAGAGGCTAAACCATTTACAGAAATCAATTGCTAAAATAGCAGCTTTTGGATCAATTACCAGAACTAATGCCACCTCTTTCTGTGTTGTCTTATGATTCTCATCCTCCTCCAACTGTAACGATGGGACCTCTTACACATCAGCCTTAAAATAATTCATGTACGTTCCTTGTGTGCCCAACCAGGTACTTTTCCCATGTATTAAAAGTAATGTCACAAAACATGCCTCAGTCTGCACCAACCTCTGTTTGCGGCGCCACAGAGACAAATCGTAGGTCGTCACGACCATCTCAGAGATCACTCAAAACCACAGTGTACAGAGTCGTTCTAAAAAAAAAACAAAGAATAAAACAACCTCGTAGTATCATAGTAACATTCAGAACCATAGTCGGCGCGAATTGTTACAAAACTGTGATTCCTCGTTGGACATATGCAATTAATTGTCTGATAGTTTATCCCCCTAGAGAGACTCGTACTGATGATGAGTATCTCCAGATCATCTTTTACTGTACTTATCATAGAATACATGGACATGACACATCTGAGTGGTAATTGCTCCTCTATAACCTCAGTACTCTAGATCCTTTTTGTTTTCCTCTCCGTGGTCGTTCCACCAACTGCAGAACCCGTAGAGGGAAACAGATCTCGTAGTTTTCAAAAAAAATAACCAGAACCAGGCTCATTCATTGCAATTCCTCAAACTCAACCAGAAACAGGCTCTTCTTTTTTCTATCCCAGTCGGGGGAATTCGAGCGCCCCAGTCAAAAAACAGTCGCCCCATGGTGACAGTAGGTGTAATGTGAGTACAACCATCCCCGTTCACAACTCCTTTGAAGCCTTAAGCAAGTCCTCGAGAATGAACAACCCTGCCGAGTTGTTGCTTCACATGTCTCTGACAACAGATGATGTTTGGGATGGAGTAGAAACAAATCTTTCTGATGACAATTCCACTCTTTTGTTTGCCACATAAACTTTCCCAATGCAAACCATAGGGCCCTATAGTGCAAGCATCTGTTTATAATGCTCGGGCCACCGTATCAATTGTTCATGGAACTCTGGTGCGCAAATCAATATTATTAGGTCTAGTTTTTGTTTCAAGGATTAAGAAGTTTTACGGAACAGTCCTTCTCGTAGAAAACACCGGAATCACCTGTGGTCCTCGACCTTAGTGGAGTATCTGTTCTCTAAGTTACCCTACTCTGACCTGCCTTGTGTCCGAGTAAACGACTGGCCCTAACCTTTTCTTAATTTATCCAAGGTAGAGACCTTATCACTGTTTCCCCCCTCCTTCCTTGTTGTCGATTCAGATTACTTTCCCTGGTGACCTTCTACTTGGATTTGCTTATCCATCGAGACATAATTTTACGCATTTGTGCTCGACCCTTATCGATGGCAAGCACAAAAAATTGACGACTGATCGTTTCCATTCTCTGGGTTCCCAGCTTGGATCAGAAATCTTGTTATAATGCTGCAGAGTATGATGTACGATAAGTCACTTACAAGCAAATTGCATTCTCCAGTAGTGTATCCCAAACGGTCAGCCCTGGTAATTTCTGTCACTCAGCGCCATTTACAGTGTTCCCACCTATACCTTCAGAATTGCCAGGATAGTTTTCCCCCGATGCCTCCAAGTGTCCGAGGACGCTCATAGTGCCTTGATTGCTCAACCTATCCCGCAAATGCCTGCTAGTTCGAGTAGTAGTTTCTCTCCACAGGGAAGCCTGTTGTCGGAAAACAATTACTTGTCACTAGTAATGCCAACTCTTGATGATTGTCAACATGCCGTCTGCAGAAAGAAAACGTTTTCTGTTGCGGCTAGTGCTCTCACTAGAGTGTCCTGTAGTTATCGCGCGCTATTATCACAACACCACTCACAATGTTTCACATCTTATGGTGAGTGATACGCGACAAACATTACGCAAAACTCCGAAACACACATACGGTTGACGGGGAGGGGGGGGGGGTAGGAGTTCTCTCTCTGGTCTCTCTCTGACGATCGAAACACCGAGGCACGCATACACAGAGATGAGTTTAACCATACCATCCCCCTCACCTCAAGCGATGTCTCCCCACATATCAACTCATAAGCAGGTAAGAGATATCTCCTCTACCACCTCTACACCCCCACCTGTAAGATCCATTTCTTCTACCGGCCAACACTTCTTGGTCACAGTGTTCGGCCTTTAGAGCAATAACCAATCTTTGTTGACCCTTGTTCACTATTCCTTACCCCTGTTCAGTGTAGAGGATGAGTTGTCACCTGAACAGTGGGTCGGTTGCATTTTCTGCCGGGGAACGTTTCATCCATCCTCACTGGATCAATCTGTTTCCAACCAGTTGAGGAGAAAGACTTAGCATCCCACTGACTTCCCAGATGAAGTACAGCGTTTGTTTGACATATCTGCTGAACAACGTAAAACGTCCGTGTAAGTAGCCATTGCTTTTACACCCAGGTGAAAGATGGGTATAACGAACTTATTGTCCCATCATATTCCACTTGAACCTGGTACTAGACCTATCTACATACCTCGTGACATTATGCCTCATTCACAAGTTGCTGTCGCAGAAGAATTTGATCAATCAAATGCTTGATGATGGAGTTTATTGCACCTAGCAATTCCCCTTGGAATGCACCATTGATACTAGTACCTAAGAAGGATGGTACTTGGGCGTCCATAATTGACTTTAGGGAAGTTAAATGCAAAAAAAAAACCATTCCAGATAAGGCTTTCCACTCCCTTGTACTGGGTGATCTTTTACGCGTAATATGGAGAAAACAAAGTCCTTTTTTCATCCACAAAAAACACTACCTAGATTTGTTACAAAAAGGGTTTTGGGCAATTCCCTCTTCAACGAGGACAGCCAAGAGCTAACTGCATTCTCCACTCCTACAGGGGTCATTATCACTACCTTCTCCGAATGGCATTTTGGATTTACCTATCTTATTCTTCCCCTAATCACGTTCTCTAAAGGAGGCTCATGACTAATATCTTTAGAGGTCTCATGGTAATTGACACTTATGTTGTACCTTAGATGACGTAATCGTCATGAGTCTAAAGGAACAGTGATACAAATACAAAACACTGAGAAAAGGAACTTGAAGTAGTACTGTAAGCGTTGAAGAAGCCAATTTAAAGAATCAAACTGTCAAAATAGTCCAATTCTTTCAGATCAGAAATAAGTTTTTCTTGGTCACGTAGTCACTCCTAGATGGTTACGAACTGACCAAAGTAAAGTAACTACTAAACGACTGCAGTAACTAAATTTTCCAACGTCACCAAAACTGGTGCTGATGCCTGTAAGATCCTTTGTGGGACTTAGCAGTTTTTTTATTATGAGCTTTTTCCATGGCCAATTTTTCTTCCATAGCTGCTTCCTCATAACTGAGATGCTTAAGAAAATTCTCCTTTTGTTTGGAACCTATCCGTCAAGAACACGAGGCATGTTCCCCAACTCTCAAAGAAAAGACTAACTTCTGCTTCCAATTTGGAAATTTCCCAGATTTTTTTCTAAGCCTTGTTCTCTATATCTGACAACGTGATTCATTCAATTGGCAAAGGTTGCCCGTACTAGCTCAGAAGACCGATGGCAAGTACAACGCAGTTGCAATTTGCTAGCCAGAGTCCTTACAAACAAAGGCTGATACGTAATTTATACAGTAACTGGAGCAATTAAGCTTTAGGAAATAGTATGGACTTAAAAGCACTTCCCCGATACAATTATTAATTATCAAGTACTCTTGTTCAGTGTCTTGACAGATCATGCTCCACTGATACCCTTATTTCCAGAACAATACAAAACCCTACTGGAAGGTTTAGCTAGATGGAACCTGAACTATCCAAGAGTTTTCAATACCAACCTTTTTGAGCATTTACCCAGGCAAGTCAAAATGTAGTCGCAGATCTTATCGCAAATGTTTATATAGTAACTACAGCAGACCCCCAATTTCGTGCTGAAGAATGTAAAGAATGCTCAACGAAACAGAACCCAAGTGGCTGGTGTGATTCGATTCCTTGCTCCAGAAGACTCTTATTCTGACTGTGAAGCCACCAGCACCCATTATGACTTTGTCATGAACCAAGAATTAACAGTATCGAACACGAGACATAGTTGGGTAAAACTTCCAAGAGGCAGAAGAGTATACCAGTTAGTAATTCCACAGTCACTAGTGAAATGTAGCCTTAACAGCTAGTTCGACGATGTATCCAGGTGGTAGCACAACCCTGGAAATGGATCATCAGTTAAACAAGCCAGAATTGAATAGTTTTGGCCTCAGTAGGCAACTGATATTTTCTGAGTATGTTAGAAAATGTAGTGGTCTGCAATGCAACATAAAGGCAATGCTAATGGTCCCCTAATCCAATCCAAGTGTATCCAACTACTAGCGAACCTTGGAAAATAGTTTGCGCTAGATTTTGTTAACTACTAATTTCCAATGTTTCCCTCCAAGGTAACAAACATCTTTTTGTTATGGTAGACGCATTTCAATAACCAGATATTGCGAGTTAGTCCCCCCTAGTGCAGATAAGTACTGAGCCGAGACAGTAGCCAAAGCGTTTAAAGAACGCATATCTGCAGGCAACCACTCCTAAGTCCCACCTATAACAGATAACGGAGTGAATTCTGTAATGAAATTCTTGAAAATTTGTGTACCTTTGTACAAGATCTCTAATCACCAACACCAGGGGTTCCTCATCATCACTGCAGCAATGTTAGCGGAAACGAACCAATAAGAAAGTACTTGATGTTATTGTGAGAGCCCTATCAATCCCAATAGAAGTGAAACTTGGGATGAAGTTAAACCCTGATTTGCAGTGTGCTATAAATTTCTGCTTACAATGTTTTCTATAGGTGACACTACAGTCCACATTATGCATTGAACGGTGTAGAGATAAACGTTTGGCCTTATGAGTTGTTTATATTCTAATCCGAAACTCAATTACAAAAAGCTTCCTGATGATTTCGTAGCAAACTCGTACCAGCTTAGCTCCAAAGTGTTTTTTTTTTCTAGAAGAATCCGTGAAATCAACGTTGAATTCATAAAATCAACAGCAGAATTTACAAGAGTCGCAAATATCCGATCAAAGCCAATACCAAAATCAAGTAGGTTCGAGAAGTTATGGCTGATTACCTTTAACCAAAACGTCTGCAATGCCCAGCTTGATCAAAGGTTTGTAGTATCCTTAATCGCGAAATGAAACATAACACTGGAAAAAATATAAGGTTAAGAAGAGCAAGTACTGGTCAGTATAAAGAAACGCCATTTGATCAAATGAAGTCAGTATGTGACGATAATGATTGTTCCAACCCAGACTAATGTGACAGACTAGCTGACAATCTCCTGATCCTGTAACTCTCTTCCTCTGATACTTTACTCTCAGTCAGATGATCAAACCTGAATGTCGTTTATTTTCTTTTCTCCCATACTACACGACAGGTAAATGAGAATCCTCAAGTATCATTTGTAACTACCCAATTCAGATTTGCCTCAAATAAGCATGAGTTAGCCCAATGCTACAGAGCTTCAGATGAATTCCTCCCAGAGATGACCACTCCCTTCTGCATATGGCCAAATCTTTACCCTAGCAGAGTTTGGGGTTAAAATGATAAATAACCTGTATAAGATGAAATAATTACAGTATCAACTAATCAGTATCAAAGAATTTTTTTTTGTGTTCAATGTTCCTCGTCTCAACCTCATCCGCATTCTGAGAGTTAACCAGTCTAGATTTTGCGTGCACGTAACCTATGTCGAATCTTCTCTGCCTTTCTGTTAAAACAACTCTTTCTTCTGTATATATTTCGTTCCTCTCCAAGAATCCGTAGTATCACTAAATACAACGAATACAAGAATGGAAAGATCGAATTCGCTCAAATTTTTTGTTTTTTATATTAAAAAAAAATTTTTATTATTATTAAATAATCACAAAATGTAATTCTCAATGTTGAGTTCGTTGTTCATATTGTTTGAGTTTTTCAAGTTGTAAACTATAGTATACCCCGCTATGTATTGCATTACAGTTTCAGTTACGTAACGCTTTCATTCCAATGTTCTCTTACTTATGTATCTATAAATGTTATCATGTTGTTGTACTTTTGACATTGTATAGAATCAGCCCAAGCCGTGTACTGCCATCCTCTATTTGTATTAGGTTTGTATATTAGTCGAGACAACATACGTAGCGTCGCCGAGCTCTCAGTAGTAGTAACCATTACCAGTCTCAGTAGTAGGTAAACCAGTTAACCCTACCGCCCCGATTGACTCAACGACCAAAACCGTCTTGGAGTCCACGGTCTTTCATATTTGGTTGCTGAGCTGACACTAAATCAAAAGAAAACCCACTACGGGGTACTGGTCCAGCCAGGCTAGTCACAGTTTTTAAAACGAGTGTATGCCAAGGATAATAGGTACGGGGTCTGCGGGCTCTGTCCACATATCAGTATTAATTACGTATAACAGCCTACGTGAGCATTTCTAAACTACCCGTAATCCCACGTATCGAAACTCCCACATATACTTTAAACACAAGACTAGCAATGCCTAAGCATACGAAATTAGGCAAAAGATTTACTGGGATTTATATCAAGAGTGTAACAAGGAAAGAGTTGGCCAGAGGTCATACTGCAGCTTTATAGATCATTAGTAGGCCTAACCTAGATTATGCAGCTCAATTCTGGTCTCCATATTCAGAATGGGACATAAATTCGGGTAGAAAACTTCAGAGTTTAGGTTGGACTAAATTAATACATAGCATTAGAAATCTTCCTTTGAAGAAAGATTGAAGACTCTAAAGCTTAATTCACTTTGTTAGCGAAGAAGATGGGGAGACCTGATCGAAGTGTATAAGTGGAAGATAGTATTAATAAAGGGGATTTAAAAGGTCTGAGGATATCTCTCCAAGAGAGAATGCCGCAGTATGGATTTATATTAGATATTTAGTATTAGAAAGGATAGGAAAGTTTGTATTGAAATAGGGTAGTAGAGTGTGGAACAGTCTACCTAGTTGGGTTATTGAGGCTAGGACTTTGGGTAGTTCCAAATTTAGGTTGTGTAAATACAGAGTGGATGGTTGGATTGTGATGGGATTTTGCACGTCAAGAGCTATTTCTTGGGTAGCTATTGAAAATTGGTAGTCAATGTTGTAGTGGGATGAATGTAAAGACTGCTAGTATGGGCCAACAGGCCTGCGGCAGTGTTCCTCCTTTTTATGTTTATGTACTTACCAAGACTGAGGGACTGACTGCTACTTACCAAGACTGAGGGACTGACTGCTACTTACCAAGACTGAGGGACTGACTGCTACTTACCAAGACTGAGGGACTGACTGCTACTTACCAAGACTGAGGGACTGACTGCTACTTACCAAGACTGAGGGACTGACTGCTACTTACAAGACTGAGGGACTGACTGCTACTTAACCAAGACTGAGGGACTGACTGTACTTACCAAGACTGAGGGACTGGACTGCTACTTACCAAGACTGAGGGACTGACTGCTACTTACCAAGACTGAGGGACTGACTGCTACTTACCAAGACTGAGGGACTGACTGCTACTATACCAAGACTGAGGGACTGACTGCTACTTACCAAGACTGAGGGACTGACTGCTACTTACCAAGACTGAGGGACTGACTGCTACTTACAAGACTGAGGGATGACTGCTTACTTACAAGATGAGGGATCTGACCTGCTACTTACAGATTGAGGATGACTGCTACTTATAGATTGAGGGACTGACTGTTAGTTAACCAAGACTGAGGGGATGACTGCTACTTACCAAGACTTGAGGGAAGCTGATGCTACTTACCAAGAAGAGGGACTGATGTACTTACAAGACTGAGGGATGATGCTACTTACCAAGACTGAGGACTCGCTGCTAAATTATAAATAGCATTAGAATCTTTTATGAAGAAAGATTGAAGACTCTTAGGTAATTCATTGGTTAGACGAGAATGAGGGTAGCTGATCGAAGTGTATAAGTGGAAATAGGTATTAATAAAGGGGATATTAACAGTTTGAGGATATCTCTCAGAGAGACCGGTAGTATGGATTTAAATTAGAAGTTAGATTAGAAGGACATAGGAAGTTTGGTTTGGAATAGGTTAGTAGTTGAGTGGACGTCTACCTAGTTGGGTTATTGAGGCTAGGACTTTGGGTAGTTTTAAATTGTAGGTTGGATAAATACATTGAGTGGGTGGGTGATTTGTGGACTTGCAATCACAGAGCTTATTTCTGGGGTAGCATTGAAAATTGGGTAGGTCAAATGTTTGTTAGTGGGATGAATTGTAAAGGACCTGCCTAGTATGGGCCAACAGGCCTGCTGCAGTGTTCCTCCTTTCTTATGTTCTTATGTACTTACCAAGACTGAGGGACTGACTGCTACTTACCAAGACTGAGGGACTGACTGCTACTTACCAAGGATGAGGGACTGACTGCTACTTACCAAGACTGAGGGACTGACTGCTACTTACAAGACTGAGGGACTGACTGCTACTTACCAAGACTGAGGGACTGACTGCTACTTACCAAGACTGGAGGGACTGACTGCTACTTACCAAGACTGAGGGACTGACTGCTACTTACCAAGACTGAGGGACTGACTGCTACTTACCAAGACTGAGGGACTGACTGCTACTTACCAAGACTGAGGGACTGACTGCTACTTACCAAGACTGAGGACTGACTGCTACTTACCAAGACTGAGGGACTGACTGCTACTTACAAGACTGAGGGACTGTGTACGAATGGTATATAATACCGACAAGATGATGTGAGTAAGACACGACTATGGTGCTGTTCGCACCTACTCTAGGTTGAGGGACTGTATACCTCATCTTCTGTACATAGTTCTACTGTCTTCAAGTTATGTCCTAGAATTTGTATTGATAAAGCACTGGATGGCGAAACGTCTACAATAAAGATACCAGATGTTGCACATGTGTCTTACTCTCATCACTGAGGGACTGACTGCTACTTACCAAGACTGAGGGACTGATGCTACTTACCAAGACTGAGGGACTGACTGCTACTTACCAAGACTGAGGGACTGACTGCTACTTACCAAGACTGAGGGACTGACTGCTACTTACCAAGGACTGAGGGACTGACTGCTACTTACCAAGAACTGAGGGACTGACTGCTACTTACCAGACTGAGGGAACTGATTACCTTGACAAAATGTCATAGAAAAACAGGATAAATTTTCCGGGTTAAATTAACACAATAAATGTCAGAAATCTCTTTATTAATTATGAAAATTTAGACACAAATAATTAACGTCAAGTTTGTCTGAGGTGTTGGAAACAAGTCATTAATATACAATAATGACGTTTTGCCATTGTGGGCGAAACGTGCGAGTGTTTATTCCTGCCATCTGTTGGTAAATATGTACAATGTTTCTGATCTCATTATGTATCCTTACTGTTTCGTTCACAAAATTTAACAATTTACCAAAACAAGTGAAACAATTTGAAACTGACAAATTTTGAAATTATCATTAAAGGCAAACATAATTGAAAAATATTTGATAATTCCCCCCCCCCCCAACCTTTGATGTTACCTCCCAAACAATCTCCCTCCAAGTTAATTTTACCCATAGTCTATTCTCACCCCATTTCAGTTTCACTCCCAGCCTCGTCTTCCCCGTCAATTTCACCCTCCCCCAGTCAATTTCACTTCCCACCTCCATACTAACTCTGGTGCTAGCTCATACACTAACTCTGGTGCTAGCTCATACACTGTGGTGCTAGCTCATACACTAACTTTGGTGCTAGCTTATACACTAACTCTGGTGCTAGCTCATCACTAACTTTGGTGCTAGCTCATACACTAACTTTGGTGCTAGCTCATACACTAACTTTGGTGCTAGCTCATACACTAACTTTGGTGCTAGCTCATACACTAACTTTGGTGCTAGCTCATACACTAACTTTGGTGCTAGCTTATACACTAACTTTGGTGCTAGCTTATACACTAACTCTGGTGCTAGCTCATACACTAACTTTGGTGCTAGCTCATACACTAACTTTGGTGCTAGCTCATACACTAACTTTGGTGCTAGCTCATACACTAACTTTGGTGCTAGCTCATACAGTAACTTTGGTGCTAGCTCATACACTAACTTTGGTGCTAGCTCATACACTGTGGTGCTAGCTCATACACTAACTTTGGTGTTAGCTCATACATTAACTTTGGTGCTAGCTCATGCACTAACTCTGGTGCTAGCTCATCACTAACTTTGGTGCTAGCTCATACACTGTGGTGCTCGCTCATACACTAACTTTGGTGCTCGCTCATACACTACTAACTTTGGTTTTGCTAGCTCATACACTTACTTTGGTGCTAGCTCATACACTTAACTTTGGTGCTAGCTCATGCACACTTACTTTGGTGCTAGCTCATACACTTGCTTTGGTGCTAGCTCATACACTAACTTTGGTACTAGCTCATACACTGACTTTGGTGCTACCTCATACACTAACTTTGGTGCTAGCTCATACACTAACTTTGGTTGCTAAGCTTCATACACTAACTTTGGTGCTAGCTCATACACTAACTTTGGTGCTAGCTTCATACACTAAACTTGGTGCTAGCTCATACACTAACTTTGGTGCTAGCTCATACACTAACTTTGGTGCTAGCTCATACACTAACTTTGGTGCTAGCTCATACACTAACTTTGGTGCTAGCTCATACACTTATTTGGTGCTAGCTCATACACTGTGGTGCTAGCTCATACACTAACTTTGGTGCTAGCTCATACACTATCTTTGGTGCTAGCTCTAACACTAACTTTGTTGCTAGCTCATACACTAACGTTGGTGCTAGCTCATACACTAACTTTGGTACTAGCTCATACACTAACTTTGGTGCTAGCTCATACACTAACTTTGGTACTAGCTCATACACTGACTTTGGTGCTACCTCATACACTAACTTTGGTGCTAGCTCATACACTAACTTTGGTGCTAGCTCATACACTACTTTGGTGCTAGCTCATACACTTAACTTTGGTGCTAACTCATACACTAAATTGGTGCTAGCTCATACACTAACTTTTGTGCTAGCTCATACACTAACTTTTGTGCTAGCTCATACACTAACTTTGGTGCTAACTCATACACTACTTTGGTGCTAGCTCATACACTAACTTTGGTGCTAGCTCATACACTACTTTGTGTGCTAGCTCATACACTAACTTTGGTGCTAGCTCATACACTAACTTTGGTGCTAGCTCATACACTAACTTTGGTGCTAGCTCATACACTAACTTTGGTGCTAGCTCATACACTAACTTTGCTTAGTTATTCTCCTCTTTGATACTGACTGTAGACTCTAAGTGACTTGTCTGGAGATGTTTGATTATTGCTCTTTTGCGTGAGAAGTTTTCTGGACACAAGGAGCACATATACGTCCTCTCTGTGTGGGTTCTTATGTGTCGCTTCAGATGTGACATTTGTTTAAATTTCTTTCGACATTTTAGACATTTATAAGGCTTCTCATTCGTATGAACTCTCATGTGTTTTACTAGATCAGCTTTAATTGTGAATGCTTTCTTTGCACATTGAACATTGATGTGGTTTTCTCCTGTATGATACATCATGTGTTCAGTCACAATTGATTTACGTGAAAATGTCTTAAAACAAAAGGAACACATGAACGATTTTTTTGGTGAATGGGTTTTCTTATGTTCGACAAAAGTTGTTTTATCTTTAAACTCTTCTAGACATTCCGAACACCGATATGAATTACACTTTGTGTGAACTTTCATGTGTTGTAGGAGATAAGACTTTTTTGAACAGACTTTAGCACAAATTGAACACTGAGGGGGAGTTTTATCCGCGTGTAAAACCTTCTGGTGTTTTAAGAACATAAGAACATAAGAGCTTTTTAGAAGTAAAACTTTCTTGACACATTGAACAAGTTTTTTGCTTCCTTTTGTGAACTTTCAAGTGTTGCAGTAAATGTGATTTTCGTTTGAAATCTTTTAAACACACTGAGCACTTGTACAGTTTCCTGCTGGTGTGAATACTCATGTGTTGTTGAAGACTGTAACTCCTTGAGCAAAGTTTCTGACACAGTGAACATTGGTACAGTTTGGCTTGGACACATTTATGTTTTGCTAGAGCTAACTTAGTGCTAAAGTCCATCATGCATAATGAACATCCATACAACGAATTAAAATTTATTATCATGTTTACTTAGCGAAATGAAATATAAGTATATAGTGATGATAGTGTACTTGTCTCGTGGTCTATGGAGCAGCCAGGATAATACTGGAGTGTGATGATAGTGCACTTGTCTCGTGGTCTATGGAGCAGCCAGGATAATACTGGAGAGTGTTGATGATTACTGTACTTGTCTCGTGGTCTATGGAGCAGCCAGGATAATAACTGGAGTGTGATGATAGTGCACTTGTCTCGTGGTCTATGGAGCAGCCAGGATAATACTGGAGTGTGATGATACTGCACTTGTCTCGTGGTCTATGGAGCAGCCAGGATAATACTGGAGTGTGATGATACTGTACTTGTCTCGTGGTCTATGGAGCAGCCAGGATAATACTGGAGTGTGATGATAGTGCACTTGTCTCGTGGTCTATGGAGCAGCCAGGATAATACTGGTAGTGTGATGATACTGTACTTGTCTCGTGGTCTATGGAGCAGCCAGGATAATACTGGAGTGTGATGATACTGTACTTGTCTCGTGGTCTATGGAGCAGCCAGGATAATACTGGAGTGTGATGATACTGCACTTGTCTCGTGGTCTATGGAGCAGCCAGGATAATACTGGAGTGTGATGATAGTGCACTTGTCTCGTGGTCTATGGAGCAGCCAGGATAATACTGGAGTGTGATGATAGTGCACTTGTTTCGTGGTCTATGGAGCAGCCAGGATAATACTGGAGTGTGATGATACTGTACTTGTCTCGTGGTCTATGGAGCAGCCAGGATAATACTGGAGTGTGATGATACTGCACTTGTCTCGTGGTCTATGGAGCAGCCAGGATAATACTGGAGTGTGATGATACTGCACTTGTCTCGTGGTCTATGGAGCAGCCAGGATAATACTGGAGTGTGATGATACTGCACTTGTCTCGTGGTCTATGGAGCAGCCAGGATAAACTGGAGTGTGATGATACTGTACTTGTCTCGTGGTCTATGGAGCAGCCAGGATAATACTGGAGTGTGATGATAGTGCACTTGTCTCGTGGTCTATGGAGCAGCCAGGATAATACTGGAGAGTGATGATACTGTACTTGTCTCGTGGTCTATGGAGCAGCCAGGATAATACTGGAGTGTGATGATACTGTACTTGTCTCGTGGTCTATGGAGCAGCCAGGATATACTGGAGTGTGATGATACTGTACTTGTCTCGTGGTCTATGGAGCAGCAGGATAATACTGGAGTGTGATGATACTGTACTTGTCTCGTGGTCTATGGAGCAGCCAGGATAATACTGGAGTGTGATGATACTGTACTTGTCTCGTGGTCTATGGAGCAGCCAGGGATAATACTGGAGTGTGATGATACTGTACTTGTCTCGTGGTCTATGGAGCAGCCAGGATAATACTGGAGTGTGATGATACTGTACTTGTCTCGTGGTCATATGGAGCAGCCAGGATAATACTGGAGAGTGATGATACTGTACTTGTTCTCGTGGTCTATGGAGCAGCCAGGATAATACTGGAGTGTGATGATACTGTACTTGTCTCGTGGTCTATGGAGCAGCCAGGATATTACTGGAGTGTGATGATACTGTACTTGTCTCGTGGTCTATGGAGCAGCCAGGATAATACTGGAGTGTGATGATAGTGCATTGTCTCGTGGTTTATGGAGCAGCCAGGATAATACTGGAAGTGTGATGATAGTGCACTTGTCTCGTAGCTTATGGAGCAGCCAGGATAATATCTGGAGCTTCATGTGTACGATGCTGTGGAATATGGAAAGTAACATTAATATTACTGATGTATAAAACCCACATGAAGATCAATGAAACATAAGTAGCTGTTTAATACCTGTGTTGAGATGCTTTGTTAATGAGGGAGTTTAGCAGCAGTCCAATAAGTTGAAGAATTGAGACACTTATGCAACATATGGGAATCTTTATTTAAAGAAAACGTTTCGCCACAACGTGGCTTCATCAGTCTTACACAAAGCAGGAAGGTATAGGAAAGGAGGAGTTTGAGTCGATGTGTTCCAGTCCATCTGTCTTGTAGAAAGTACAGCACAGGGCCGCAACAATGGCATATATACTGTAGTCAAGATCTTGATACAAAGAATTCTTCAAAACTTTTCCAATCTTAGGACGAAGACCTAACATTGTTGTTGGGGATAGCCAGATTAGGTACATGGATAGGGCATTCTGCTTGAAGGATAGGAGTAGGAGGCAGAGAGTGTGTTTTCCTGGGGCTGGGATGAAGGATATTGTTAGCCGTCTGGATGACATCATGAGAGGTAATGGGAGCAATCCTATTATCTGTCTCAGTGCTGGAGGCAACAATGTTGGCAGACGTAGGAGTGAGGACCTGATTAGCAGGTATAGGACAGCAATAGAGATAATTAGGAGGAAGGGTGGACCTGTCATATGTGGTATTTTGCCAAAGAAAGGAGTTGGAAATAAATGGTTGGCCAGGGCAATTGGTGTCAATTGTTGGCTGTACAAATACTGTAAGGAAAATGCAGTAACATTCATTGACAACTGGGACCTCTTCTATGACATGTATGCCAGGGATGAGGTTCACTTATCTAGGTCTGGGGTGGGGGCACTGGCTAACGCAGCTGAGTGAGCAGTTAGGTCTTTAAACTAGAAATAGATAGTGGTATGGGTTTTCGTGGAAAATCAATGAATTCTGAGTGTAGCCATAGTGTGAGTTTTAAGGAAACCAGTTATAGGCAGGATGAGGAAGAATTATTGATGAACATAGGAAAACCAATGGCATTAGGTGATAAGGAGAGTAACGGGCATAGTGGAGGAACGGAAATCAGCAGAATGAAAAAAGATAAGGGAGGGTCCTTAAATATATATATTACACAAATAGTCGATAGTGCTAGGAAAAAGATGGATGAGTTGACACTAGTTTCTAGTGAGGTAACAGTGATGTATTTGCCTTAGCTGAGGCGTGGTTCAATACGAAAAATCAGGATATGCTGCTGAATGTCACATACAGGGTTTTAAATTGTTCCAAGTAGACCGAAGTATCGGGAAAGGGGGGTGGCACTGTATGTCCGAGATCGCTTAAACTGTTGCATAAAAAGGGTATTAGGTCTGAAATAAACACATACAGAGTCTGGATAGAATTTTCAAGGGACAGAAAAATTTTTTTTGGTGTGATAACCGTCCCCCCAAAATTAGAAGGGGCCAAGGGGGGACTACTTGGGAGGAAATGTTAAGGCCACAAGGCCGATAAAGTAGTAATTCAGGAGCTTTGACTTCAGTCATATTGATTTGGAATTTCTTGACTGGGAATTTCAATTAAAGATTTTTTAGAAGTAGTTTGGATTGTTTTTTGAAAAGTTTTTTGACAGAACCTAAAGGGGAAAAAACCGTTTGACTTGTTTTGGAAAACAAGGAAACCCTTGTTATAATTTAGAATTACACAGGAACCCCGCACAAGCATCACAAATCAATTTTCCTTTCATTGAATTTAAGTATGATGTAGGGATAATTCAGTAATGATCCCAGATTTTCGCTTACAGTTTTTAATGGGCTTAGAAACACTTATCGAAGACTGGGGGTAACGAAGAAGTATCAGTAAGACAGATGACAGTATGAGACTTCAGTATACAATTTCTTACACAATACTGCTGCCCAAAGGACATTTTTTCCCATAAAAGGAAAAAGATCGAATAGAAATGACCCAAAATGGATGAAAATAGGCTCAATATATTTTAACAGAAGAGGTGAAGGTATTTTTGGAATCAGTATATTGACTTTAAAAGGGTGTTAAAAACGGGATAAGAAAAAAACTAAAGGGACTATGAAAATTAAAATTGCCAGGGTTCGAAAATAACCCAAAAGTTTTTCCAGGATTTTAGAATAAAAGTTAGAGATAAGATAGGTCCCCTTAAAAATAACTATGGGCATCTTACTGACATAGAGAACGAAATGTGCTCTATTCTTAATAATTATTTTCTCTCGGTTTTCACTCAGGAAGACACTAACAATATTCCAGTAATTAATTTTTATAGTGGGCTTAAGATGATAAATTATGTAACATCACAGTCACTAGCGAAATGGCTTTCAAACAGATAGACCGGTTAAGGCAAAATAAATCCCCGGGCCCTGATGAACTGTTTTCAAGGGTTCTTAAAGAGTGTAAAGTGGAACTCTGTGAACCTTTAACTAATATTTTTAATTTATCTCTTCAAACAGGTGTAGTGTCTGATATATGGAAGATGGCTAATGTAAATTCCTATTTTTTAAAACAGGGGACAAGTCGTTACCGTCAAATTACCGCCCAATAAGCTTAACCTCAATTGTAGGCAAATTACTAGAGTCAATTATAGCTGATAATATAAGAAGCCACAGCTTGATTAATGATACTCAACATGGTTTCACCAGGGGCGTTCCTGCCTGACTAATTTATTAACCTTCTTCAGCAAAGCTTTTGAGGCTGTTGATCAGAACAAAGAATTCGATATTGTTTATTTAGATTTTAGTAAGGCTTTTGATAGAGTACCCCCTCAGAGTCTGTTAAAAAAAAGTGGCAGCTCATGGCATTGGGGGAAAAGTGCTGTCTGGATCGAGTCATGGCTCACTAATAGGAAGCAGAGAGTGTGCATAAATGGGGTTAAATCTGAGTGGGGATCTGTAACAAGTGGCGTTCCGCAGGGATCGGTTTCAGGCCCATTGTTGTTTATAATATATATAAACGACCTTGACGAGGGAATTACTAGTGACATAAGCAAATTTGCTGATGACACGAAAATAGGTAGGATAATCGATTCAGACGTTGATGTCTCACAACTTCAGGAGGATTTAGACAAACTCAATTCGTGGTCAGATAAGTGGCAGATGCAGTTCAATGTAGATAAATGTCAAGTTCTAAAGCTCGGAAATGTCCATAACCCTAGCACCTACCAACTTAATAATGTTGAACTTAGCAGTATAGAATGCGAAAAGGATTTGGGGGTTATGGTAAGCAGCAACCTTAAACCAAGACAGCAGTGCCTAAGCGTGCGTAATAAGGTAAATAGATTACTGGGATTTATATGAAGTAAGCAACAGAAGTCCAGAGGTCATACTGCAGCTTTATACATCATTAGTAAGGTCTCACCTAGATTATGCAGCTCAGTTTTGGTCTCCATATTACAGAATGGACATAAATTCGTTAGAAAACATTCAGCATAGAATGACTAAATTAATACATAGCATTAGAAATCTTCCTTATGAAGAAAGATTGAAGACTCTTAAATTACATTCACTTGTTAGACGAAGAATGAGGGGAGACCTGATCGAAGTGTTTAAGTGGAAGACAGGTATTAATAAAGGGGATATTAACAAGGTCTTGAGGATATCTCTCCAAGAGAGAACCCGCAGTAATGGATTTAAATTAGACAAGTTTAGATTTGGAAAGGATATAGGAAAGCATTGGGTTGGAAATACGGTGGTTGATGAGTGGAACAGTCTACCTAGTTGGGTTATTAAGAACATAAGAACATAAGAAAGGAGGAACACTGCAGCAGGCCTGTTGGCCCATACTAGGCATGTCCTTTACAATTCATCCCACTAACAAACATTTGACCAACCCAATTTTCAATGCCACCCAAGAAACAAGCTCCGATGTGCAAGTCCCACTCAAATCCAACCCCTCCCACTCATGTACTTATCCAACCTAAATTTGAAACTACCCAAAGTCCTAGCATCAATAACCCAACTAGGTAGACTGTTCCACTCATCAACTACCCTATTTCCAAACCAATACTTTCCTATGTCCTTTCTAAATCTAAACTTATCTAATTTAAATCCATTACTGCGGGTTCTCTCTTGGAGAGATATCCTCAAGACCTTGTTAATATCCCCTTTATTAATACCTGTCTTCCACTTAAACACTTCGATCAGGTCTCCCCTCATTCTTCGTCTAACAAGTGAATGTAACTTAAGAGTCTTCAATCTTTCTTCATAAGGAAGATTTCTAATGCTATGTATTAATTTAGTCATCCTACGCTGAATGTTTTCTAACGAATTTATGTCCATTCTGTAATATGGAGACAAGAATTGAGCTGCATAATCTAGGTGAGGCCTGACTAATGATGTATAAAGGTGCAGTATGACCTCTGGACTTCTGTTGCTTACACTTCTTGATATGTTGTTAGGTAAGACACATATGCAACAGTTAGGTATCTTTATTATGAAACGTTTCGCCTACACAGTAGGCTTCTTCAGTCAAGTACAGAAAAGTTGATAGAAGCAGAAGATACTTGAAGACGATGTAATCAGTCCATCACCCTTAAAGTTTTGAGGTGGTCAGTCCCTCAGTCTGGAGAAGAGCATTGTTCCATAGTATGAAACAATATGGAGAAGAAGTGACAGGATGGAGCTTTTTATAGCGCCAAGAGGTGAGACGTAGGCCACTAGGAGAGGTAAGAACTCAGATGTTGAGAGGTCAGGTCCCTCTCAAATCCAGCCCCTCTCACTAGTGGAAGTTGTCGAAGTTGATTGCAGGTCTGTACCAAGATACCCTTGTGTTGCAGTGTCTGACAGATTGAACATTAAAATGGTATAAAATACCGACAGGTTGTTAGGTAAGACACATATGCAACAGTTAGGTATCTTTATTATTGAAACGTTTCGCCTACACAGTAGGCTTCTTCAGTCAAGTACAAAAAAGTTTCGCCTACTGTGTAGGCGAAACGTTTCATAATAAAGATACCTAACTGTTGCTAACTGTTACCTAACAACTAACTGTTGCATATGTGTCTTACCTAACAACCTGTCGGTATTTTATACCATTTTAATGTTCAATCTGTCAGACACTGCAACACAAGGGTATCTTGGTACAGACCTGCAATCAACTTCGACAACTTCCACTAGTGAGAGGGGCTGGATTTGAGAGGGACCTGACCTCTCAACATCTGAGTTCTCACCTCTCCTAGTGGCCTACGTCTCACCTCTTGGCGCTATAAAAAGCTCCATCCTGTCACTTCTTCTCCATATTGTTTCATACTATGGAACAATGCTCTTCTCCAGACTGAGGGACTGACCACCTCAAAACTTTAAGGGTGATGGACTGATTACATCGTCTTCAAGTATCTTCTGCTTCTATCAACTTTTCTGTACTTGACTGAAGAAGCCTACTGTGTAGGCGAAACGTTTCATAATAAAGATACCTAACTGTTGCATATGTGTCTTACCTAATGACCTGACTAGGTTCGGTGCATTGGCTTAAGCCGGTAGGAGACTTGGACCTGCTTCGCATGGGCCAGTAGGCCTTCTGCAGTGTTCCATCGTTCTTATGTTCTTATGTTCTTATTAGGACTCAAGAAGCCACTCGTGGCGAAACGTTTCCTTTAATAAATGTCCTGAACTGTACATAAGTGTCTTTTTCCACATCTTGTCGGTATCACCATACCATTTCCTCATATCTTCTTTGTATTGGAATGATGAAGCCACTGTGTGGTGAAACGTTTCTTGTAAAGTAAAAGGATACAAGTGGTGACGTGTACTTAGCAGTGGTGACGTGTACTTAGCTCTGTGAAGACCTGTTTGTGTGCTCTCTGTGAATCTGTGCCAGGATGCCCTCTCTTGAGCAACTTTACCAGCAGCTGAGAGAAGAGCTCAGAGTTGCTAAGATGGAGATACGGCGATTAACGGAGGAGAACAAGAGGATTCGTAGTAATTCTTCTGTTGTGAAGGGGAGCTTGGTCAGTGGCCGGGCAACATGGAACCAAGCTGAAGATCAAGAAAACGGTTGGAGAGGCAGAAACAACGAGAAACAAGAAGACTACCGTGGAAACTTCCAACCCTTTCTCGGTGCTACCTGACGAATGTGAGTGTTCTACTGGGAATGCCACAACGAGCACAAAGAAGCTTTGGCAGACGTGGTATGACACCCCAGAAACCCCAAACAGGCCCTGGAGAGCGTCTTGCAAATTTTACAAGTGGTGTAATGCTCCCGGGCGAAGGAGTGGGACTACTCGGAGCATACGACGGACGACGCCCAAGGGGGGAAAAAAACATTTTTGTTGTTGGGATAAGCCAGATTGGGTTCTGGAAAAAGGCATTTTGCTTAAAGGGATAGGAGTAGGAGGCGAGAGTGTTTTTTCCTGGAGGGGGATGAAGGATTTTGTTGCCGTTGTTGACATCTGAGAGGTAATGGGGAGCATCTATTATCTGTCTCAGTACTGGAGGCACAGTTGGCAGAGTAGGAGTGAGGCCCCTGATTAGCGGTATAGGTCAGCAAAGAGATAATTGGAGGAAGGGTGGGAAAAATGTTATTGGGGATTTTGCCCGGAGGGAGTTGGAAATGAATGTTGTCCAGAGCAAATTTGGGGTCAATTGTGGCTGGACAAAACTGTAAGAAAATCGGGTAACATTCTTGACAACTGGGGCCCCTTTTTATGGAGAAATGACGTATGCAGGGATGGGGGGTTCACTTTTAGGTGTGGGGTGGGGCACGGCCAAAAACAGTGGGGGGAGTGTTAGGTCTTAAAAATGGAAAAGTTAGTGGTATGGGGTTTTTGGGGAAAAATGTGAAGTGCAGGGTAGTAAAATGAGTACTGGGGAATAGTAATGGGAAAATGAGGTGGTTTTTGGAAAGCCGTGGCACTAATTGAAAGGCAGAATAGGTTTAGTGGAATAAAAGAAGGGGCAGGAAGGGTAAAGGAGAGGAGGGTCATTAAAAATTTATTACAAAATAGTCGCAGTGTGGAAAAAGATGGGCGAGTTGAGCTAGTTGTGTGCAGGTAAAATAGATGTATTTTTTTTCCTTATGAGACGTGGTTTTAAATTTAAAAATCGGGGCATGCCTGAGAATGTAATTAGGGTTTTAAATTGTTCCCAAATGATAGAAGTTGGGAAAAGGGGTGGGGGGATTGTAGTCGAGATCGCTTAACTGTTGATTTAAAAAACAGTATTAAGTCGAAGTAAAATCGAGTCTGTTTGGATAGAATTTTCAGAGGGGCTGAAAAATTAATTTTAGGTGTGATATACCCTCCCCCCAAATTTAGATAGGGAAGGGGAGCTATATGGGAGGAAATTTTTAGGGGCCCCAAGGCACGTAATGCAGTAATTCTGGGGACTTTTAAATTTGTATATTGATTGGGTTTTTTTGACTGGGAATTTTGAAAATTTTTTTTTGGGAGTTTGTGAAGAACCTCAAGGGGTAATAACCGCTTGACTTGTTTTGCCCCAAAAATTCCTTGTTAATAATTTAAAATTTCAGAGGGAATGGGTGCTAGCGACCACAAAACAATTACTTTTAGAATTGAATGGAAGTATGATAGTGGGGTTAAATCAGTAACAGTCCCAGATTTTTCGCTTAGCAGATTACGATGGGCTTAGAGAACACTTATCATCTGTTGATTGGGGTAACGAAGAGACTATCTATATGACAGTTTTATGAACAACAATACATGCTGCTCAAGAACGTTTATCCCTTATAAGGAAATTAGATCAATAGAAATGACCCAAAATGGATGAAAAAAGCGAAATATATACTAGGCATAAGACAAGGAATTTAGGCGTATCAAAGAGGCGAGGGCATCTTATGAATCAGTATATTGACATTAAGAGGAATTAAAAAGGGATAAGAAAAGCTAAAAGGGACTATGAATTAAAGTTGCTAGGGATTTAAACTAACCAAAAATTTTTCTAGGTCATAGAACAAAGTCTGAGATAAGATGTCCCCTTAAAAATAGCTATTGGGCATCTTGTGTTAGGTAAGCAATGCAATGGTATCTTTATCGAAACGTTTCGCCTACACAGTAGTCTTTTGGATACAGAAAGTTAGAAGCAGAAGTTACTTAAGGGCGATAATCATCCATTTTTTTAAAGTTTGAGGTGGTCAAGTCCCTGTCTGGAGAAGACTTGTTCCGTTGTGAAACTTATGAATTTGAAGTGACAGAATGGGGCCTTTATGTGCCAGGAGGTGAGACGTGGTGTTTGGAGGGCGGTCTTCAACCCGCCGTTCTAAATAGGGTTTCGAGTTGTGTCTGTACCAAAACCCTGTGTGAGTGAAAAGCAAAGATTCAGACTGAGGGATTCCTCAAACTTTAAGGGTGATGGACTGATTACATCGTCTTCAAGTATCTTCTGCTTCTATCAACTTTTCTGTACTCGACTGAAGAAGCCTACTGTGTAGGCGAAACGTTTCGAAATAAAGATACCTAACTGTTGCATATGTGTCTTACCTAACAATCTGTCGGTATTTTATACCATTTTAATATGGGCATCTTACTGACAAAGAGAATGAAATGTGCTAGATTTTAAATAATTATTTTCTCTCGGTTTTTACACAGGAAGACACTAATAATATTCCGGTAATTAATTTTTATAGTGGATCAGAAGAAGATAAATTATGTAACATCACAGTCACTAGTGAAATGGTTGTGAAGCAGATAGACGGACTGAAGCAAAATAAGTCACCGGGTCCTGATGAGGTTTTTTCAAGGGTTCTTAAGGAATGCAAAATGGAAGTCTGTGAACCATTAACTAATATTTTTAATTTATCTCTTCAAACAGGTGTAGTGTCTGATATGTGGAAGATGGCTAATGTAATTCCTATTTTTTAAAACAGGGGACAAGTCGTTACCGTCAAATTACCGCCCAATAAGCCTGACCTCAATTGTAGGCAAATTACTGAGTCAATTATAGCTGAGATTATAGAAGCCATCTCGATAAGCATAGCTTGATTAAGGATACTCAGCATGGATTCACAAGAGGCCGGTCTTGTCTAACTAATTTATTAACTTTCTTCAGTAAAGCTTTTGAGGCTGTTGACCACGATAAAGAATTTGATATTGTTTACTTAGATTTTAGTAAGGCATTTGATAGAGTTTCGCACCAAAGACTGTTGAAGAAAGTAGCAGCTCATGGTATTGGGGGAAGGGTGCTCTCGTGGATCGAATCATGGCTCACAGACAGGAAGCAGAGAGTGTCCATAAATGGGGTTAAATCTGAGTGGGGATCAGTAACAAGTGGCGTTCCACAGGGATCAGTCTTGGGCCCGTTGTTGTTTATAATATATATCAATGATCTTGATGAAGGAATTACTAGTGGCAATATCGCCGATGACACGAAGATAGGTAGGATAATTGATTCAAACGTAGATGTTAGGGAACTTCAGGAGGATTTAGACAAACTCTACTCTTGGTCAGAAAAGTGGCAGATGCAGTTCAATGTAGATAAATGCAAGGTTCTGAAGCTCGGGAGTGTCCATAACCCTAGCACTTATAAGTTAAATAATGTAGAACTTAGCCATACAGATTGCGAAAAGGACTTGGGGTTTTGGTAAGCAGGGAACCCTTTAAACCCAAGGACAAG
>NC_069487.1:20907217-20930540 GCF_026875155.1 Cherax quadricarinatus | reverse complement strand
AATTCTTCATCGCTATCCCACATAAGAACATGTGAAGGTCGCTCCAAACTTGTCCAGTCCCCTTTTCCCAAAGTCCCAAGTTTTTGACTCTAAAACCCCAATCGGAACATCTCAGATGCAGCTTCTTCCCCCTGACCCGCCGGACTATAAATACTCGCGTTCCTTCCCCCCCGGGTAGTTTGTTTGTGACTTGAAAAAGCCCATGTGGGGCGAAACGTAGTCAAAAAAGGGATACATTTACTGCTTTGTGTTTTATTGCCGCCGGACATAGACTTTTGGGAAAACATACAGGAAGAATGACTAAAATGATTTACTGTGTAAGGAACCTCCTATTAAAGTAGATTTAAAAGCCTTAAATTCTCCACTCCTGGAGAGGCGTAGAATGAGGGGAGTTTCATTGAAGTGTAAAAGGGGGATGAGGGCATAAACAAGGGAGACATTAAAAAGTACTGAGGGTGCCCGCCCAGGTAAGAAAAAAGGAAAAATGGTTTTAAAGTTGGATAAAATTTAGATTTAGAAAGGACATAGGAAAGTACGGGTTTTTAGCAGAGTTGTAGATGCGTGGAAATTTTTTTCCCGGGGGGTGTAGGGTGGGACCTTGGGTAGCTTTAAAAAAAAACTGGACAATATATGAGCGGGAGGGGCGGGGTTTGTTTGGGTGTTGGGGGGTGCGGGATTTGTTTTTGAGTAGTTTGGTAGATGTCGTTTTGAAAAGGGCCCCTGCCGTTGGGCCAGTGGGCCTTCTGAGTTTTCCCTAATTCTTTGTTTTTTGTTCTTAATACCCTTTTTCCCAAAAACCAATATTTCCTATGCCCTTTTCTAAATCAAACTTATCTAATTTAAACCCATTACGCGGGTTCTCTCTTGGAGAAATACCCTCAAGCCTTGTTAATATCCCCTTTTTTAATCCCTATCTTCCATTGTACACTTCGTCAGGTCCCCCCTCATTCTTCGTCAAAACAAGTGAATGAAACTTAAAAGTCTTCATTTTCTTATAAGGAAAATTTTAATGTATGTATTAATTTATCATCCTACGTGAATTTTTCAACGAATTTATGTCCATTCTGTAATTGGGACCAGATTGAGCTGCATAATCTAGATGGCCTTACTAATGATGTATAAAGTGCAGTTGACCTCTGGACTTTGTTGCTTACCTTCTTGATATAAATCCAGTAATCTATTTGCCTTATTACGTAAAACTTAGGCATTGCGTCTTGGTTTAAAGGTTGTGCTTCCATAACCCCAAGTCCTTTTCGAAAACTGTATGGCTAAGTTCTACATTTTTAATTATAAGTGCTGGGTTTTGGACACTCCCGGCTTCAGAACCCTTTCTTTATCTACATTGAACTGCATCTGCCCCTTTTTTGACCAAGAGTAGAGTTTGTCTAAATCCCCCGAAGTTCCCTAACTCTCGTTTTAATAATTTCTTCCCATTTGGTCACGGCGTATTGCCATAGTATTCCTTTATCAAAATCTTGATTATATTAAAACAAAAAAACGGGCCAAGATGATCCCCGTGGAAAAGCCACTTGTTTGTCCCCACTCAGATTTAACCCCTTTTTGGACACTCCTGCTTCCTGTCTGTGAGCCATGATTCGATACGGACACCCCTTCCCCAAAACCATGAGCGCTCTTTTTTAACAGCTTTGGTGCGAAACTCTATCAAATGCCTTACTAAAACTAAGTAAACAATTCAAATTCTTTTTTCGTGGTCAACGCCCCAAAAACTTTCTGAAGAAAGTTAATAAAATTTGTTTTGACAAAACCGGCCTCTTGTGAAACCATGCTGAGTATCCTTAATCAAGCTATGCTTATCGAGATGGCTTCTTATAATCTACAGCTATATTGATCTAGTTATTGCCTTCAATTGAGGCAGGCTTATTGGGCGGTATTTGACGGTAACGACTTGTCCTGTTTTAAAAATAGGAATTTCATTAGCCATCTTCCACCATATCAGGGAACACTCACACCTGTTTGAAGAGATAAATTAAATATATTAGTTAATGGGTTCACAGACTTCCATTTTGCATTACTTAAGAACCTTGAAAAAACCTCTTTTTTTTTTTTTTTCCCCCAGGACCCGGTGACTTATTTTGTTCAGTCCGTCTATCTGGCTTCACTAACCATTTCACTAGTGGATGTGATGTTACATAATTTATCTTTTCCTGATCACTATAAAAGTACATTACAGGAATTATTATTAGTGTCTTCCTGTGTAAAAACCGAGAGAAAATAATTATTTAAAATCTAGCACATTTCATTCTCTTTGTCAGTAAGATGCCCATATTAAAATGGTATAAAATACCGACAGATTGTTAGGTAAGACACATATGCAACAGTTAGGTAATCTTTATTTCGAAACGTTTTCGCCTACACTAGTTAGGCTTCTTCAGATCGTGTACAGAAAAAGTGATAGAAGCAGAAGATACTTGAAGACGATGTAATCAGTCCATCACCCTTAAAGTTTTGAGGTGGTCAGTCCCTCAGTCTGGAGAAGAGCATTCTGTCAGACACTGCAACACAAGGGTATCTTGGTACAGACCATCAACTTCGACAACCTCTACTAGTGAGAACGGCTGGGTTGAGAGGGACCTTGCCCCCAAAGGCAACCTAAGTCTCACCTCTGGCCACTATAAAAGGCCATTCTGTCACTTCAAATTCATATTGTTTTTCTGACAACGGAACAATTGCTCTTCTCCAGACTGTGGGGGACTGTCCACTCAAACTTTAAGGGTGATGGACTGATTACATCGTCTTCAAGAATCTTCTGATTCTATAAATTTCTCTGTACTCGAATGAAGAAGCCTACTGTGTAGGCGAAACGTTTCTAGAATAAAGATACCTAACTGTTGCTTATTGGGTTTACCTAACACAAGTGCATAGCTATTTTTAAGGGTACCTTTATTATCTCTGACTTTTGTTCTATAGACCTGGAAAAAAAAACTTTTTGGGTTAGTTTTAGAATCCATAGGCAACTATAATTCATAGGCCTTTTAGCTTTTCTTTATACCTTTTTGGATGTCCCTTAATGTCAATTATGGATTCATTAGATGACCCTGCCTCTTTTTGAACGCCTATAAATTCCTTTCTATGCCCTAGTAGTTATTTTCCAGCCTATTATTCATCCATTTTGGGTCATTTCTATTTGATCTAATTTCATTTTAAGGCAATATAAACACAAATGCAGTATAATGTGATCCTTTATTGACTTCGTTTCGCCCACACAGTGGGCTTTTTCAAGAATGTCACAAACAGAAAATACCTGGGGGTGGATGCAGCGAAGTATTTATAGTCGGCTGGGACGAAACATCAAGGGACCTCCTAACACGTATTTCAGAACACCAATACGCAAGCAGGTCTGTCGACAAATGGAATGCATGCGTACACACCGTTAATTCACACAACCACTGATAAACTACAGAAACTAAGACTTATCGCACAGAAGACAACATCCCATTACCGAAGAATCCTGGAATCAGCACCTTATTCTGTATCCGACAACTTCAACCAGAATAGTGGCTTCTATAACATAGCTGAACCACTTGCCAAGAAAACTATCTTCATCGCTATCCTCATCAAGAACACTGTAGAAGGTCTGCTCCTCCACAAACTTGTCCAGTCTCCTTTCCAAGCTACCAAGTTTTTTAGACTCTACACCCAACTCGGTTACATATCAAGATGCAGCATTCTTCACCTGACCTCAGCCGGAATATAATACTCGCGTTCTTCAACCCCAGGTTAGTTCTGTTTTGTGACTTGAAAAAAGCCCACTGTGTGGGCGAAACGTAGTCAATAAAGGATCACATTATACTGCATTTGTGTTTATATTGCCATTGTGTCGGTATTTTATACCATTTATTTCCTTATAAGGGATAAACGTTCTTTGAGCAGCATGTATTGTGTTCATAAAACTGTCATATTGATAGCTCTCTTCGTTACCCCAATCAACAGATGATAAGTGTTCTCTAAGCCCATCGTAATCTGCTAAGCGAAAATCTGGGACTGTTTACTGGAGTTATCCCTACTATCATTCTTCCATTCAATCTAAAGTACATTGATTTGTGGTCGCTAGCACCCAGTTCCTCTGAAACTTCTAAATTATTAACAAGGGATTCATTGTTTGCAAGAACTAAGTCAAGCAGGTTATTACCCCTTGTAGGTTCTGTCACAAACTGCTTCAAAAAAAAATTCTAAATTCCCAGTCAAGAAATTCCAATCAATATGCTCTATAGTTAAGTCTACCAGAAATTACTGCAGTATCGTGCCTTGGTGGCCCTAACAATTTCCTCCATAGTAGTCTCCCTGGTCCCGATCTAAATTTGGGGGACGGTATATCACACCTAAATCTAATTTTTCATGCCCCTCTGAAAAATTTCTATCCAAACAGACTCTGTATGTTGTTACTTCAGACTTATTACCTGTTTTTATGCAACAGTTCAGCGATATCGGACATACACTGCCACCCCACCTCTTCCCGATACTTCTATCTACTTGGAACAATTTAAATACCCTGATGTGAAATTCTGCCAGGCATGTCCCGACTTTTTGAATTTTAAACCATCCGTCTCAGTATGGCAAATACATCTAGGTTACCTGCACTAGCAACTATGTCTCAACTCGCCTATCTTATTCCTAGCACTGCGACTATTTGTGTAATAAATATTTAATGACCCTCCTCTTCTTACCTCTTCTGTACTTTCTGTTATTCCACTAAACACTATTACTGTCTTGTCAATTAGTGCCACGGGCTTTCAATATCCACCTCATTTTGCCTATTACTAGTTCTCCAGTACTCATGTTACTACCCTGGACTTCACAGTTTCCCGCCAAAACATACCACAAACTATTCCTAGGTTAAAAGACCTAACAGCTCCCTCCACTGCGTTGGCCAGTGCTCCACCCCACACCTAGATAAGTGAACCCATCCCTACGGCATACTTGTCATTTTTCTGACATAGAAGGGGTCCCAGTTGTCATATGAATGGTTACGCATTTTCCTTTCAGTATTTGTCAGCCAGCAATGACAACCAATTGTCCTGGCGCACAACCATTCATTTCCAAATCTTCTCTTGGCAAAATTGGCCACTTATGGACAGGTTTTCCCACCCTTCCTCTAATTATCTCTATTGATGACCTATACATGCTAATCAGGTCCTCACTACTACGTCTGCCAACATCGGTTGCCTCCAGGTACTGAGACAGATAATAGGGATTGATCCCATTACCTATCATGATGTCATCAGACGGCTAACAATTATCCTTCATCCCAGAGTCTCCAGGGAAACACACTCTCTGCCTCCTACTCCTTATCTTCAAGCAAAATGCCTTCCTTGACCTAATCTGGCTATCCCCAACTCAAACAATTGTTTTTACCTCCTTGGCGTCGTCCTGTTCGTGATGCTCGAGTAGTCGACTTCCTTCGCCAGGTAGCCATTACACCACTTGTAGAATCGTTCATGACGATCTCCTCTTGGTCTTCGTTGGGGTTTCTAGGGATGTCATACTCACGCTCTGCCAATGCTTCTTGGTGCTCGTTGTGGCATTACCAGTAGAAACACTCACATTCGTCTGGTAGCACGAGGAAAGGGTTGGAAGTTGCCACGGGTAGTCTTCATGTTTCTCGTTGTTTCTGCCTCTCCAACCGTTTTCTTGATCTTCAGCTTGGTTCCATGTTGCCCGGCCACTGACCAAGCTCCCCTCTTAACCTGGGAACTCACAACAGGAGGATTACTACGAATCCTCTTGTTCTCTTCCGTTAATCGCCGTATCTCCATCTTAGCAACTCTGAGCTCTTCTCTCAGCTGCTGGTAAAGTTGCTCAAGAGAGGGCATCCTGGCACAGATTCACAGAGAGCACACAAACAGGTCTTCACAGAGCTAAGTACACGTCACCACTGCTAAGTACACGTCACCACTTGTGTCCTTTTACTTTACAAGAAACGTTTCACCACACAGTGGCTTCATCATTCCAATACAAAGAAGATATGAGGAAATGGTATGGTGATACCGACAAGATGTGGAAAAAGACACTTATGTACAGTTCAGGACATTTATTAAAGGAAACGTTTCGCCACGAGTGGCTTCTTGAGTCCTAATAAGAACATAAGAACGATGGAACACTGCAGAAGGCCTACTGGCCCATGCGAAGCAGGTCCAAGTCTCCTACCGGCTTAAGCCAATGCACCCAACCTAGTCAGGTCATTAGGTAAGACACATATGCAACAGTTAGGTATCTTTATTATGAAACGTTTCGCCTACACAGTAGGCGAAACTTTTCTGTACTTGACTGAAGAAGCCTACTGTGTAGGCGAAACGTTTCATAATAAAGATACCTAACTGTTGCATATGTGTCTTACCTAACAACCTGTCGGTATTTTATACCATTTTAATGTTCAATCTGTCAGACACTGCAACACAAGGGTATCTTGGTACAGACCTGCAATCAACTTCGACAACTTCCACTAGTGAGAGCGGCTGGATTTGAGAAGGACCTGACCTCTCAACATCTGAGTTCTTACCTCTCCTAGTGGCCTACGTCTCACCTCTTGGCGCTATAAAAAGCTCCATCCTGTCACTTCATCTCCATATTGTTTCATACTATGGAACAATGCTCTTCTCCAGACTGAGGGACTGACCACCTCAAAACTTTAAGGGTGATGGACTGATTACATCGTCTTCAAGTATCTTCTGCTTCTATCAACTTTTCTGTACTTGACTGAAGAAGCCTACTGTGTAGGCGAAACGTTTCATAACAAAGATACCTAACTGTTGCATATGTGTCTTACCTAACAACATATCAAGAAGTGTAAGCAACAGAAGTCCAGAGGTCATACTGCAGCTTTATACATCATTAGTAAGGCCTCACCTAGATTATGCAGCTCAGTTCTGGTCTCCATATTACAGAATGGACATAAATTCGTTAGAAAACATTCAGCGTAGGATGACTAAATTAATACATAGCATTAGAAATCTTCCTTATGAAGAAAGATTGAAGACTCTTAAGTTACATTCACTTGTTAGACGAAGAATGAGGGAAGACCTAATCGAAGTGTTTAAGTGGAAGATAGGTATTAATAAAGGGGATATTAACAAGGTCTTGAGGATATCTCTCCAAGAGAGAACCCGCAGTAATGGATTTAAATTAGATAAGTTTAGATTTAGAAAGGACATAGGAAAGTAATAAAGTTGGTAGAATTACCGACAATATGAAAAGTAAAAGGACACAAGTGCAACTAATGTGACATTTATTGTGGAAACGTTGCCACAATAAATGTCACATTAGTTGCACTTGTGTCCTTTTACTTGACATAGGAAAGTATTGGTTTGGAAATAGGGTAGTTGATGAGTGGAACAGTCTACCTAGTTGGGTTATTGGTGCTAGGACTTTGGGTAGTTTCAAATTTAGGTTGGATAAGTACATGAGTGGGAGGGGTTGGATTTGAGTGGGACTTGCACATCGGAGCTTGTTTCTTGGGTGGCATTGAAAATTGGGTTGGTCAAATGTTTGTTAGTGGGATGAATTGTAAAGGACATGCCTAGTATGGGCCAACAGGCCTGCTGCAGTGTTCCTCCTTTCTTATGTTCTTATGTTCTTAATAACCCAACTAGGTAGACTGTTCCACTCATCAACTACCCTATTTCCAAACCAATGCTTTCCTATATCCTTTCCAAATCTAAACTTGTCTAATTTAAATCCATTACTGCGGGTTCTCTCTTGGAGAGACATCCTCAAGACCTTATTAATATCCCCTTTATTAATACCTATCTTCCACTTATACACTTCGATCAGGTCTCCCATCATTCTTCGTCTAACAAGTGAATGTAATTTAAGAGTCTTCAATTTTCTTCATAAGGAAGATTTCTAATGCTATGTATTAATTTAGTCATCCTACGCTGAATGTTTTCTAACGAATTTATGTCCATTCTGTAATATGGAGACCAAAACTGAGCTGCATAATCTAGGTGAGACCTTTACTAATGATGTATAAAGCTGCGTATGACCTCTGGACTTCTGTTGCTTACCACTTCTTGATATAAATCCCAGTAATCTATTTGCCTTATTACGTACGCTTAGGCATTGCTGTCTTGGTTTAAGGTTGCTGTTTCCCATAAACCCCAAGTCCTTTTCGCTTTCTATACTGCTAATTTTCTTGGGGTAAAAACCATATGCAACAGTTGGGGGGACTATATAAAGGCCCCCGGAATTCGGTCACTTCAAATTTTAAATTATTGTTTTCAGACAACGGAAAAATGTTTTTCCCCAGTTGAGGGACGGGCCACCTAAAAAACTTTAAGGGTGTGGCTGATTCCCTCCCTCTTCAAGTATCTTCTGTTTTATCAAATTTTTTGTACTCGGGCTGAAGAAGGGCCCACTGTTTTAGGCGAAACGTTTCAAAATAAAGATACCTTTAAATGTTTTATATGTGTCTTACCCAACAATTTTGTCGGTTTTTATACCAAATTTTAAAGGGTTTACTGCTAAGTTAAAAATTATTTTAAGGGGGGGGAGGTGCTTTGGGTTAAGGGGCATTTCCGAGCTTTAGGGAAAAATTTCATTTTCTACTTGAAAAAACATCTGCCACCCTTTTCTGACCCACGGGAAATTTAGTTTGCTAAAAACCTCCTGAAGTTTGAAAACATCAAAGTCTGAATCGATTTTTATACCTTCTTCGTGGCTTTAGCAAATTTTTCTTTTGTCCCCTAGTAATTCCCCCGTCAAGGTCGTTTATATATATTTTAAACAACAAGGGGGCCCGAAAAAGATCCCGGGGGAAACCACTTGCTTTCAGATCCCCTCAAAATTTAACCCCCCTTTTATGCACCTCTTTTGCTTTCCTATTTTGTGGCCATGACCCGATCCAGCCTTTTCCCCCAATGCCCAAAGAGCTGGGCCCTTTTTTTTAAAAGGGACTCTGAGGGGGTTTTCTATCAAAAGCCTTTTTTAAAATCTAAATTTAAAAAATTTCGAATTCTTTGGGGTTTTGATAAACAGCCTCAAAAAAACTTTGCTTTAAGAAGGGGGTTTAAAAAATTAGTCAGGCAGGAAAAGGCCTTGGTGAAACCATTTTTGGTATCATTAAAACAAGCTGTGCTTTAGAGATGGCTTCTTTTATTTTAGTTAATTTTATTAGTAATTTGCCCCACAATTTTAGGTCAGGTTTTTGGGGGGAATTTGCGGGGAACGGGCTTATCCCCCGTTTTAAAAAAAAGGGGAAATTTCATTTTGCCATCTTTCCAAAAATTTAGGGAATCCTTCCCCGTTGAAAGGGGATAAATAAAAAAAAATTAGTTAAAAGGGTTTACAGAGGGTTTTCCCTTTTCACTCTTTAAGAATCCTTTAAAAAGTTCTTTAGGACCCGGGGTTTTTTTTGCCCTTTAAAAGATCAAACTGTTTTAAAAACCCCTTTCGCTAGTGACTGGATGTTGGGATAAATTTTCATCTTCAAGCCCCCCTATAAAAAAAAATTACTGGAATATTTTTTAGTGTCTTCCTTGGGGTGAAAACCCAAAGAAAAAAATTTTTTAAGAATGGCACATTTCGTTTCCCTTTTCAGTAAGTGCCTTTTAGTTATTTTTTTAAAAAGGGGCCTATCTTTTTCTCCCAAATTTTTTTTTAAAAATCCCTTGGGGGAAAAAAAATTTTTGGGTTAAATTTTTTTTGAATCCCTGGCAAAATTTAAATTTTATAGTCCCCTTTAGCTTTCCCTTTTTCCCCTTTTTTAAATCCCTTTAATGTCAAAAAAAAATGATTTTAAAATGAACCCTTTACCCTCTTTCTGTCCCCAAAAAAATTTTTTGAGGGCCCATTTTCATCCCTTTGGGGGGCATTTTCTATTCGATTTTAATTTCCTTATTTTGGGGTAAATGTCCCTTTGGGGGGCAAAATTTTTGTGTTAAAAAATCTGGGCATATGATAGCCCCTTTTACTGTCATTAAATGTTTACTTTTAAAAGGGTCTCTTCGTTACTCCGTCTTTTAAAAATAAGTTTCTCTAAGCCCCCTTGTAATTTGCTAAGCGAAAAAATTTGGGGTCATTACTGAATTAATTTCCCTACTATCATACTTACATTCAATGCTAAAGGTAATTGATTTGTGATCGCTTGTGCCGAGTTCCTGTGTAATTTCTAAATTATTAACAAGGGTTTCCTTGTTTTCCAAAACTAAGTCAAACAGGTTATTTCCCCTTGTAGGTTCTGTCACAAACTGCTTCAAAAAACAATCCTGAACTACTTCTAAGAAGTCGTTTAATTGTAAATTCCCAGTCAAGAAATTCCAATCAATATGACTGAAGTCAAAGTCTCCTAGAATTACTACATTATCGTGCCTTGTGGCCTTAACAATTTCCTCCCATAGTAGTCTCCCTTGGTCCCTATCTAAGTTTGGGGGACGGTATATCACACCTAAAATCAATTTTTCATGTCCCTCTGAAAATTCTATCCAGACTCTGTATGTGTTATTTCAGACCTAATACCCGTTTTTATGCAACAGTTTAAGCGATCTCGGACATACAGTGCCACCCCCCTTTCCCGATACTTCGGTCTACTTGGAACAATTTAAAACCCTGTATGTGACATTCAGCAGGCATATCCTGATTTTTCGTATTGAACCACGCCTCAGCTAAGGCAAATACATCACTGTTACCTGCACTAGAAACTAGTGTCAACTCATCCATCTTTTTCCTAGCACTACGACTATTTGTGTAATATATATATTTAAGGACCCTCCCTTATCTTTTTTCATTCTGCTGATTTCCGTTCCTCCACTATGCCCGTTACTCTCCTTATCACCTAATGCCATTGGTTTTCCTATGTTCATCAATAATTCTTCCTCATCCTGCCTATAACTGGTTTCCTTAAAACTCACACTATGGCTACACTCAGAATTCATTGATTTTCCACGAAAACCCATACCACTATCTATTTCTAGTTTAAAGACCTAACTGCTCACTCAGCTGCGTTAGCCAGTGCCCCCACCCCAGACCTAGATAAGTGAAACCCATCCCTGGCATACATGTCATAGAAGAGGTCCCAGTTGTCAATGAATGTTACTGCATTTTCCTTACAGTATTTGTACAGCCAACAATTGACACCAATTGCCCTGGCCAACCATTTATTTCCAACTCCTTTCTTTGGCAAAATACCACATATGACAGGTCCACCCTTCCTCCTAATTATCTCTATTGCTGTCCTATACCTGCTAATCAGGTCCTCACTCCTACGTCTGCCAACATTGTTGCCTCCAGCACTGAGACAGATAATAGGATTGCTCCCATTACCTCTCATGATGTCATCCAGACGGCTAACAATATCCTTCATCCCAGCCCCAGGAAAACACACTCTCTGCCTCCTACTCCTATCCTTCAAGCAGAATGCCCTATCCATGTACCTAATCTGGCTATACCCAACAACAATGTTAGGTCTTCGTCCTAAGATTGGAAAAGTTTTGAAGAATTCTTTGTATCAAGATCTTGACTACAGTATATATGCCATTGTTGCGGCCCTGTGCTGTACTTTCTACAAGACAGATGGACTGAACACATCGACTCAAACTCCTCCTTTCCTTATACCTTCCTGCTTTGTGTAAGACTGATGAAGCCACTGTGTGGCGAAACGTTTCTTTAATAAAGATTCCCATATGTTGCATAAGTGTCTCAATTCTTCAACTTATTGGACTGCTGCTAAACTCCCTCATTAACAAAGCATCTCAACAGAGGTATTAAACAGCTACTTATGTTTCATTGATCTTCATGTGGGTTTTATACATCAGTAATATTAATGTTACTTTCCATATTCCACAGCATCGTACACATGAAGCTCCAGTATTATCCTGGCTGCTCCATAAGCTACGAGACAAGTGCACTATCATCACACTCCAGTATTATCCTGGCTGCTCCATAGACCACGAGACAAGTGCACTATCATCACTCTCCAGTATTATCCTGGCTGCTCCATAGACCACGAGACAAGTACAGTATCATCACACTCCAGTATTATCCTGGCTGCTCCATAGACCACGAGACAAGTACAGTATCATCACATTCCAGTTTATCCTGCTGCTCATAGACCACGAGACAAGTCAGTATCATCACACTCCAGTATTATCCTGGCTGCTCCATAGACCACGAGACAAGTACAGTATCATCACATTCCAGTATTATCCTGGCTGCTCCATAGACCACGAGACAAGTACAGTATCATCACACTCCAGTATTATCCTGGCTGCTCCATAGACCACGAGACAAGTACACTATCATCACTTATTACTTATATTTCATTTTCGCTAAGTAAACATGATAATAAATTTTAATTCGTTGTATGGATGTTCATTATGCATGATGGACTTTAGCACTAAGTTAGCTCTAGCAAAACATAAATGTGTCCAAGCCAAACTGTACCAATGTTCACTGTGTCAGAAACTTTGTTCAAGGAGTTACAGTCTTCAACAACACATGAGGATTCACACCAGCAGGAAACTGTACAAGTGCTCAGTGTGTTTAAAAGATTTCAAACGAAAATCACATTTACTGCAACACTTGAAAGTTCACAAAAGGAAGCAAAAAACTTGTTCAATGTGTCAAGAAAGTTTTACTTCTAAAAAAGCTCTGGTAAAACACCAGAAGGTTTTACACGCGGATAAAACTCCCCCTCAGTGTTCAATTTGTGCTAAAGTCTGTTCAAAAAAGTCTTATCTCCTACAACACATGAAAGTTCACACAAAGTGTAATTCATATCGGTGTTCGGAATGTCTAGAAGAGTTTAAAGATAAAACAACTTTTGTCGAACATAAGAAAACCCATTCACCAAAAAAATCGTTCATGTGTTCCTTTTGTTTTAAGACATTTTCACGTAAATCAATTGTGACTGAACACATGATGTATCATACAGGAGAGAAACCACATCAATGTTCAATGTGCAAGAAAGCATTCACAATTAAAGCTGATCTAATAAGACACATGAGAGTTCATACGAATGAGAAGCCTTATAAATGTCTAAAATGTCGAAAGAAATTTAAACAAATGTCACATCTGAAGCGACACATAAGAACCCACACAGAGAGGACGTATATGTGCTCCTTGTGTCCAGAAAACTTCTCACGCAAAAGAGCAATAATCAAACATCTCCAGACAAGTCACTTAGAGTCTACAGTCAGTATCAAAGAGGAGAATAACTCACCAAAGTTAGTGTATGAGCTAGCACCAAAGTTAGTGTATGAGCTAGCACCAAAGTTAGTGTATGAGCTAGCACCAAAGTTAGTGTATGAGCTAGCACCAAAGTTAGTGTATGAGCTAGCACCAAAGTTAGTGTATGAGCTAGCACCAAAGTTAGTGTATGAGTTAGCACCAAAGTTAGTGTATGAGCTAGCACAAAAGTTAGTGTATGAGCTAGCACAAAAGTTAGTGTATGAGCTAGCACCAAAGTTAGTGTATGAGTTAGCACCAAAGTTAGTGTATGAGCTAGCACCAAAGTTAGTGTATGAGCTAGCACCAAAGTTAGTGTATGAGCTAGCACCAAAGTTAGTGTATGAGCTAGCACCAAAGTTAGTGTATGAGCTAGCACCAAAGTTAGTGTATGAGGTAGCACCAAAGTCAGTGTATGAGCTAGTACCAAAGTTAGTGTATGAGCTAGCACCAAAGTTAGTGTATGAGCTAGTACCAAAGTTAGTGTATGAGCTAGCACCAACGTTAGTGTATGAGCTAGCAACAAAGTTAGTGTATGAGCTAGCACCAAAGATAGTGTATGAGCTAGCACCAAAGTTAGTGTATGAGCTAGCACCACAGTGTATGAGCTAGCACCAAATAAGTGTATGAGCTAGCACCAAAGTTAGTGTATGAGCTAGCACCAAAGTTAGTGTATGAGCTAGCACCAAAGTTAGTGTATGAGCTAGCACCAAAGTTAGTGTATGAGCTAGCACCAAAGTTAGTGTATGAGCTAGCACCAAAGTTAGTGTATGAGCTAGCACCAAAGTTAGTGTATGAGCTAGCACCAAAGTTAGTGTATGAGCTAGCACCAAAGTTAGTGTATGAGGTAGCACCAAAGTCAGTGTATGAGCTAGTACCAAAGTTAGTGTATGAGCTAGCACCAAAGCAAGTGTATGAGCTAGCACCAAAGTAAGTGCATGAGCTAGCACCAAAGTAAGTGTATGAGCTAGCACCAAAGTAAGTGTATGAGCTAGCACCAAAGTTAGTGTATGAGCGAGCACCAAAGTTAGTGTATGAGCGAGCACCACAGTGTATGAGCTAGCACCAAAGTTAGTGATGAGCTAGCACCAGAGTTAGTGCATGAGCTAGCACCAAAGTTAATGTATGAGCTAACACCAAAGTTAGTGTATGAGCTAGCACACAGTGTATGAGCTGGGACCAAAGTTAGTGTATGAGCTTTGCACCAAAGTTAGTGTATGAGCTAGCACCAAAGTTAGTGTATGAGCTAGCACCAAAGTTAGTGTATGAGCTAGCACCAAGTTAGTGTATGAGCTAGCCCAAGTTAGTGTATGAGTAGCACCAAGTTAGTGTATAAGCTAGCACAAAGTTAGTTTTTCCCAAGTTATGTATAGCTAGCACCAAAGTTAGTGTATGAGCTAGCACCAAAGTTAGTGTATGAGCTAGCACCAAGTTAGTGTTGAGCTAGCACCAAAGTTAGTGTATGAGCTAGCACCAAAGTTAGGATGAGCTAGACCAGAGTTAGTGTATAAGCTAGCACCAAAGTTAGTGTATGAGGCTAGCACCACGTGTTGAGCTAGCACCAGAGTTAGTGTATGAGCTAGCACAGAGTTAGTATGGAGGTTGGGAAGTGAAATGACTGGGGGAGGGTGAAATTGACGGGGAGACGAGGCTGGGAGTGAAACTGAAATGGGGTGAGAATGACTTGGGTAAAATTAACTTGGAGGGAGATTGTTTGGGAGGTAAAATTTAAAGGTTGGGGGGGGGGGAATTATCAAATATTTTTCAATTATGTTGCCTTTAATGAATAATTTCAAAATTTGTCAGTTTCAAAATTGTTTCACTTGTTTTGGTAAATTGTTAAATTTTGTGAACGAAACAGTAAGGATCATAAGAGATCAGAACATTGTACATATTTACCAACAGATGGCAGGAATAAACACTCGCACGTTTCGCCCACAATGGCAAACGTCATTATTGTATATTAATGACTTGTTCCACACCTCAGACAAACTTGACGTTAATATTTGTGTCTAAATTTTCAAATTAATAAGAGATTTCTGACATTTATTGTGTTTAATTTACCCGGAAAATTTATCCTGTTTCTATGACTTTTTCAAGGTAATCAGTCCCTCAGTCTTGGTAAGTAGCAGTCAGTCCCTCAGTCTTGGTAGTAGCAGTCAGTCCCTCAGTCTTGGTAAGTAGCAGTCAGTCCCTCAGTCTTGGTAAGTAGCAGTCAGTCCTCAGTCTTGGTAAGTAGCAGTCAGTCCCTCTTAGTAGCTCGTTGTAGTAGCAGTCAGTCCCTCAGTCTTGGTAAGTAGCAGTCAGTCCCTCAGTCTTGGTAAGTAGCAGTCAGTCCCTCAGTCTTGGTAGGTAGCAGTCAGTCCCTCAGTCTTGGTAAGTAGCAGTCAGTCCCTCAGTCTTGGTAAGTAGCAGTCAGTCTCTCAGTCTTGGTAAGTAGCAGTCAGTCCCTCAGTCTTGGTAAGTAGCAGTCAGTCCCTCAGTCTTGGTAAGTAGCAGTCAGTACCTCAGTCTTGGTAAGTAGCAGTCAGTCCCTCAGTCTTGGTAAGTAGCAGTCAGTCCCTCAGTCTTGGTAAGTAGCAGTCGGTCCCTCAGTCTTGGTAAGTAGCAGTCAGTCCCTCAGTCTTGGTAAGTAGCAGTCAGTCCCTCAGTCTTGGTAAGTAGCAGTCAGTCCCTCAGTCTTGGTAAGTAGCAGGTCAGTCCCTCAGTCTTGGTGGTAGCAGTCAGTCCCTCAGTCTTGGTAAGTAGCAGTCAGTCCCTCAGTCTTGGTAAGTAGCAGTCAGTCCCTCAGTCTTGGTAAGTAGCAGTCAGTCCCTTAGTCTTGGTAAGTAGCAGTAAGTCCCTTAGTCTTGGTAAGTAGCAGTCAGTCCCTCAGTCTTGGTAAGTAGCAGTCAGTCCCTCAGTCTTGGTAAGTAGCAGTCAGTCCTCAGTTGGTAAGTAGCAGTCAGTCCCTCAGTCTTGGTAAGTAGCAGTCAGTCCCTCAGTCTTGGTTAGTAGCAGTCAGTCCCTCAGTCTTGGAAAGTAGCAGTCAGTCCCTCAGTCTTGGTAAGTAGCAGTCAGTACCTCAGTCTTGGTAAGTAGCAGTCAGTACCTCAGTCTTGGTAAGTAGCAGTCGGTCCCTCAGTCTTGGTAAGTAGCAGTCAGTCCCTCAGTCTTGGTAAATAGCAGTCAGTCCCTCAGTCTTGGTAAGTAGCAGTCAGTCCCTTAGTCTTGGTAAGTAGCAGTCAGTCCCTCAGTCTTGGTAAGTAGCAGTCAGTCCCTCAGTCTTGGTAAGTAGCAGTCAGTCCCTCAGTCTTGGTAAGTAGCAGTCAGTCCCTCAGTCTTGGTAAGTAGCAGTCTCAGTGCAGGCTTCACTATTATTTGGACTCCTGAGCACCGCGCCAAATGCACAGTGATCGCAAAACACGGAGACGTTTCTCTCCTGACAGCCTATGACACAGACAAAGAAGACTTAATCAAAAACATTAGTACTAAGAACAAAGTCTCTGTTGATGATATTTACAGACCTGAAAACTCTACCATCCTCAAAATACACTGTTCAACTTCTGACGCCTCTACACTCTTCAATCAAGGAATCCTTGCCAAGACCATCTGCATTCCTCCAAACACTCTCTTCACTCCGAATTTTCACCCCATCACACAATGTCTGAAATGCTACAAATTCGGCCAAGACAAAATCTCATGCACATTCACACAAATCTGCTCCAGATGTTCAGCAACTGGCCACTTCTGGAACACTTGCAACCTCCCCCTTAAATGTTCTAACTGTGGCGGGTCACACACTGCAGTTGCAAATTCCTGACCTTCTAGAAAAGACATTCTCTCCTCCCTCAGAGCAAGCCAACCTCCCTCCCTCCCCAACCCCTTCCCTGCACCTCCCTCCCCTACCCCCAATGCCTGGGTTACTCCACGCACTTGGTCTACCTCTCCTACTCTACACACATCAAATACCAACACACAGACTACAAGCACTTCTCCTTCTACACCTACACCCACACTAGACTACAAAACTGTCAACTCACCACTGCTGCCCACTCTGCGATGGTAATCTCTCAAGGTTTCCAATCAGACTACTCACATGTCCTTAACCTAATCTTGTCTGCTAACAATCTTCCCTCTTTAATTATCCCTCCTTCCTGCTTCTCTTCTAAGCCCCCTACAACCTCTACCTCCTCCCTCTCTCCCATCCCCCCACTTCCAACACCCACCAGCTCTCCTCCTCCCCTACCCCTCTTCACTACTTCTACCCTCCCACCAACACCCCTACTGCTGCTGCTATGACCACCCCTCCCCCCACTTCCTTACCCACTTCCTCATCCCCAATTAAAGCTTCCGCTTCCTTACCCAGTACCATAGCTTCCACTTCCTCATCCCCTACCAAAGCTTCCACTTCCTCTGCATCTACCTTCGCCCACTCCACCACAACCAAAACTTCATCCAGGTCCAACTCCACCTCCTCCAGACAAAATCCACTCAAACCTAAACCTGCCCCAACTTCTGACAGACAGACCAAAGAACATAAAAACAGATTCATCTCTTCCTCCCCCTCCAGGAAACGGGTCCGTAGCACCTACAAACACACATCCACTGATGGCACCACTATCACGGGCTTTAATCCAAACTCCTTCCCCGGCATTAACTTTGCTATAACGAAACCATTAAATCATGTTTAAAGTGATTCAGTTCAACGTACGTTCTTACTTCACAATTAGACACTTACTGGCCGAGCTCCTTAAGCAGAGAGGCCAGATATTGTTTTGCTAAACAGTACCTGCCTCAAAGCCCCTCAACGTATCCGCCATTATGGTTATACTGCACTACAGTCCCCCTATGATCCCCACGATGGGGTTGCCATCCTTGTCAAATCCAACATAAAACACGAATTTCTCCCAATCCTTTTTTCACCAACACTGTCTTGCAGTCAGAATACACACCCACCTTGGACTCTATCTTTTTCATCACCTATGCTCGCCCAAACACTATTCTCAACATACACGACCTTTCCTTAGTCTTCAACTACACCAACACACCAACATACCTACTAGCTGACAGGAATGCCAAACACAGCGCCTTTCATCACGCCAGTAACAACCAACTTGGTCACCAATTACTCAACTTCACAAACCATGAACATCTAATTCATCTCGGCCCAGACTTCAACGCCTTCTACAACCACACAGGCCAAGGCAAGCCAGACATCATTCTGGCAAACCGAGCCAGCTCTCTATTTCAACACTACATCTCACCTGGCCCTATTACAGGCTCTGATCACATCCCAATCATCTTACACATCTCCTCCAACCCTATCCTCATCCCAGCCACACCTTCCTTCTCCTACAAGCACGCTGACTGGGATGCTTTCAAACAACACATAGACAGTACTAAACTCACCTATGACTACAACAACAAACCTATCTCTGACATCGATACTCAACTTGATCTCACCCAGGATACCATTACACAAGCAGCAAACACCGCAATACCAAAGAAAACTCACACCACTCGTTATTCCTTCAAACCCTCACTCAGAACAAGAAGAATAATTATCTGCTACCAAAACCGTTTCCTCTACAACACACACAGATTTAATCAAGTCCGATTAGATCTCGCTTACCTTAGGAACAACATTCTACACAGCCTAGACCAAGACCACAACAACCACTGGTCACAACTCATACAACAAGTGGATAAACAGCATATTAAAAACACTAAAGCCTTCTGGAACTTTATCAAAAAATTCAGAGGCACAACTCCCACCAACAAATTCAAACACATCACCCACAACAACACACACATCTCAGACCCGCAGGCTGCTACTAACATCTTCAAACACATCTGAGAGAACATCTTCCACCCTCACCCACCTCACCCTAATGATATTCAACACATTCAGAACATATAACACTGGAACACTGCACACACACAAGAAACACCTCCTCCCAAGAACTCGACACTCCTTTCACCAACACAGACATTAAAACTCTCCTCAGACACCTTCCTCCCAAGGCTCCTGGTGCCTCTGGCCTAAACCATATTATCCTAAAACACCTTCCTACACAAACCTCCTCAATGCCTCCCTTGCCTCTGGATACTTCCCTTCCCTCTTCAAAGCTGCTACTGCTATCCTCCTTCCTAAACCCAAAAAAGACCACTCTGATCCTAGAAACTATTGCCCTAACAGCCTCCTCGAAACTTTACGAAAACTCTTTGAAAAACTCATCAACGATCGCCTTCGCAGATACCTGGAACACAATTCACTACTTTCTGATGGCCAGTTTGGCTTCAGAACACACAGATCCACACAGGATGCCATTAACATCATTCTCAGCTACATCCACATAAACACAAAACAAAGAAACAGGACAGCCCTGGTTGCAAAAGACGTTGAAAAAGCTTTTGACACTGTCTGGCACGAAGGGCTCAAGTACAAACTCTGCACTAACTTTAACCTGCCTCTCACTACCTGTAAACTCCTCTACAACTTCCTAGACGGCCGTATCATGAGAATAAAATTCCAATGCTGTTACTCTGACTACTTCACACTAAATGCCGGAGTACCCCAGGGATCTGTCCTCTCCCCTACCCTCTACATTTTATACACTAACAACATTCCAACACCTGTATACCACAACTCCATCACAGAAGCCTATGCAGACGACATTATGCAACTTATCACTCATGCAAATATAGATACACTCACACACAAAACGCAAAATGAGGTCGACAGGATAGCCATCTGAGAACAAAAATGGAGGATGAAAACCAATGCAGCTAAATCCAGCATTACATATTTTAACTACAGGAAACGTGATCCTCCATTACCTGTCGAGCTCAGAACAGCTGACACCCGCACTTACATCCCCATCACACAATCTGTCACTGTCCTTGTCGTTAATTTTGACTACCTTCTTCGTTTACACGGACACATTCACTCAAGGCATGCAATAGCTAGTAAGGCCCTTGCGGGCCTCTACAAGCTGAAACATGCCTCTCAACGCACCAAACTACACCTCTACAAATCCCTAATACGTCCTCTGATAACTTACTCTCCTCTAGCCCTCTCTCTTGCAGCAAAAACAAACTTACTTAAACTGCAGCGTGCCCAGAACAAGGCTCTGCACTGGGTGCTTGATGTCAGGTGGGAAGACTTCGCCACAAGCGAGTCTCTCCATGCCCAATTAAACATCCCTGAGCTGAATCTGTACTGGAAGACGCTCAGTGACAGATAGACAAACTTGAGACACGACATGACTACTGGACCTCTCTCCTTGACGAAGACATTCAAAGACCCACAAACCAACACAATCTTTTCTACCCTTGCTGATCCTGCTCCTAACCCTATTTACAAATAACCATGGATTCCTGACAGGTACCTTCACTGACAGGTACCATTTCTGACCCACGTTCGCCTTATTCTTAGGGTTAAGACATGGTCAATTCTACACTCCTCTCTATTTGCTAATCTTCGCCTGTCTCGTCCTCCCCGCTCACACCCACCGGAGTCCCAACAGAAGAGCCTGAATTTCTCTTCTCAATATCTGTCCCACGATTGCCTTCGCTGCTGGGTTAAGCCCTGGCTCTATTTCTACGACTAAGAACACTCCTCTCCAGGACTATCTTACCTAAACTTGCTCATGTTCATGCCTTTGCTTCAGATTCTCCTCCACCACATGCTTTTGTTTTTAACATTCAGGTTGGAAATTCGGGAGAGAAGGTCACCTGAGTGTGAGGTGGGCTTGACTGATGGTGCCAGGAAGGTGACCTTCTCTCCCGAATTTCACAACCTTAATGTTAAAACACAAAAGCATGGCTTCCTTCGATGTCACAGCCCTCTTTACAACGTTCCTACTGACGCTGCAATCAACATTCTGAGACAGAGGCTCACTGAAAACACGACCTCCCTTTGCCTCTTCTATATTTCATCAGTCTAGTGGAACTTTGTGTTAATTTCAACTTCTTCAAGTATCAGGACAACTGTTACAAACAGTGCTTTGGGATGGCAATGGGCAACCCGCTCAGCGCTTTGCTTGCCAACCTCTTCATGGAAAACCTAAGAGACAGAGAAATTCAGCAGCCTCATTCCCAACACCGTTACCTGGCTAAGATACGTTGATGATATATTGGTTTTCTATCCGAGACGTCTCAATATCCAGGCCCTTCTCAACAAGATCAATGCAGCCGAAACCATCAATTTAAAATTTACACTTTAACTCGAAAACGATTTGGCAAACTTCCTTTCCTGGACGTTCTCCTGTGCAGATCTCCCGACAGTGGCAAACTTCTCTTCAAAGTGTATAGAAAACCTACCCAAAAAGGACTATCTTATACACTTTTATTCCACCAAGACAACCGCACTAAAAGAGGACATCCTCAATGGCTTCTTCTTGAGAGCTCTTGCATCTCCAGCCCTTGTTTTCTTGAAGAAGAATGTACTTACAAAAAACAAGCCTTTACACGTCTTCAGTTCCATCTTTCTTCAATATAAGGCTCCATCCTGTCACTTCAACTCCATATTGTTTCATACTACGGAAAAAATTAAATTTTTCCAGACTGACGGACTGACCACCTCAAAACTTTAAGGGTGATGGACTGATTACATCGTCTTAAGTCTCTTCTATCAACTTTTCTGTACTCGACTGAAGAAGCCTACTGTGGACTGCACCTCACTGCTGGTAGCCGTTGCTACCTCCCCACCTACCGCCTCCTCACAGCGAGAGACAGACTGCCACCTCACTGCTAGAAACCTCATTCCCCACAACTCCAGCCACCTCACACTCTCTCCCAGACCCACTGAGGTGGACCTTCAGCCTCCTAATCTCCTCCTGGAGAAGCAAGACCTCCTCCTTCAACTCTCCAACCTCAATTTTTAAAACACTGCAGAAGCAAGCCATGCTTGTAACCGTCCACGCTAATCCCCCAAAACAGCTCAGGGTCTGTGACCTCACATGACGGATGACCACTGAAAAACTTCAATGATATCTCCCCTCATTCTACGCCTCTCCAGAGAGTGGAGATTTAAGGCTTTGAGTTTATCTTCATACGGGAGGTTCCTACAAACCTGTCAGACACTGCAACTTCTTAGGATCTTAATACTTGGGAATTCTTCGCTTGCCTAATTCTTGGGCACGACCCACTTCCACATTGAACAAATGTGACACTGCCTATGACTGCTGCACCTCTCCTACCAACGGTTTATTAAACTCCTTCTCCGCACGTATGCCCTATTTTATTCAAGATTGATGGACTGACCCAACGACCAAGGGTTGAGGGACTAATTACCTCATTCTCCCCCTGTTCTTCAAGATTCTCCTTTGTGGTTGAGTGGAACAAACTCCCAAATACCGTTTATAGAGGCCAGAACGTTGTTTTAGCTTTTTAAAAATGGTTGGATAAATACATGAGTAGATGTGGGTGGGTGTGAGTTAGACCTGATAGCTTGTGCTACCAGGTCGGTTGCCGTGTTCCTCCCTTAAGTCAATGTGACCTGACCTGACTAGGTTGGGTGCATTGGCTTAAGCCGGTAGGAGACTTGGACCTGCCTTGCATGGGCCAGTAGGCCTTCTGCAGTGTTCCTTCGTTCTTATGTTCTTATGTTCTTATGTATGGACTGATGAAACCACTGTGTGGCGAAACGTTTCCTCAATAAAGATACCCAAGAGTTGCACATGTGTCTAATTTATCAACATGTCGGTTCTCTGAACCATTCATCTACAAAGCATTTTTGTGTTCTGCTATCCTAATGTCCACAGATCTGGCTGTTTCCCCTACTTATACTTTGTAATAAAGTTGGTAGAATTACCGGCAATATGTAAAGTAAAAGGACACAAGTGCAACTAATGTGACATTTATTGTGGCAACGTTTCGCTCTCCAGGAGCTTTATCAAGCCATTACAAACAATACATGGACACAGAGGGTATATAAAGGCTCAGAGTGAGGTGCAATACTAGTGAGGTACCATTTCGATGTTCACTAGTGGTAGTAGTAGTAGTAGTGACAAAAGTAATACAATATGATAGAGCAATTGATTCGTACAAGAGTAAAAGGATATAAAAGCTATTACTTGGGTAACATAAAAAATAGGTTGGACAAATATAGACTGGAAAAAAGGCAGCTAGTTTCAGTGTTCACTCTCGTAATTGCTTTGTG
>NC_069487.1:20842184-20906717 GCF_026875155.1 Cherax quadricarinatus | reverse complement strand
GGGGCTTCCGAGGGTGGGGGCGGGTGGGGCTGGTGGGTGACGATTCCCCTTTGACCCTGGCGCTACCACACAAACAGCCTTCTAACCCCTTGAATTCCCTTAAAAACGTAAATCCACCTCCACCCCCGCTTATACCTTTTATCATGTGGGATTCGAACGTGGATTAGGGTAAAATCCCTACGTAGTTTGTTATTACTAAATCGAGATTGTGGAAAAACCCGCCCCGTTACCTGTCCCCTTTGGTTACACTGTAAAACTGACTGCCGCGGGCCCAGTCCCCCCCGTATGGGTCTTTTAAAAATAGTGTCGCTCAGCACAGAACCGGACCAAGAGGGTTTGGGGTCGTTGAGTAAACGGACGGGTTTTGGTAACTGGTTAGGGAACTGGTTATAACTGAGAGGGGAAGCTTTGGTAGGGGTAAGGAAGTGGAAGCTATGGTAAGGGTGGGAAGGGGAAGCTTTTGAAGGGGAAGAGGAAGTGGGGGGAGGGGGGCTAGCGCAGCATGGGGGTGTTGGTGGGGGGTGTGGAAGTAGTGAAGAGGGGTAGGGGAGTGGGAAAGCGGGTTTGGGGTTTGGAAGTGGGGGGGAGGGAGAGGGAGGGGGAGAGGTTGTAGGCTTAAAAAAAGGCAGGAAGGAGGGATAATTAAAGAGGGAAGATTGTTAGCAGACAAGATTAGGTTAAGGACATGTAGAGTCTGTTTGGAAGTTTTGTGAATTACCACGCAAGTGGGCAGCAGTGGCAGTTGAAGTTGTTTTTATCTAGTGTGGTTGTGGTTGTAAAAGGGAATGCTTGTGTCTGTGTGTTGGGTTTGAGGGTTTGTGATAAAGAGGTAACCAGGTGGGGGGTGGCCCAGGATTGGGGAGGGAAGGGAGGTTAAAAAAGGGGAGGGGGGTGCGGGGAAAGGGGGTTGGGGAGGGAGGGGGGTTGGGCTGGCTCTGGGGGGTGGAGAGAATATTTTTTTCTGTAGGCAGGAGTTTGCAACGCATGTTGACCCGCCCAGTTAAAAACTTTTAAGGGGGGTTGCAAGTGTTCCAGAATGCCAGTTGCGAAATCGGGAGCGGTTTGTGGGGAAGTGCATGAGATTTTTGTCGTGGCCGAATTTGAAACATTTCGGGCATTGTGTGATGGGGGGGAAAGTTCGGAGTGAAGAAATTTTGGGGAATGCGGGGCTTGGCAAGGATTCCTTGATTGAAGAGTGTAGAGGCGTCAGAAGGAGTTGAACAGCGTATTTGAGGATGGTAGAGTTTTCAGGTCTGTAAAAAATCGTCAACAGAGACTTTGTTTCTTAGTACTAATGTCTTTGATTAAGTCTTCTTTGTCTGTGTCATAGGCAGTCAGGAGAGAATAGTCTACGTGTTTTGCGATCACTGTGCATTTTGCGCGGTGCTCAGGAGTCCAAATAATGGTGAAACCCTGCGTTGAGAAGTTTTTGTCTGGTCTCGGTTGAGTGTACGTTTCGTAAGAATGTCTGTCAAGAATGTAGTTTGAAGCCTGAGCTGGTTTTTAAATACTTTCAGTTGAGGAGCGCCAGTGATCTGGTACAATAAATTTCCAGGACAGATAGTAGCATGATCAGATTTAGAGTATTTGAGGTTAAGCGAGAAAGAACTGGGTTTGGAAGAGGTGGGAACGCAGGGTAGGCCTTAGAGGCAGGAGTAGACAGAGTAGAGGCAGGTGTTGGCAGTAGAGAAGGAGTGGTAAGGGGGAAGGAAGTGGAAGGCATTGAAGGCATCGTAAATTAGATGTGGCGGCCAAAAATCTGAGAGAATAATTGGTTAGGCAAGTACGTGTGAAGTAGACACACGTACTTGCCTGGTTATAAACTTTAAATTTTCTTGTGGAGTCCGTCTCTGGAGGCACAGGACACTGAGGAGGTGAGCTGTAGCTTGATGGAGCACTGTATGCTCTGAACGGTGAGGAGAGGCAACACTGGCTGTATGGCGTGCAGATCACACGTACTGGCTGAGGCGTGGAGACTTCAGACAGCAAAAGGAGTGCAGGCAGCCACCGACGCACCAATCCTGATGGTGAAGACGAAGGTCCAGTAACCACCACCCGGTGAGGAGAGCAACTCTGACTGTGAGCGATGAGGAGAGCCAACACTAGCTGTATAAAGAAAACTAAGAAAACGCGTATATATATAGTGGCAGCAGTCAGGTGAAGTGTCGTGTGGGTAGAGGTGGTAGTAGTAGTAGTAGTAGCAGTAGTAGTGGAATTAAGGAGGTGAGACGGATGGCTAGACTGTTGACATCAATCAATCAAATTGAAGAAAAGCCTCCAAGTTACATCGTTTTACCGGTCAGCAACGTTGCCACTAATGTTTCAAAAATGTTTGACAGAAAACTGGCTAAAATATCTACCAGCTCATCAACTACTATTAGGAATCTGAAACAAAAACCCAAGCATGATTCTGGCACAAGCGCAGGAATCTACACTATACCATGTGGGGGTTATGACAAAGTATAAGTATGTAAAGTTGCGATGAATGGTTTGAAAATCCGACAAGTTGAAGATTGAGAGACTTATGCAGCATATGAGAATCTTTATTCAGGAAACGTTTCGCCACACAGTGGCTTCATCAGTCCAATACAAAGAGGAAGGCGTAAAGAGAGGAGTATGAGGTAATCAGTCCCTCAGCCTGGAGTCGATGTGTTCAGTCCATCAATCTTGTAGATTGATGGACTACAAGATTGAAGATTGAGACACTTATGCAGCATATGGGAATCTTTTTTTCAGAACTTTTCGCCACACAGTGGTTTCATCAGCCCAATACAAAGAGGAAGAGTAAGGAGAGGAGGGAAATGGGTAATCACCCCTCAACCGGGAGTCGAGTGTTCAGTCCATCAATCTTAGGGACTGATGGACTGTGAAGCCACTGTGGGCAAACGTTTCCTAAATAAAGTTTCCCCATTGCCAAAGTGTCTCAAACTTTCCTGTCGGGTTTTTCAAACCATTCATCACGACTCAAGATTGATGGGCTGAACACTCACTCAAGGGTAGAGGGATTACCTCATATCCTCTCTTACGCCTCCAACCCACGATGCGGGGAACACTACTCCAAGGGCCGGGACTGATTTCCTAAACTTTTGTATATAGTTTACTGTCTTTCTATTATGTCCTAGACTGTATTGATAAAACCCTGATGGGGAAACGTCTACACAATAAAGATATCCCGATGTTAATGTGTCTTAACTTTCATATTTCGGTATTTTATACCCTTTTTTGCACACTTTCAGACACTGCAACATCATGGAATCTTGGTTTAGAGGACATTACAAGACCTTCACGGTGCTGCAACTAACCCCTCTCTTTTGGGGAAAACCTACTTTCCCCGGGAAAAACCCGCCCACCAGTGAGTTTTCCCTCGCTGCTGCCCGTCCCCATCCACTGAGCCTAATAAAACCCCGGCGTTTTCATGTCTTTGCTCAAAACAACTCCCCTGTCGCTCGATACCAGTCCATCACACAGTTCTCTACACCCCAAGAAGCCCCTCTTCGACCCCCTCGGGGGGTAGAATTTATATTCTACAAAAAGTGATATCCTTTTCACAATGCTGTCGAAATCTTTTGAAAATCAAGCCCGTGAATGGTGCAAAAAATGATCCCCGAAGTTCTTTATCAGTCGTTAGGACCGCCCCAGGTCAAATTTACGGCAATCCACTCTCTAAGACTACTTATGTCGTTGCCAGATGACCGGAACACTAAAACTAATGAACGACTCTTCAATCAGGGCCCTACAAAAACAACAAAATTTACTCTATCCCCCCCTCTCCATTCTTTAATCGAACGTTTGGTCTTTGTGAAAAGACTGGACAATATCGTCACCTCTCTCTTACTGAAGCACTGAAGACATCTATTGAGGAACAAAACTGGGGCCTCGGTAGACGCATCTCCAAGACCCCAACGCCTCACTATCTAAAGATTACATTCTCAGACATATCCATGGCTGCCAAGCTCTCTCTGACTGTCTGGCCATCTCATATTACCACATTCACCAAATCATATAGAACAAGAACGTTCACATACATCTCCCCACCCCTGGCGGACCTGCTACTCCTATAATCACACCACCAGGACTGCCCTCCATCAAGGATATGAAGTTTGATCAAAATGTGGGAATGATGGACACGATTTCAGATCCGCACCAATACTACAACACCAACATGTCTTAACTGCAAGGTAATCATCATACCCTTGCAGCTAAGTGCCCACAGAAAGAAATCATATTGAAGAAAACTAAAGTTCTGAAGAAGACCTCCAATTCAACCAATACGCTGCAATCACCAAACCACAAACACGACACCAACAGACTCTACAACGCTAATCTACAGGCACCATCGCCCAGCAACTCCCTCTCCTCCACTCCCCGACGTGCTCCCTCCAAAGTGCCTGTACTGCATGGTGTATGCACACCTTGACAAACGCACAAGCCCCGGCACTTTCAAACACCACTATTAACGAACTATACGTCCTGAACAACATGCCTGCCTTCTATTTTTCCAGGAATCCACACCTTCAGAAGACCTCCTCAAGATACTTCCCAACGTCCTGGAACTTTACTCACCTCAGACCTGTCTCCTTCCCAAGCAACTCTCCTGTAACCTTCTATAATCACCACTCCCGCTGACAACGATGATCAAGTTGCCTCAGCCAGCCGTCTCCCACCTCCCCAGCCTGCTGTACACAACCATTACACCTCACAGCTGCTCCTGTCGACCTCAGTCACTGCTACAACCATTGTTAGATTTTTTCCCAATGAATTCACTCCAGAAGAAAGGAAGATAACGACGACTCCAGTAAACCCCATGGGAAAACCTTACTTTTTACACTCTTCAAATGGACCTGTACTGAACTCTACAAAAGCCTCGTGCTGGAACAGTTAAGTAATGCATGTGAATCACCGCTCCCCTTCACACTCACCCAAGTCTTGAGTTCATCAAGCCTCTACGTTTCACCTTCAAGTAACAGGCTAAAATTAATACACCTATCTAGCACAGCTTCAAAAAGTTCGAAAATGGCTTCCATTGCAAACCTGCTCCCTCAGTTTACTCCTATAACTCTCCCATATGTGTTCTACCCTCTGATGTGACCTAGCCTGCTGCCAGCTACTCAAGATTCAAGACTTCAACTACCACAAGTTCAATGCAACAGTCCCTGCTATTCCTTGTTCTCAAGTCTTTTGGCCCAATAAAAAAAAAAAAAAAAAAAACCACGATCGTCCCCCCCCCCCCCGGCCCTAGCTGCTGGGTTAAGCCCTGGCTTCTGTTTCTCTGACTAAGAACACTCCTCTCCAGAGCTATTCTTCATCTGTCCCGTCTTCCCCGCTCATCCCATTGGGATCTTACCTGAACTTGTTTGTTTGCTTTGCTTGCTTGCTTGTCTTTGCTCCAGATTCTCCTCCACCATGATGCTGTGAACACTAACTCCAAGGCCGAGGGACTGATTACCTCATCTTTTGTATATAGTTCTACTGTCTTCCTATTATGTCCTAGAATCTGTATTGATAAAGCCACTGGATGGCGAAACGTCTACTACAATAAAGATATCCAGATGTTGCACATGTGTCTTAACTTTCATACAGAAACAGTGTTTGTCTCCCCGGTTTCATGGTTTCATGCATGGAAGGAGTGTGCATCATTGCATAGCCACCTTTCTCACCCTGCACACTGACAACTCATACACTACCTTCACTGGCCTTAAATCTGCTTTTGATTTAGCCAACCAGCATATAATCATTAGTGAACTTGCCAGAATGGATGTTATAAGATGGCTTCTCCGCTGGATTAAAGGCTACCTGTCCAACAGAAAGTCTTCTGTGTTGTTCCAGGGACATAAAAGTATAACTAAAACTTTGAACTATGAACCCCACAGGGAGGTGTGCTCAGTCCCACTCTATTCAATATTCTAATTAATGCTTTTCTTAATGCTATGCCTAGTCAGCCCCATCATTATGTGATTAGTTTTGCTGCTGATATAATGATTCACACCACCGGATTCTCCAACACCCAAAACATTCTTAATCATGTACTAGCCTCGTGTCAGGACCTGGGGTTGATAATCTCTACTGATAAAACAAAGATACTCAACAGGCGTCCTCCTCGACAGAGAGGCACAGTTCGCCATATCCAGTTACATGATGTGGTCTTTTCTAGTATATGTAACCAGATACAGGTATCTAGGCTTTGAGGTTCCACTACTTGGACCTGTTGTAACGAGACTTTGTCTCCAATACAAAGAAAGGCTGAGAGCACTTAGAGTTCTGGCAGGGTTTAGCCCCAGGTATGGTGCTAAAGTTAAAATTGTGAAAATGATGTACCTTGCTTATATTAGATCATTGGTTGATTATGCTGCGCCACTACTTGCTCTTGTGTCTGACTGGAAGCTTGGAGGGCTGGAAAAACTGCAGAACGAAGCAATGAGGATCATTTAGGATGCCCTCGTACTGCCAAAATTTTAAAAATGCAAAAAGAACTTGATATTCCAATCATCAGAGATCGTGTTACTGAAAGAAATATCCTAATTTGGGTTAATATGCTCAGGCAAGCCCATTCAAACCCTTGCACAGCACTGGTGAACACCCCTCTAGATGGATCGAAAGAACTGGAACCGACCTCCACATGAATCAAATACATGATCTATGTCAAGTAAGGCAACAGCGGCACTTCTCCGCTCCATGGGATATTACCCCATTCCAAACTACCATTCCTGCATTCCCCCCAAACTACTTCTTAAATCACAACCAAAACTTCGTCCTTGAAACCAAACATGATGCCTTAAGCTGTATTGATAACCTAGTCATACTGCACACTCTTTCACAAATTATTTACGTTGATGGTTCTGTTCATCAATCCACTGGTGCAGCTGATAGTGCTGTTGTTGTCATACAGAGTGATGGTTCTCATAAAGAAACTGGAACATACATCAATAACTGGGCCTCTACCCTTCAAATACAACTGTTTACCATACTCCTTGCACTCAAATGCGTCCATCTATCTAAGGTTTTCGTGCTCCTCTGAGAATTCTACCCAGACAGACTCAGTATGTGTTATTTCAGACGCTATACCTATTTTTATGCAACAATTCAAGCGATCTTGGACATACAGTGCCACCACATCCCCCTTTCCGATACTTCTGCCTACTTGGAACAATTTAAAACCCTGAATGTGACACTCAGCAGGTTTGTCCTGATTTTTCGTATTAAACCACTTCTCAGTTATGGCAAATACATCAAAGTTACAAGCACTTGCACCTAATCTCAATTCGTTCATTTTATTTCTAGCACTACGACAATTAGTATAATATAAATTTAGCAACCCTCCATTCTCTTTTCTCTTCCTGCTCATTTCTGTTCCTCCACTGGTGCGTGTGCAGAGGGGTTTGAGGAGGTGCTGTGGGGTGATCGCCCATCAGTGTGTGTTACAGGGGCAGCAGCAACGTCGGGCAGCCACGGAGGTTGATCGGTTGGTCGTCCACTCAGGGGTGGGGGGATACCATGAGGGGCAAGTGTTGCGAATGATGGAAGGGATGAGTGGTTATGCTGATGCATGGTTTGGGGAGTATTTGGGGATTCGTGGGGTGAATGGGCGGCCTTACAGCGCACATGTGACGATGTTCTATGTGCCCTAGGGCAAAGTGATCGAATCGGATGGCGACTGGGTGGGGAGATAGATGAGGGAGAGGTCTGGCAGGCGTTGGTGGGCATGCACAAGGGAAAGGCACTGGGAATTGTTGGATTGCCTTGTGAATTCTGTCTACCATATTGGCCGATAATGAAAGGATTTTTGTTGGCGATAATGAACACCATGAAGGAGAGGGGGTTGTTGGGAAGTTTACAGGCCATGGCGGTGGTCGTTTTGGTCCCGAAGGGGAAGAAACAAAGTACCCTCTGGGATTATTGGGCCATATCCTTACTATGCATGGACTACAAATCGTTTGCAAAAAATTTTGGAAATAGTATGAAATGTGTTGTGGGGCATGTCGTGTCGGTAAGTCAATACAGGTTGCCTGGTAGGTCTATGGACGTGGGTCATGGATTTATTAAGGGGTTTGTGGAGGGCCTGGGGGCCCAGGGGGGTTGTTGGCTTTGGATTGGCAGGGGGCTTATGATCGTGTAGAATGGGAGGCTTCGTGGCAGATTCTTCTGTGGCAGGGCTTTGGGGAGGAAATTGTAAGGTGGGTGGAGACGTTGCATTGAGGCATGCAGGTGTGTGTACAGATCAATGGGCATGTGGAAGAAGTGGTGAACATGGAGTGGGGTCTGCAACAGGGATGTCCACTTTTGCAATTCTGTTTGCTTGTGCTCAGGACCTGTTTTACAGGATCATCGAGACTTGTATCTGTGGGCAGGTGGGTTGGGGGAGGTGGGGTGTTGGCCAGGGCTTGTGGGTTACGTTGACTACATGACAATTCTCATGCAGGAGGGGATGCGCTTGAGTGAGGTGGATGCGGTCATCTGAACGTTTGGGGGTGCTACTGGTATGCGGGTCAACAATGGGAAATCAAAATTGATAGAGCTGGGGGCTTGGATGGGGCAGGAGGAGTGGGGTAGTGATGTGGTGTGGCATGTGGCAGATAGCTTAACGATTTGTGGCATCATGTATATGGGGGATCTGGTGTGTGCAAGAGCAGCAAACTCGGTATGCATTGTGGAACGAGTGGAACATTACTTGGGGTGTTTGCGGCCATACCATTCAGCTCTTTAACAATGGGCAATTGTGGTAAATGTGTTACTCTACAGTAAGGTTTGGCATGTGGCATATTACACAGATGCCGGATATTACACGGATCTTAAAGAGGTTGCTTTATTTCATTTGGAGTTCAGGATGTGATTGGCTGTAAAAGGAGGTGGTAATGCTGCCAGTGTGTCGGGGGGAAGGAGTTAGTGTTAATGGATTTGCAATGTCGGGTAAAATGTGTGTACTTGTGGTGGGAGTTTGTATGGGTGGGGGGGTTCGGGGGAGGGGGTTGGAGAGCCTGCATGCCACAGTGCAGCAGTGGTATATGAGGGTGGAGTTACAGGATTGTGAGGTGGTCTTGCGGGTGCTCCTGGTCCTGTGGCACCCTGGTAAGATTCAGGTGGGGGTTTTGGAGTGCATGCTTGGAGAAAGGGTAGTGAAACCAGTGGAGGGGATATATCCTACATATGGGTGGGGGGGGGACATCTGGGTGCAGTTTCGTAGGTTGCAGATTCGTCCTAGGGTGCAGGAGGTAATGTTCCACTTCCTGCATGGCATTTTGCAGAGGCGGGCGGTGGAGTGGGTAGGGTGTGGGATATGTGGTGGTGAGGAAATGGTGTATCATGCAGTGTATTTCTGTGAGGGTTTGAGGGTATACAGGACTGGATGGGTTGGACTGTGGCTTGGGTGGGGAGAGGCGGGGTATTGGTGTTGAGGACATTAAGTTTGGACGTGGGGGGAGGGTGCCTCAGAGCATTCAGTGAGCCCTGGCACACTTAATTGTGGATTTCATGTATATCTCATGGGATATGCGAGGGAATGGGGAGTGGGTTGTGCATAAACGGGCATTAGCAGCAACTTTTTATAAGATGATTTGTAGGAATAGGGACCTATATGGACGTCAGTGGGAGGAGGCTTTTCCAGAGGGTTACCACAGTTTAGCTGTTAGTGCCTTATTAGAGTTGTAAGGGGGGGGACTGCAAGTGTGAGTGTGAGAGGGCTGGGGAGAGAGGCCTTTCAGGGGTTACAGCCGCCTGGTCACTGGGGAGAGGGGCCTTTCAGGGGTTACAGCCGCCTGGTCACTGGGGAGAGGGGCCTTTCAGGGGTTACAGCCGCCTGGTCACCTGGAGTACATGTGTGTGTTGGGGTGATCCAGGGCCATGCTTAGCTGGGAGTATTTGGTTGCATGTTGCTCGCAAGTTATGGTGTTTTAGTGATGGTTTGACATACGGCATGTGTGGTAACCTTGAACTTGGCAAGGTTAACATCACGTTTGCAGAGCTATTGTTGATGCTCTGTTTGTGTTTTTTATTTCTACATTACTCTAAATGTATATCTTTGTTTTATGCAAATTATGTGTCTACTGTTTTTACATTCCTGTTGGTTTTTGGTGTTCCCCCCTGGCAGTGGGGGGGCCAGTGTATGGGGGGGTGGGGGCCATTTTGGGGTATGGGTGGTGACCATGTTGGTGGGGGGCCAGTGTATGGTGGTGGCCGTGTAGGGGGCCAGGGGGTTTGGCCATGTATGGTTGGCCATGTTGGTGGTGGCCATTTTGGGTGTATTTTGGGGGGGGGGGGCCGTGTATGGTGGTCCGGGGACCAGTGTATGGTGGGGCCCCAGTGTTTGGTGGCAGTGTATGGGGGTGGCCAGTGAGGGTGGTGCCAGTTTTGGGGGTGGCCAGTGTAGGTGGGGGCCATGAATGGTGGTCCCCAGTTTATGGTGGGGCCATGTATGGGGGTGGCCAGTGTAGGGGGTTTGGGGAACCCAGGGTAGGTGGTGTTCAGGGGGTATTGGTGGGGTTTTGGCCATTTGGGTTTTGGGGGTTTGGTTTTGGGGGAAAGTTCTATGGGGGTTTGGCCAGTTTTTTTTTAAATTTTTTGGGGGGTTTCCTGAGCGTGACTCTGGTTTTTGTGGTTTTATGTATTCAGTGGGGGTTGGCATGCCTGACGTGACTCTGGTTTTGTGTTTTTTGTATTATTTTTCATCCCTCTGGGTTTCGTGTGGGCCAGGGGGGCCCTGACGTGACTCTGGCTTGTTGTGTTTTATGAGTTCAGGGGGTGGGCATCCTGAGCGTGACTCGGGTTTCTTGTGTGTATTATGTATGCCGTGGGGGTTGGGCATCCCTGAGCGTGACTCTGGTTCTTGTGTGGTTTTTTTTATGGTTTAGTGGGTTTGGGTTTGGATGCCTGGGGGGGATCCGGGGGGGACTTGGTTCTTGTGTGTGTATTTTTGTCAGTGGTTTTTGGCATGCCTGAGCGGACTCGGGTTTCTTGTTTGTGTTTTTGTATGTCAGTGGGGGTTGGGCTGCATTTCCAATAGGGGTGAGGATGGGGGGGGGGATGGGGGGGGGGGGGAGGGTGGGGGGGGAAGGGGGATGGGGGTGGGGATGGGGGTGGGGATGGGGTGAGGGATGGGGGTGGGGGATGGGGGTTGGGGGATGGGGGTGAGGGATGGGGTGGGGGATGGGGGGTGGGGGGGATGGGGTGAGGGAGGGGGGTAAAGGGGGGGGGGGGAGGGATGGGGGGAGGGATGGGGTGAGGGAGGGGGTGAAGGATGGGGGTGAGGGATGGGGGGGAGGGAGGGGGTGAGGATGGGGGTAGGGGGGGGTGGGGGAGGGGGGTGGGGGATGGGGTAAAAAGGGGGTGGGGGGGGTGAGGATAATGGGGGATGGGGGGTGAGGATGGGGGGGGGGATGGGGGTGACGGATGGGGTAAGGAGGGGTGGGGGATGGGTGGGGGAGGGGGGGAAGGATGGGGGTGGGGGATGGGGTGAAGGAGGGGGGTGAGGGATGGGGGGAAGTATGGGGTGAAGGGGGGGGTGAGGGGGGGGGTGGGGATGGGGGTGAAGGATGGGGGTAGGGAGGGGGGTGAAATGGGGGGAGGGGGGTGGGGGATGGGGTGAAGAGGGGGGGGATGGATAGGGGTAAGGGATGGGTAAAAGGTGGGGAGGGGGGGGGAAATGGGGGTGAGGGATGGGAAAAGGTGGGGGGGGAGGGTAAAGGGATGGGGGGGGGGGTGGGGATGGGGTGAGGATGGGGTAAAGGGTTGGGGGGTGGGGGATGGGGGGGAGGGATGGGGGAGGGTGGGGTGGGGGAGGGGGGGGGGAGGGGGGGTTGGGGGATGGGGTGAGGGATGGGTGGGGGTGGGGGTGAGGAGGGTGAAGGTGGGGGTGGGGGGAGGGTGGGGGGTAAAGGGGGGGGGTGAGGGATGGGGGTGGGGATGGGGGGGGATGGGGGTGGGGGTGGGGGGGGAGGGGGTAATGGGGGGTGGGGGATGGGGGTGGGGGATGGGGTGGATGGGGGTAGGGATGGGGGGGGAAGGTGGGGGTGGGATGGGGTTGGGGTGGGGAAGGATGGGGGTAGGATGGGGTAAAGGAGGGGGGTGAGGGTTGGGGGGGTGAAGATGGGGTGAGGGAGGGGGGTAAAAATTGGGGGTGGGGATGGGGGTGAGGGGTGGGGGTGAGGATGGGGTGAAGGGGGTGAAAGGGGGTGGGTTTTTGGGGTAAAAGGTGGGGGTAAAGGATGGGGGAAAAGGGGGGGGGGGGGGGAGGGGGGTTTGGGAGGGGGTGAAGGGGGGGAAGGGGGGGGGGGGGGAGGTTGGGGGGGTGAAGGGGGGGGGGTGGGGGTGGGGGGAGGGATGGGGGGGAAGGAGGGGGTAGGGTTGGGGTTGACAGCCTACACCTCACTGTGTAGGCTGTCTTATCCCTCACTTGGGGTGTCTTATGCCCCTACTGTGTAGGTTGTTTACTGCACCCACTGTGTAGGTTTTTTACTGCCCCTCATGTGTAGGCTGTCTTACTGACCTCACTGTGTGGGCTGTCTTAAATGCACCTCAGGTGGTGTTTACGCACCTCACTGTGTAGGCTGCTTACGCACCTCACTGTGTAGGCTGTCTTACTGCACCTCACTGTGTAGGTTGTTTTACTGCACTCTCACTGTGTAGGCTGTCTTACTGCACCTCACTGTGTAGGCTGTCTTACTGCACCTCACTGTGTAGGTTGTCTTACTGCACCTCACTGTGTAGGCTGTCTTACGGGACCTCACTGGTAGGTGTTTTACTGCACCCCCACTGGTAGGCTGTCTTACTGCACCTCACTGTGTAGGCTGCCCTTACTGCACCTCACTGGTAGGCTGTCTTACTGCACCTCATGGTAGGCTGTCTTACTGCACCTCACTGTGTGGGCTGTCTTACTGCACCTCAACTGGGTAGGCTGTCTTACTGCACCTCACTGTGTAGGCTGTCTTACTGCACCTCACTGTGTAGGCTGTCTTACTGCACCTCACTGTGTAGGCTGTCTTACTGCACCTCACTGTGTAGGCTGTCTTACTGCACCTCACTGGTAGGTTGTCTTATGCACCTCACTGTGTGGCTGTCTTACTGCACCTCACTGTGTAGGTTGTCTTACTGCACCTCACTGTGTAGGTTGTCTTACTGCACCTCACTGTGTAGGCTGTCTTACTGCACCTCACTGTGTAGGCTGTCTTACTGCACCTCACTTTTGTAGGCTGTCTTACTGCACCTCACTGTGTAGGCTTCTTAACTGAAACCTCACTGTGTAGGCTGTCTTACTGCACCTCCTGTGTAGGCTGTCTTACTGCACCTCACTGTGTAGGCTGTCTTAAACTGCACCTCACTGGTAGGGTCTTACTGCACCTCACTGGTAGGTGTCTTACTGCACCTCACTGTGTATTTTTGTCTTACTGCACCTCACTGTGTAGGCTGTCTTACTCACCTCACTGGTAGGGGTCTTACTGCACCTCACTGTTAGGCTGTCTTACTGCACCTCACTGTGTAGGCTGTCTTACTGCACCTCACGTGTAGGTTGCTTACTGCACCTCACTGTGTAGGCTGTCTTCTGCACCTCACTGTGTAGGCTGTCTTACTGCACCTCACTGTGTAGGTTGTCTTACTGCAACCTCACTGTGTAGGTTGTCTTACTGCACCTCACTGTGTAGGCTGCCCTTACTGCACCTCACTGTGAAAGGCTGTCTTACTGACCTCACTGTGTAGGTTGTGTTACTGCACCTCACTGTGTAGGCTGTCTTACTGCACCTCAACTGTGTAGGCTGTCTTACTGCACCTCACTGTGTAGGTTTCTTACTGCACCTCACTGTTTTAGGCTGTCTTACTGCCCTCACTGTGTAGGCTGTCTTATTTGCACTCACTGTAGGCTGTTTTACTGCACCTCACTGTGTGGGCCCTGTCTTACTGCACTCTCACTGTGTAGGCTGTCTTACTGCACCTCACGGGTGTAGGTTGTCTTACTGCACCTCACTGTGTAGGTGTCTTACTGCACCTCACTGTGTAGCTGTCTTATTTCCCCCTCACTGTGTAGGCTGTCTTACTGCACCTCACTGTGTAGGTTGTCTTACGCCCCTCACTGTGTAGGCTGTCTTACTGCACCTCACTTTTGTAGGCTGTCTTACTGCACCTCACTGTGTAGGCTGTCTTACTGCACCTCACTGTGTAGGCTGTCTTACTGCACCTCACTGTGTAGGCTGTCTTACTGCACCTCACTGTGTAGGCTGTCTTACTGCACCTCACTGTGTAGGCTGTCTTACTGCACCTCACTGTGTAGTTGTCTTACTGCACCTCACTGTGTAGGCTGTCTTACTGCACCTCACTGTGTAGGCTGTCTTACTGCACCTCACTGTGTAGGTTGTCTTACTGCACCTCACTGTGTAGGCTGTCTTACTGCACCTCACTGTGTAGGCTGTCTTACTGCACCTCACTGTGTAGGCTGTCTTACTGCACCTCACTGTGTAGGCTGTCTTACTGCACCTCACTGTGTAGGCTGTTTTAAACGGGCACCTCACTGTGTAGGCTGTTTTACTGCACCTCACTGTGTAGCTGCCCTTACTGCACCTCACTGTGTAGGTTGTCTTACTGCACCTCACTGTGTAGGCTGCCCTTAAACTGCACCTCACTGTGTAGGCTGTCTTACTGCACCTCACTGTTAGGCTTTGTCCTTTACTGCCACCTCACTAGTGTAGGCTGTCTTACTGCACCTCACTGTGTAGGTTGTCTTACTGCACCTCACTGTGTAGGTTGTCTTACTGCACCTCACTGTGTAGGCTGTCTTAATGCACCTCACTGTGTAGGCTGTTTTACTGCACCTCACTGTGTAGGCTGTCTTACTGCACCTCACTGTGTAGGCTGTCTTACTGCACCTCACTGTGTAGGCTGTCTTACTGCACCTCCCCTGTGTAGGCTGTCTTACTGCACCTCACTGTGTAGGCGGGTCTTACTGCCCTCAGTGTAGCGTTTCGCCTCACTGTGTAGGCCCTGTCTTAATGCCCCTTCACTGTGTAGGCTGTTTACTGCACCTCACTGTGTAGGCTGTCTCCCTGCCCCTCACGTGTAGGCTGTCTTACTGCACCTCACTGTGTAGGCTGTCTTACTGCACCTCACTGTGTGGGCTGTTTTATACTGCACCTCACTGTGTAGGCTGTCTTACTGCACCTCACTGTGTAGTTGTCTTACTGCACCTCACTGTGTAGGCTGTCTTACTGCACCTCACTGTGTAGGCTGTCTTACTGCACCTCACTGTGTAGGCTGTCTTACTGCACCTCACTGTGTAGGCTGTCTTACTGCACCTCACTGTGTAGGTTGTCTTATTTGCCCCTCACTGTGAGGCTGTCTTACTGCACCTCACTGTGTAGGCTGTCTTACTGCACCTCACTGTGTAGGCTGTCTTACTGTACCTCACTGTGTAGGCTGTCTTACTGCACCTCATTTGTGTGGGTTTGTTTTAAACTGCACCTCACTGTGTAGGCTGTCTTCCCTGCACCTCACTGTGTAGGCTGTTTTAAAACTGCACCTCACTGTGTAGGCTGTCCTGTACTACTGCCACCCTCACTGTGTAGGCTGTCTTACTGCACCTCACTGTGTAGGCTGTCTTACTGCACCTCACTGTGTAGGCTGTCTTACTGCACCTCACTGTGTAGGCTGTCTTACTGCACCTCACTGTGTAGGTTGGCTGTGTATCGGCTTGTGAGTGTGTTGTTAAGTTTGCTCTAAGTTTGTCTAAGTCTGGTGTAATGTTCTGGTTATGTACGTGTTGATCTATTCTGACATTGTTTTGTATTTTTATGAGTACGTATCCTTGTATGTATTGGTAGGTGATGTTTCTTATAAAATATATATAAAAAAGTTATATTGTATTATATGTGGCGTCTCAGTAACACTTTGGGATAACAAACTAAGTTAAATTTGAAAACTTTAATAATAAAAAGGTTTCTGGGTCGAAATATTTACAGTTAACACAAACTTAATAATTAAAGAGATAGTCTCCTATACAACTCTTGGTAAATATCTTAATATTTGTATATTACACTTTAGGTAATATAGTGAACATTATAATACTGTAAGACTCTGTACCCATTAGTACATTACTGTAGTAGAAGGTACTTAAAAGTACACAATATGTGTAATATTGTGAGGGTAAAGTTCAGTAGATAGGAGTAGTGACAGTATGAATGTATGGTTGTGGTAATTTGCTGGGCAGTTTGCTTGTTAAGATAGGATGGGTGACTAGCTCCCACTACCCCTCCCCCCCCCCTTTTTTTTACACCCGGTGGGAGGTGACTTGAGCTTCTCAGACCTGTGGTGAAATCACTTGACTAGCAGCTCCCAACGCATCTGTGTGTGATGAGTAGTTTTGAAAACCGACAAGTTGAAGAATTGTTTGTATCAAGATCCCATGATGATGCAGTGTCTGACAGATGTCATGAATGGTTTCGAAAACCGACAAGTTGAAGAACTGAGACACTTATGCAACAAATGGGAATTTGTTTTTGGAGAAACGTTTTACCAAACTGGCTTCAAACTCCTCCTTCCCTTGTACCTTCCTGCTTTGTATAAGACTGATGAAGCCGCATCTGTAAGTATTCGTTCTGTTCCTGTTTCATGTTGGGATTCTTTCTTAAGAGCTTCACTCTTATTTTGGATTTTGGATTTATTTCTTCTTGCATTGATTTGAATTTTCAAGTACATTATTTTTTTAATTCTCACCATTTCTTTTAAAGGCCGTACGCCGATTGTCTGAGAGATTTATCGAGTGATGTGTGACTGTGTGTTGTTTTAATTCTAGCCTTGATTGTCAGCTAGATTCATCTGGCACATGCAGAGATACTTTTGATGGAGCATTGATAGCAACATCAGCAAAACGTGGCTATACATATCTACCTACACTGGTCCAACCCCTACCCCCCCCCCCCCACACACATCTGTAGCCGACCGCCCATTCAGCTATACACCATCTCAAAGTTATAACTACACCAGCATTCCTAGTCTCTTGACTGCATAATTACTCTTCTCGACAGAAGGGGAGGCGGTTAAAGGATCACTCTACCTCTTCTTGGCAGTATATATATTCTGTTGTGGACTTTCATTTGCGAATCACGACCAGCTGTGACCCCCTTCCCCTTATCATCAACAACGGCTTTGAGTTTCAGAAACATTCAAGCTCTGTGTCCAGAACATCGGCACACCATTCTATACCCCACGACATCTGTGTATAAATTTAGCTTAGGATCACGAATTATTTATACATTTCATTTTTCTTAAAGTAGGCTTAATTTCATATTTGACTTATATTATTCCGTGAATTATAAAATTGTTTATCATGTGTTTTTTTTTTTTTGGTTTCTTTCCATAATGAAGAACCAGCTTTTTCAAATTCTTTATTAGGGTCTGACAGGACTGACTAAACCTTCACAAATATGTAAGCTTCAGTTACTCTACTTACAATGTGATGGACAATTTCCTCGCCCCCCCCTCTCCCAAAAAAAAGTTTGCTTAAACAGTAGAACGAACAATTCACCAAACAGAAATAATTAAGGAAGCAGTCGTGAACAGCAGTGTCAGACAAGGAACACTGAGACCAAAAAAGGACTAACTGGGGCACCGTCAGTAAATCCTCCACATCTTTATTACTGGATCATAGTTAAGCAATTTCCAAACCTCTACTATGACAGTGCGTAGATGCCAGATCACGGTAGGTCAAGAGTTTAACTGGGGACCAGAGGTACAGTGTTTCACTACACATAGCCTCGGGAACTTCAGAAATCACACTAAATAATACTCTGTAAACAGTTGTGCAGTTTAATGTATGTTCAGGCTCACTAACAGAAACTTACACTGGGAAAAACAGTCTGAATAACACGGGAAAAAGAAAACGTTCTCCCAGAGGAGATAATACCTCGAGAAGCAGCAGTGAGAAGCAAGCACTCCACATACAGCACTGGATGACTTCTACAGCTTACCACATGGCCAATAATCAAACAAGCGAGCAAGTAGTTTGCAGTGTGGGTAACCAATCAAAACCCCTTTCCAAGGAGCACAGTATGTAGAACACTTGTTCATCCTACCTACATACATAGCTAAATATATAAACCAAATAATAATATAAAACAAAATGCTTTCTTTTACATATTAACGAAAAAATTACCAATATATTAGATCAAAGAAATATCATTATGGACCCATTTTCTAAGCTACAGGCTGCTAACACTCTTGATCTGCTAGTACTTTAGAGGGTGCTACTAGCACTGTAGAGGGGAGCTTCTAGCACTCTAGAGAGGGTTCCTTCTGGCCGTTGATAAAATACTGGACGATGGCAGAGATGCTGGTGAAGGTGCCCGTGATGAAACCAAGAATACCGAACACACAGATGACCACATCCTGAGGAAAGTACCAGGTGTTAGTGCCAGTGATGGACAGTACCAGGTGTTAGTGCCAGTGATGGACAGTACCAGGTGTTAGTGCCAGTGATGGACAGTACCAGGTGTTAGTGCCAGTGATGGACAGTACCAGGTGTTAGTGCCAGTGATGGACAGTACCAATGTGTTAGTGCCAGTGATGGACAGTACCAAGTGTTAGTGCCAGTGATGGACAGTACCATGTGTTAGTGCCAGTGATGGACAGTACCAATATGTTAGTGCCAGTGATGGACAGTACCAATGTGTTAGTGTCAGTGTTAATGAGATTGTTAGATTGATGTACATAAATGTTGACTCTTCAACTAGAAAGTTAACCCTGGTAAATAACTCTAGTTTTGAAGGTTATTATCCATCCTATCATATTTCTAGCAAATGCGGTAGATATATTGTTGTGGTTTTTAAAGGCGAGATCATCTGACATAATCACTCCCTGGTCCATCACATTACTTTTTCGCTCTATTGTATGATTAGAATTTGTTTTATACCCTGATAGTTTTAATTTCCTCAAGTTTTCCTGAGTACTTGAAATTTCTCTTCATTGGACTTCATATAGTTTTGAGTGGCCCATTTGGTTGATGTCCGCTTGGAGTCTTGCAGTGTCTTCGATGGAGGTCACTGTCATGGCAATTCGGGTGTCATCTGCAAAGGAAGACATGGAGCTATGGCTTACATCTCTGTCGGATGTGAGCATGAGGAATAGGATGGGGAGAACACTGTACCTTGTGGAAACAGAGCTTTTCACCGTAGCTGCCTCAGACTTTACTATTTACTATTACTGTGTTCTATTTGTTAGGAAATTATAGATCCATCTACCAACTTCTCGTGTTATTCTTTTATTACATTTTGTGTGCTATTACAAAATGGTTGCACATGTCGAAGGCTTTTGCAAAATCACTGTATACTACATCTGTATTATATTTATCCTCTATAGCATCCAGGACCTTGTCATAGTGGTCCAGTAGCTGGGACAAGCAGGAGGGACCTGTTCTAAACCAGTGTTGCAATGGGTTGTGTAATTGATGGGTATCTAGGTGGCGATTTTGCTTCTTAGAACCTTTTCATTTAGATTGTCGACTGTCTGGTTAAAGGTTTGCAGAAAACAGAGTCGTAATGGGACTTGACTATCTCACTCATTTCTTGGCTGTCATCTGTGTAGGTCTCATCTCGCCTAACCAGGGGCCCAATACTGGAGTTCTTTTTTTTCCCTTAGATTTGGCATAAGAGAAGTATTCTGGGTTTCTTTGTTTCTCTTATGACTTTGGGTTCTTCCTGATATTCTTATCTCCTGTATGATTCCTTAAGCTTAAGTTCGATATTTGCTATTTCTCTGACCAGTGCTTCCCTTTATATTTCACATATATTCGTCCCTCTCAGCAGCTCTGTGATTCTTTGCCTTTGCCTGTGTAGGGAGCGTCTCTTTCTAGCTTAATTAAATCTTCTCTTTATCTTAATTGAATGTGCTTTGAGCAGATCTCAAGTGCCACAGTTAATTTTTTCTAGGCAAAGTTTCGAATCAGTGTTGTTTAGGATACCTTCCCAGTTGACTTGTTCCGAATGTATATTTTTATTATTGAAGTTAAATTTTATAAAGACACCCTAAGAACTGATCACATTATACTGGTCAGGAGCCGAGTGTATACATGTCTGTACTTCTGTTATGTTGTGAGATGAGTGAATTATCTTTGATATAGTTATATCACATCAGATCGTTGTTGTTAGTGAAGATGAGGTCCAGCTTTTTTTCTAGGCTCTAATTACCTGGAGTTTACCTGGAGAGGGTTTCGGGGGTCAACGCCCCAGCGGCTCGGTCTAAGACCAGGCCTCATGGTGGATTAGGGTCTGGTCAACCAGGCTGTTACTGCCGGCCGCACGCAAGCTGACGTACGGACCACAGCCCAGTTGGTCAGGTACTGACCTTAAGTGCCTGTCCAGCGCCTTCTTGAAGACAGCCAGGGGTCTATTGGTAATCCCCCTTATGTATGCTGGGAGGCAGTTGAACAGTCTTGGACCCTGGACACTTATTGAGTTGTCTCTCAATGTACTCTTCTGATTTAAAATTAATTTGGTGCAAAAATTTAATATGTCGTGTGTGTGTGACTTTTCATCTGAGCTGCCTCCTGGGGTGATCTCTGCTAAGATATTTACTACACTCCTCCATTTTAAGTGTCTCAAGTTAAAATCTCCCAGTAGCAAGATGTTTGGGGCAGGAGTCCCCACAAGGAAGGTTCCTTGATGTTGGTGAGGGGCTCTTGATTTAGGGAATTGGATCTGTGCTCCAGTTCCCCGAATTAAGCCTGAATGTCTTCCACATCCCCCTCCCCCAGGCGCTGTATAATCCTCCGGGTTTAGCGCTTCCCCCTTGATTATAATAATAATAATTGGGGCAGGAGTTGGGAGATTTTCCAGACAGTGGTCAATATCCGAAGCTTGGCGGCATTCTATCTAATGGAGAATGACGTGTATTTCCGCATGATGTGAATGATCTCATGAAGGAACTGGGCTGTGAACACCATTCTGATGAATAGACTATTCACTAATTCCATCAGATGACTTTTCATTGTTGATGTGAAGGAACACTTCTTTCAGATGAAAGCTGTGTTCCTTCAGAACAACAATGAAAGTCATCTGTGCCAGTGGTTTATGTTGTGGAATTAAAGGAAACATAACAGTCCAGGGAAATTCAAGTCAGACTTACAAAATACAACGACCACAAGTACAATATATGTATACCTGGAGTATACCTGGAGTATACCTGGAGAGGGTTTCGGGGGTCAACGCCCCCGAGGCCCGGTCTGTGACCAGGCCTCATGGTGAGGAACTACAAGTGATAGTGTAAATACTTGGCCGTCAGTTTGGCTACACAAAACACATACGTTTCCTTGACGATGCTAACCACTACAAACCATACCACGGGCGGGATTTGAACCTGCGGTCAGAGAGTCTCAAAACTCCAGACCGCAGGTTCAAATCCCGCCCGTGGTATGGTTTGTTTGCAATCGTGTCATTGCGATTTCGTGAGTCATGCTGACCACTACAAGAAGAGACTCTTGTACAGGAAAATTCAACATGTCACTGATACATCCTCAAAATATATTTATTCCTAATGAAAAACTTTGTAAAAGTTATGAATGGTGAAGATGCACAATGTCTTTACCTTAGGGAAAACTTTGAAGGTGTTTCAACAGACACGAAACTTTGACTGGAGTGTTTGGTCACAAATACATAAAGTGATGTAAGAGTCAGTCTTGTTATCAACACTGACCTAACTGGAAATGACTCCACTGGAAACCTTGAGTCAAGTTGTCCACAACTTTCCAGGAAGGAACTTTCCAGGAAGGAACTTTCCAGGAAGGAACTTTCCAGGAAGGTACAACAGACAACTAATGTCCTTGACACATTATCAGTTACTTTATATTAAGGAAGAAGTTTTTAATGACTCATAATATTACTTGTACTGTAAATTTTGATGGAACATTATTCATGAATGAACATTTTTCTGGAATTATATAATTTCCGATAACTAAAAATCCTGACGAGCTCGCTCAGTTTTAACTTCAGATCTGGAATCAACATGTTGATCATATTATGTAAGACCAAATATATATATCTCAGCGGCAGACACCTATTATATTTTTGTCTAATGAATAACCTCAGCTACCTGTATGCCACCTGTTTTGTGAATGTTCTGAATAAAGTTAAGAGTGACAGTCCTTCTCCGGAACAGTAGAAAGTTAGAGATGTGGGACTGATCACCTCATCTTTACCTCTCTACTGCTTCTTCTGTCTCCAATATTTAATTACCTCTGGATATGACTGAAGGAACTTACAGTGAAGGCAAAATACATTATCGATAAAGATACCTAACTGTTGGACTTGTCTTACTTCTCTACAATCTCACAGCAGAGGCGCCTGACCAATGATACCAATATTCACCTTGACGAGGACCCAGTGGCACCTTCCTGTGTCAGGCCAGAAGGTGATGAGTTCAATGATGGGAGGAAAGACGAGTGCCAGTGTTGAGCTGCTCACAGCTCCGATCAGCGAGATAAACAGTCCGATGTTGGGGACAGAGGCAGCAAACACGACTGTACTGGGTGAAACAGAGAGAGAGAGAGAGGTGGGAGGGAAGGGGAGAGAGACAGAGACAGGGAGAGAAAGAGGGAAAGGGGAGAGAGAGAATAAATGAATGAAAAATGAAGATATTTCACATCTGTATACTGATAAAATAAATTGCTGATACATCAAAATGTGTTTACAGTAGTTACCCCTTATATTAATGTGTCTGGTAGTTACCACTCATATCAATGTGTTTAAATTAGTTATCCCTTATATTAGTGTCTACAGTTATCCCTTATATTAGTGTCTACAGTTATCCCTTATATTAGTGTCTAATATATCTTATTCTGTCTAAAATAGTTATCCCTTATACTGTCTACAGTAGTTATCCCTTATACTGTCTACAGTAGTTATCCCTTACACTGTCTACAGTAGTTATCCCTTATACTGTCTACAGTAGTTATCCCTTATACTGTCTACAGTAGTTATTCCTTATACTGTCTACAGTAATCCCTTACACTGTCTACAGTAGTTATCCCTTATACTGTCTACAGTAGTTATCCCTTACACTGTCTACAGTAGTTATCCCTTACACTGTCTACAGTAGTTATCCCTTACACTGTCTACAGTAGTTATCCCTTACACTGTCTACAGTAGTTATCCCTTATACTGTCTACAGTAGTTATCCCTTACGCTGTCTACAGTAGTTATCCCTTACGCTGTCTACAGTAGTTATCCCTTACACTGTCTACAGTAGTTATCCCTTATACTGTCTAAAAGTAGTTATCCCTTACACTGTCTACAGTAGTTATCCCTTATACTGTCTACAGTAGTTATCCCTTACACTGTCTACAGTAGTTATCCCTTACGCTGTCTACAGTAGTTATCCCTTATACTGTCCACAGTAGTTATCCCTTACACTGTCTACAGTAGTTATCGCTTACACTGTCTACAGTAGTTATCCCTTACACTGTCTACAGTAGTTATCCCTTATACTGTCTACAGTAGTTATCCCTTATACTGTCTACAGTAGTTATCCCTTACACTGTCTACAGTAGTTATCCCTTACACTGTCTACAGTAGTTATCCCTTACACTGTCTACAGTAGTTATCCCTTACACTGTCTACAGTAGTTGTCCCTTACACTGTCTACAGTGATTTATCCATTACACTGTCTACAGTAGTTATCCCTTATACTGTCTACAGTAGTTATCCCTTACACTGTCTACAGTAGTTATCCCTTACACTGTCTACAGTAGTTATCCCTTACACTGTCTACAGTAGTTATCCCTTACGCTGTCTACAGTAGTTATCCCTTACACTGTCTACAGTAGTTATCCCTTATACTGTCTACAGTAGTTATCCCTTATACTGTCTACAGTAGTTATCCCTTTTACTGTCTACAGTAGTTATCCCTTACACTGTCTACAGTAGTTATCCTTACACTGTCTACAGTAGTTATCCCTTACCCCTGTCTACAGTAGTTATCCCTTACACTGTCTACAGTAGTTATCCCTTATACTGTCTACAGTAGTTATCCCTTACACTGTCTACAGTAGTTATCCCTTATACTGTCTACAGTAGTTATCCCTTATACTGTCTACAGTAGTTATCCCTTACACTGTCTACAGTAGTTATCCCTTACACTGTCTACAGTAGTTATCCCTTATACTGTCTACAGTAGTTATCCCTTACACTGTCTACAGTAGTTATCCCTTACACTGTCTACAGTAGTTTATCCCTATACTGTCTACAGTAGTTATCCCTTACACTGTCTACAGTAGTTATCCCTTACACTGTCTACAGTAGTTGTCCCTTACACTGTCTACAGTAGTTATCCATTACACTGTCTACAGTAGTTATCCCTCATACTGTCTACAGTAGTTATCCCTTACACTGTCTACAGTAGTTATCCCTTACACTGTCTACAGTAGTTATCCCTTACACTGTCTACAGTAGTTATTCCTTACGCTGTCTACAGTAGTTATCCCTTACACTGTCTACAGTAGTTATCCCTTATACTGTCTACAGTAGTTATCCCTTACACTGTCTACAGTAGTTATCCCTTATACTGTCTACAGTAGTTATCCCTTATACTGTCTACAGTAGTTATCCCTTTTACTGTCTACAGTAGTTATCCCTTACACTGTCTACAGTAGTTATCCCTTACACTGTCTACAGTAGTTATCCCTTACACTGTCTACAGTAGTTATCCCTTACACTGTCTACAGTAGTTATCCCTTATACTGTCTACAGTAGTTATCCCTACACTGTCTACAGTAGTTATCCTTATACTGTCTACAGTAGTTATCCCTTATACTGTCTACAGTAGTTATCCCTTACACTGTCTACAGTAGTTATCCCTTACACTGTCTACAGTAGTTATCCCTTTTACTGTCTACAGTAGTTATCCCTTACACTGTCTACAGTAGTTATCCCTTACACTGTCTACAGTAGTTATCCCTTATACTGTCTACAGTAGTTATCCCTTACACTGTCTACAGTAGTTATCCCTTACACTGTCTACAGTAGTTGTCCTTACACTGTCTACAGTAGTTATCCATTACACTGTCTACAGTAGTTATCCCTCATACTGTCTACAGTAGTTATCCCATTACCATGTCTACAGTAGTTATCCCTTACACTGTCATACAGTTAGTTATCCCTTACACTGTCTACAGTAGTTATTCTTACGCTGTCTACAGTAGTTATCCTTACACTGTCTACAGTAGTTATCCCTTATACTGTCTACAGTAGTTATCCCTTATACTGTCTACAGTAGTTATCCCTTTTACTGTCTACAGTAGTTATCCCTTACACTGTCTACAGTAGTTACCCTTACACTGTCTACAGTAGTTATCCTTACACTGTCTACAGTAGTATCCCTTACACTGTCTACAGTAGTTATCCCTTATACTGTCTACAGTAGTTATCCTTACACTGTCTACAGTAGTTATCCCTTATACTGTCTACAGTAGTTATCCCTTATACTGTCTACAGAGTTATCCCTTACACTGTCTACAGTAGTTATCCCTTACACTGTCTACAGTAGTTATCCCTTATACTGTCTACAGTAGTTATCCCTTACACTGTCTACAGTAGTTATCCCTTTACACTGTCTACAGTAGTTATCCCTTATACTGTCTACAGTAGTTATCCCTTACCTGTCTACAGTAGTATCCTTACACTGTCTACAGTAGTTATCCTTATACTGTCTACAGTAGTTATCCCTTATACTGTCTACAGTAGTTATCCTTACACTGTCTACAGTAGTTATCCCTTACACTGTCTACAGTAGTTATCCCTTACACTGTCTACAGTAGTTATCCATTACACTGTCTACAGTAGTTATCCCTTATATTAACGGGTTATTCAGGTCTCTATAATATGATCGTTAACAGAACTGCAAAAATATTAAGATATACATTAATAACTTTATTAATATTTGACACAAAAATGCACATAAAGAGAGAAGCTTACGACGAGTTTCGGTCCGACTTGAAACCCTTGACAAAGTCACACTAATCAGAAGTAAACGAACGATCAAAGTTCAGGTAAATCCCAAATGGATGAGCGGGGAAGACAGGACAGACGAAGAATAGTGCTGGAGAGGAGTATTCTTATCGTAGAAATTAGAGCCAGGGCTTAACCGCAGCGAGGCATCGTGGACAGATAATGAGAAGAGAATTCAGGCTCTTCTGTTAGGACTCCCTGGGTAGTGCGGGAAGGAAGGGACATGCGACGTTTTAGCGCTCGAGAGGATGTAGAACTGGGCCATGTCTTATCCCAAAAGCTAAGGCGAATGTGGGTCAGAGAATGTACCTGTCATATAAGGTACCTGTCAGCGAATCCACGGTTATTGTAAATGGGTTAGGAGAAGGATCATGCAAGGAGTAGAAATAGGTTGTGTTGGTTTGTGGATCTGCGAATGTCTTCGTCAAAGAGAGAGGTCCAGTAGTCATGTCGTGTCTCAAGTCTGTCCATCTGTCTCTCACTGAGCGTCTTCCAGTACAGATTCAGCGCAGGGATGTCTAATTGCGCATGGAGAGACTCGCTTGTGGCGAAGTCCTCCCATCTGACATCAAGCACCCAGCGCAGTGCCTTGTTCTGGACACGCTGCAGTTTAAGTAAGTTTGTTTTTGCTGCAAGAGAGAGGGCTAGAGGAGAGTAAGTTATCAGAGGACGTATTAGGGATTTGTAGAGGTGTAGTTTGGTGCGCTGAGAGGCATGTTTCAGCTTGTAGAGGACCGCAAGGGCCTTACTAGCTACTGCATGCCTTGAGTGAATGTGTCCGAGTAAACGAAGAAGGTAGTCAAGATTAACGCCAAGGACAGTGACATATTGTGTGATGAGGATGTAAGTGCGGGTGTCAGCTGTTCTGAGCTCGACAGGTAATGGACTTAGGGAGCACAAAAATAGTGTTAGGCTTGCCGACACTAACAATGCTCTTTTCTGTCATGTCAGAGATCATAGCCATCCTATTGACTGGTCTTCTGCTAAAACTGTCTTCCCTACTTCCAACTCGAACAGTCGCCGTCTAGTTGAATCCTCTCTAATACACAACTTTCCTTGTATGAACCTTAGCCCTGGCTTCGTCTCTGTAGATGCCTTCCTCTCCCACTACATTGTAAAATGCTCCAAACTTCAGAACACCCGTGACTTATTTTTTCTTTTCTTTTTCTTCTTCTCCCTCTTCCCCTTTCCTCTTTCCTTTTCTCCTCTGGGTTGTCTTTCTCTCTTCTGTCTCGTGTTTCTGTTCCTTCTTCATTTATTTCACCACTTTCCCTTTCACGCACCTCTGTGCACTTGCTCTCCCTCAGTGGGCACCTAGCTCCCTTGCAGTGCTCCCCTTCCTTTGTATTTGACTGGCTGGTCCTCCTTATTTCCCACTTCTACCACTACCACTACTACTACCTCTTCTACTACTACTACTGATGACATTAAGACACATGTGCGGCGTCTGGTTGTCTTTGTTGTGGACGTTTCGCCATCCAGTGGCTGGCTGGATGGCGAAACGTCTACGATAGGGATGCCCGGGTGTTGCGCATGTGTCTTAATTTCATCTTGTCGGTATTATATACCATTCTTGTAATACTACTACTACTACCACCACCTCTTCCTGCCTATATATAGCCGTCCTGCTCCACTTCTGATTAGTGTGACTTTGTCAATGGTCCAAGTCGGACCGAAATGTCGTCATAAGCTTCTCTCTTTTATGTGCGGGTTATTTGTGTATCGCTCCAGTCACGGTATTGTGCCTTATTTTTTTTATTATTAATAATTTTATGAAAGAAATGAGATATTCGTAAATGGTATCCCATAAAACGTCAAGATTTTCTTGGGTAACTGATGATGAATTACCAAAATTATGATAAAACTCTCTCTCCCTCCATACAATAAAGTTAACTCACAGGTAAGCAGGACCATGGCGGTCCTGAAGACATATTCGGCTATTGTCTTGGTACACTTAGTATGGAAGTGTCTGGTGACTGCTGGCAGCAGTATCTCCACTGGTACGTACATCTGTAGTGGGTACGTCATGTACACAGCTATGGCCATCAGCAGCTTCACCGTCTGGGCAAGCCTGTGCACTCCCACCACACGTACCCATGGAAGGACAGGCAGGCAGAAGATAGGCACCGCAGACAGTTAGGAAGGCAGGCAGACAGGCAGGAGACAGACACCGCAGACAGGTGGGTAGCAGGGCAGGCAGTCAGGAGCCAGACACCGCAGACAGGTGGGTCGTAGGGCAGGTAGGCAGAAGCCAAACACCACAGACAGGTGGGTAGCAGGGCAGGTAGGCAGGAGCCAGACACCGCAGACAGGTGGGTAGCAAGGCAGGCAGGCAGGCAGGAGACAGACACCACAAACAGGTGGGTGGTAGGGCAGGAAGGCAGAAGCCAGACACCACAGACAGGTGGGTATCAGGGCAGGCAGGCAGGAGCCAGACATCACAGACAGGTGGGTAGCAGGGCAGGCAGGAGCCAGACACCACAGACAGGTGGGTCGTAGGGCAGGCAGGCAGGCAGAAGCCAGACACCACAGACAGGTGGGTAGCAGGGCAGGCAGGCAGGAGCCAGACACCACAGACAGGTGGGTCGTAGGGCAGGCAGGCAGAAGCCAGACACCACAGACAAGTGGGTATCAGGGCAGGCAGGCAGAAACCAGACACCACAGACAGGTGGGTAGCAGGGCAGGCAGGAGCCAGACACCACAGGCAGGTGGGTAGAGCCAGGGCAGGCAGGAGCCAGACACCACAGACAGGTGGGTAGCAGGGCAGGCAGGAGCCAGACACCACAGGCAGGTGGGTAGCAGGGCAGGCAGGAGCCAGACACCACAGACAGGTGGGTAGCAGGGCAGGCAGGAGCCAGACACCACAGGCAGGTGGGTTAGCAGGGCAGGCAGGAGCCAGACACCACAGACAGGTGGGTAGCAGGGCAGGCAGGAGCCAGACACCACATACAGGTGGGTAGCAGGGCAGACAGGAGCCAGACACCACAGACAGGTGGGTAGCAGGGCAGGCAGGAGCCAGACACCACAGACAGGTGGGTAGCAGGGCAGGCAGGAGCCAGACACCACAGACAGGTGGGTAGCAGGGCATGCAGGAGCCAGACACCACAGACAGGTGGGTAGCAGGGCAGGCAGGAGCCAGACACCACAGACAGGTGAGTAGCAGGGCAGGCAGGAGCCAGACACCCCAAGCAGGTGGGTAGCAGGGCAGGCAGGAGCCAGACACCACAGACAGGTGGGTAGCAGGGCAGGCAGGAGCCAGACACCACAGACAGGTGGGTAGCAGGGCAGGAAGGAGCCAGACACCACAGACAGGTGGGTAGCAGGGCAAGCAGGAGCCAGACACCACAGACAGGTTGGTAGCAGGGTAGGCAGGAGCCAGACACCCCAGGCAGGTGGGTAGCAGGGCAGGCAGGAGCCAGACACCACAGACAGGTGGGTAGCAGGGCAGGCAGGCAGGAGCCAGACACCACAGACAGGTGGGTCGTAGGGCAGGCAGGCAGAAGCCAGACACCACAGACAAGTGGGTATCAGGGCAGGCAGGCAGAAACCAGACACCACAGACAGGTGGGTAGCAGGGTAGGCAGGAGCCAGACACCCCAGGCAGGTGGGTAGCAGGGCAGGCAGGAGCCAGACACCACAGACAGGTGGGTAGCAGGGCAGGCAGGAGCCAGACACCACAGACAGGTGGGTAGCAGGGCAGGCAGGAGCCAGACACCACAGACAGGTGGGTAGCAGGGCAGGCAGGAGCCAGACACCACAGACAGGTGGGTAGCAGGGCAGGCAGGAGCCAGACACCACAGACAGGTGGGTAGCAGGGCAGGCAGGAGCCAGGCACCCCAGGCAGGTGGGTAGCAGGGCAGGCAGGAGCCAGACACCCCAGGCAGGTGGGTAGCAGGGCAGGCAGGAGCCAGACACCCCAGGCAGGTGGGTAGCAGGGCAGGCAGGAGCCAGACACCCCAGGCAGGTGGGTAGCAGGGCAGACAGGTGGGTAGCAGGGCAGACAGGTGGTGGGCAGGGCAGACAGGTGGGTAGCAGGGCAGACAGGTGGGTAGCAGGGCAGACAGGTGGGTAGCAGGGCAGACAGGTGGGTAGCAGGGCAGGCAGGAGCCAGACACCCCAGGCAGGTGGGTAGCAGGGCAGACAGGTGGGTAGCAGGGCAGACAGGTGGTTGGGCAGGGCAGACAGGTGGTAGCAGGGCAGACAGGTGGGTAGCAGGGCAGACAGGTGGGTAGCAGGGCAGACAGGTGGGTAGCAGGGCAGACAGGTGGGTAGCAGGGCAGGCAGGAAGACAACCAGGACGGCACACAGGAAGACACAACAATAAACATTAATTTAAGTCACTGGTATGAGCTTATATATAAAAGAAATAACATTAAATTTTCCAATGATGACTTAGACACTTGTGCAACATCTGACTGTCTTTATCAATACAATACAGAAGACTGAAGAGGGTAGATGAGGTAATCAGTCCCTCAGCCTAGAAGCAGGTGTTCAGTACCACAGTACTGATGAATCTGAAGCGCTGGCTAGCTTAGGTTAGGTAAGGATTGTCATAAAACACGGTAAGTGTTTCCTGACATTCCAAACTGCAAACCCACAGCTGCAGTTTATGGTCATCTGACCGAGGCCTTAAGCTGGCTTACTGGTTGTGGAAACTTATTTGGTCCCCAAAAAATATTTCCTTATGCAACATATGGGAATCTTTATTGAAGAAACGTTTCGCCACACAGTGGCTTCATCAGTCCAATACAAAGCAGAAGGGTGTAATGAGAGGAGTTTGAGGTAATGAGTCCCTCAGCCTGGAGTTGATGTGTTCAGTCCATCAATCTTGTAGAAAGTACAGTATAGTATGTATCAGGTGGACAGAGACAGGATGTTCGCCAGGACCGGAGTCCTGGCACGGGTCTTAATCTTGGGTTGACCCGTCTCTGGCTCCCGAGGGAGAAAGGTTTCTACAATGATGCAACGTACACTGCTCAAGCACTCTTCTGGTCAGTTCATCTGGTGCAGTATAGAGCCGTAGAAGTGGCTTATATACTGTAGTCAGGTAAGGTGAAGCAGGAGGAGGCGGGATCATAGTGGTACCATCCACTAGTCGAAGAAAGTCTTCGTCCGAAGGTTGGACAAGTTGGAGAATTCTTTATAGCAGGATCCCATAATGTTGCAGTGTCTGACAGATTCAAATTCAAATTCAAATTCAAATTCAAAATTTATTATCTATGAGGATTACAATGCTGAGTTTACAGAATTTGGTTACTGTGTGGTTTACATGTAGTAAAATAATAATTACAGAGTGTACCACTAGAACACCTAGCATGGCTAGGCATTTCGGGCAGACTTAGTTTAATTCTTAATTTTAAAATATTACAAATTATGAGGTAAGTTGGTATTATGGCTAAGTGACTAAATACTAGTTTGTGAGTTTAGCAATGTGAATGTTTTTGTTTTGGCACAGTACATAGTTTCAGTATTGGAGTATCACAGGATTCATTATTTTAAGATTGAGATTAATATTTCTGTTTATGGTCAAATGGGTGAGTGTAAGTGTGAACCACCAGGTGGTATTCGTGTAGTTAGTTGACGGGGTGTATCAGGGAGATAAGACGTTTTCTAATGGTAGTTTTGAAGGTGATGAATGTGTCTGCAGTTCTAGAGTTCTCAGGTAGGGTGTTCCAGATTTTAGGGCCTTTGACATACATTGAATTTTTGTAAAGGTTTAGTCGGACACGGGGAATGCTGTAGGGATGTTTGTCTGGTGTTATACCTGTGGGTTCTGTCACAACTATCAAGAAAGCATTTTAGGTCAAGGTTGATATTGGAGTTTAAGGTCCTGTAGATGTAGATTGCACAGTAAGTATGGATGTACTGAACAGGGAGTAAGTTTAGATCTATGAAGAGTGGGGGGGGATGTTGTCAGGGATGGGATTTAGTGATTACTCTTACTGCAGCTTTTTGTTGGGTTATTATTGGCTTTAGGTGTGTTGCTGCAGTTGATCCCCAAGCACAAATAGCATAGGTGAGGTATGGATAAATAAGTGAGTGGTATAGTGTGAGAAGGGCATTTTGCGGCACGTTACCTGGAGTTTACCTGGAGAGAGTTTCGGGGGTCAACGCCCCCGCGGCCCGGTCTGTGACCAGGCCTCCTGGTGGATCAGCGCCTGATCAACCAGGCTGTTGCTGCTGGCTGCTGGTAGTATCGTATCTTGGAGAGGATCCCAACCATTTTGGATACTTTTTTGGTTATGTGTTGGTTATGATGTGGTAAATGTTTTGAAACTGACAAGTTGAAGATTGTGACACTTATGGTACCATTATGACCCCGCCTCCTCCTGCTTCGCCTCACCTGACTACAGTATATAAGCCACGTCTACGGCCCTATATTGTACTTTCTAAAAGATTATTTGACTGAACACATCAACTCCAGGCTGAGGGACTCATTACCTCAAACTCCTCCTCTCCTTATACCCTTCTGCTTTGTATTGGACTGATGAAGCCACTGTGTGGCGAAAAGTTTCTTCAATAAAGATTCCCATATGGTGTATAAGTGTGTCAATCTTCAACTTGTCGGTTTCAAACCATTTCTCACAAAAAAATATCTCACATACAGGTTCGCACTGTATGAGCTGAAGAAACCCCTAACATACCTCGGATAGGTTCTCTTGAGTTTTTGCGACCCTCACATCCACCCAAAACAAACACTGACGAAGGTAGCGAGATGGTACGTAGTTTTTAGTTTATTATGCACTCCCATACTCATCCTGTGGGCGGTAGTCATACCCATCCTGTGGGCTGTAGTCATACCCATCCTGTGGGCGGTAGTCATACCCATTCTGTGGGAGGTAGTCATACCCATCCTGTGGGAGGTAGTCATACCCATCCTGTGGGAGGTAGTCATACCCATCCTGTGGGTGGTAGTCATACCCATCCTGTGGGAGGTAGTCATACCCATCCTGTGGGAGGTAGTCATACCCATCCTGTGGGAGGTAGTCATACCCATCCTGTTGGCGGTAGTCATACCCATCCTGTGGGAAGTAGTTATACCCATCCTGTGGGAGGTAGTCATACCCATCCTGTGGGAGGTAGTCATACCCATCCTGTGGGAGGTAGTCATACCCATCCTGTGGGTGGTAGTCATACCCATCCTGTGGGAGGTAGTCATACCCATCCTGTGGGAGGAAGTCATACCCATCCTGTGGGAGGTAGTCATACCCATCCTGTGGGCGGTAGTCATACCCATCCTGTGGGCGGTAGTCATACCCATCCTGTGGGCGGTAGCCATACCCATCCTGTGGGTGGTAGTCAAAAGATTACAGAGGTACATAATGGGTCCAGGGACTGGACTCCCCGTAGTTTTGATAGCTGAACAATCAATCAATCAAGTTTATTCTCTATAAGGGTTACAATGTGGGGTTTACAGGTTTTGGGTATTGTGTGGTTTACATGTTATAAAATACTAATTACAGAGGGGGCCACTAGGACACCTAGCATGGCTAGGCATTTCGGGCAAACTTAGATTAATTCTTAATTCTAGATTATTACAAATTATGGAGTAAGTTGGTATTATGGCAAGTTACTAAGTTAATGAATCATGTAAGTAAATTTACTTACGTTTATACATGGCTACAATTATTAACAAATTATAGAGTAATGAGCAATTCACACGTCCATACCTGGTCACAGTTGTAATGAGTTATTGGTGCAAATATTAATTGTTGACACACACACACACACACACACACACACACACACACACACACACACACACAGGAAGAAGATCAAATGCAGCCTCCCTCACAACTTCCTATAGAAGCCTCCCAACCAGGTCAACCCCAGTGCAACCAAACACTCTAAATCAAAACACCCATGCCACATCCAATGCCCCTACCCACTACATTACAAACTCCACCCCCACAGCAACAACCCATAGTTCCTTACCAGGTCTCCCACTTCCCCAACCCCAATATACCTCCCAGACCACAGTCTTAGAAAAGAAGTTGAAGGTGTGGTATACAAATGCAGATGGAATAACAAACCAGTATGAGGAGTGGCACGAAAGAATCAAAGAGACATCCCCAGACATAATAGCACTCACAGAAACAAAACTCACCAGAATAATAACAGGTTCAATCTTTCCATCCGGATAACAAATCCTCAGGAAAGACAGAGGGAAGAGAGGGGGAGGAGGAGTTGCACTGCTCATTAAAAACCAGTGGGGTTTTGAGAAAATGGAAGGAATGGATGGCATGGGCGAAAGGGACTACTTAGTAGGAACAATCCAGTCTGAGGGACATAAGGTGATAATTGCAGTACTGTACAACCCACCACAGAACTGCAGGAGGCCAAGAGAAGAATATGATGAGATCAACAGAGCAATGATCGACACACTAGCCGAGGTAGCCAGGAGAGCACACATGGGAGGAGCAAAGTTAATAGTTATGGGTGATTTCAATCACAAGGAGATTGACTGGGAAAACCTGGAGCCCCATGGGGGTCCCGAAATATGGAGAGCAAAGATGATGGATGTGGTACTGGAAAACCTCATGCATCAACATGTTAGAGACATTACCAGAGAGAGAGGAGAGGATGAACCAGCAAGACTGGACCTTGTATTCACCATGAGTAGTTCGGACATCGAGGGTATCATGTATGAAAGGCCTCTGGGAGCTAGTGATCATGTGGTTCTGTGCTTCGACTACATAGTTGAGCTCCAAGTGGAGAGAGTAGCAGGAATAGGCTGGGAAAAACCAAACTACATAAGGGGGAACTACTCAGGCATGAGGAACTTCCTTCAAGACATTCAGTGGGAGAGGGAACTGACAGGAAAACCAGTACAAGAAATGATGGACTATGTAGCAACAAAATGCAAGGAGGCAGAGGAGAGGTTTGTTCCCAAGGGAAACAGAAATAATGGGAAGAACAGAACGAGTCCTTGGTTCACCCAAAGGTGTAGGGAGGCAAAAACTAGGTGTACTAGAGAATGGAAAAGGTACAGAAGACAGAAAACTCAGGAAAATAAAGAAATCAGCCGAAGAGCCAGAAACGAATATGCACAGATAAGGGAGGCTCAGAGACAATATGAAAATGACATAGCATCAAAAGTAAAGACTGACCCGAAGCTGTTGTACAGCCACATCAGGAGGAAAACAACAGTCAAGGACCAGGTAATCAGACTGAGGAAGGGTGATGGGGAATTCACATGAAACGACCGAGAGGTATGTCAGGAGCTCAACACAAGATTTAAAGAGGTATTTACAGTGGAAACCAGTAGGACTCCAAGAAATCAGAACAGGGGGGCACACCAGCAAGTGCTGGATGAGGTACATATAACCAAGGAGGAGGTGAAGAAGCTGCTATGCGAACTTGACACCTCAAAGGCGGTGGGACCAGACAACATCTCTCCATGGGTCCTTAAAGAGGGAGCAGAGATATTGTGTGAGCCATTAACAAAGATCTTCAACACATCATTTGAAACTGGGCAACTCCTGAGGTATGGAAAATGGCAAATGTAGTCCCAATTTTTAAAAAGGGAGACAGACATGAGGCACTAAACTACAGACCTGTATCACTAACGTGTATAGTACGCAAGGTCATGGAGAAGATCATCAGGAGGAGAGTGGTGGGGCACCTGGAAAGAAACAAGTGTATAATTGACAACCAGCACGGTTTCAGGGAAGGAAAATCCTGTGTCACAAACCTACTAGAGTTTTATGACAAGGTGACAGAAGTAAGACAAGAGAGAGAGGGGTGGATCGACTGCATATTTTTGGACTGCAAGAAGGCCTTCGACACAGTTCCTCACAAGAGGTTCCTGCAAAAGCTAGAGGATCAGGCACACATAACAGGAAAGGCACTGCAATGGATCAGAGAATACCTGTCAGGGAGGCAACAACGAGTCATGGTACGCGACGAGGTGTCAGAGTGGGCGCCTGTGACAAGCGGGGTTCCACAGGGGTCAGTCCTAGGACCTGTGCTGTTCTTGGTATATGTGAACGACATAACTGAAGGGATAGACTCAGAAGTGTCCTTGTTTGCAGATGATGCGAAGTTAATGAGAAGAATCAAATCGGATGAGGATCAGGCAGGACTACAAAGAGACCTGGACAGGCTACAAGCCTGGTCCAGCAACTGGCTCCTTGAATTTAACCCTGCCAAATGCAAAGTCATGAAGATTGGGGAAGGGCAAAGAAGACCGCAGACACAATATAGTTTAGATGGCCAAAGACTGCAAACCTCACTCAAGGAAAAAGACCTGGGGGTGAGTATAACACCGAGCATATCTCCTGAGGCGCACATCAGTCAGATAACTGCTGCAGCATACGGGCGCCTGGCAAACCTACGGATAGCGTTCCGATACCGCAGTTAGGATTCGTTTAAGACTCTGTATACCATCTACGTCAGGCCCATACTGGAGTATGCAGCACCAGTTTGGAATCCACACCTAGTCAAGCACGTCAAGAAATTACAGAAAGTGCAAAGGTTTGCAACAAGACTAGTCCCAGAGCTACGGGGATTGTCCTACGAAGAAAGGTTGAGGGAAATCGGCCTGACGACACTGGAGGACAGGAGGGTCAGGGGAGACATGATAACGACATATAAAATACTGCGCGGAATAGACGAGGTGGACAAAGACGGGATGTTCCAGAGAAGGGACACAGACACAAGAGGTCACAATTGGAAGTTGAAGACTCAGATGAATCAAAGGGATGTTAGGAAGTATTTCTTCAGTCATAGAGTAGTCAGGCCGTGGAATAGCCTAGAAAGTGACGTAGTGGAGGCGGGAACCATACATAGTTTTAAGGCGAGGTATGATAGAGCTCATGGGGCAGGGAGAGAGAGGACCTAGTAGCAATCAGCGAAGAGGCGGGGCCAGGAGCTGTGAATCGACCCCTGCAACCACAAATAGGTGAGTACAAATAGGTGAGTACGTAGTAATGCTTTATTATTAATTGATAAATTAACCCTTCAAGGAAGGTGTAGGTAGGTTTATACAGTTAGTAACTAATATTACGATTATTGAGGCAACTTTAGATATTAATAATGTAATCCTAGGGCCTTAACATAGGAAGGCTTAGGCTTTTAATATAGGTGAATATTAGGTTATGTTAGCCAAGGAGAACTAGCAACTCCATGCTTGAATTAGGCGGAGAGAGACACCAGGTATCCCTTCTTGAACTGGACACCGTGGTGACAACAGTACCCGGAGCTACAGCTCGGTGCCCCACGTGTCTCCAAAATACTTGGCCTGTGGAATAAAGAATCATAGAGGCTTCCTGACGTACTGTGGATATTCGTCTCTATCCAAGCCCCATTAGTACAGCTGGCCGGCGATGTTCTGAGAAAGGCGGGTCATTTAAGTTGTGGGTTATAAGCGGGTGAACGCCCACTGTAAGATAATAATTGTGGGCATCTCCCCTTAAGTATTAATCTGGAAGCTAGTGTCACTGCATAAATATAGTTTATGGAATATCCTTTGAAATCAGGGAGCTCTGAGGTGCAGGCAGAACACTAATACATTTTCAATACTTGCAGAAATTAAGTCCTTCACTGCACGTGGTGTCTTGAAGATGAAAGACCAGAGATGCCTAAGTCTTGGGGAGATTGGAAGACCCTGGTGACATATTCTTCTCCACCAAGTAAGACAGCCCTTTTATTCGTGCATGTAGTTGGGAATTTTTTCTTGCGAGTTCAGTTATACATGGAAAAGTGTCCTATAAGCCACTTGTGAGACTGAGAACTATTCTCGGGGTCTGTGTGAACAGCACCTGCTAGGGTAAGTATCTCACCTGGAGGCAGTCCAGGCAAATTTCCACACTGGTCCTTTGAAATAAAGATGTGGAGTAGCTAATTTAGCAGACAGATTGGTCTTAACTTAGCTAGGCCACAGTTATTGTACCGGGGATTAACAAAAGTTAGGTTAAGTTAGCACGCTTAGGCCGAGAGCATTACACAAGTTGGGCTAGGCCAAGCTAGCTACTCACAGTAGTTTACAGGCAGGCCAGAGTAGGCTAGTTTAGCTTGTAAATCCAGTTATTTACAGTAATTTACAGGCAGGCCAGAGTAGGCTAGTTGAGCTTGTAAATTTAATTACTTAGTGGTTTACAGGCAGGCCAGAGTATGTTAGTTAAGCTTGTAAATTATTTACAGTAATTTGCAGGCAGGCCATGTAGGCTAGTTAAGCTAGTGAATTGAATTACAGTGAATACAAGTAAGCCAGGGTAGGAAACTTATATATTTAATTATTTACAGTGGATTTGCAAGGTAGCCAGTTAGGGTCAGGCGTCTGCAATATTTACAGCAGTTATTAAACTAAAGTGTGTGTGTGTGTGTGTGTGTGTGTGTGTGTGTGTGTGTGTGTGTGTGTGTGTGTGTGTGGTGTGTGTGACTCAACAATCAATATTTGCACCAATAACTCATTACAGTTGTGACCGGGTGTGGAAGTGTGAATTGCTCATTACTCTATAATTTGTTCATGATTGTAGCCAAAGTATAAAAGTAAGTAACCATTCTACAGAATTCATTACCTTTGTAACTTGTGAGCTCATTACCTTTGTACCTAGTTCAGCTATCAAAACTTTGGGGGCCCAGTCCCTGGACCCATTACGTACCTCTGTAATCTGTAAATACCTTTGTAACTTGTCATGATTGTGACCAGACTTACCTGGAGACTTACCTTTGTAAATTGTGAGTTCATTACCTTTGTAAATTGTGAGTTCATTACCTTTGTAAATTGTGAGTTCATTACCTCTGTAACTTGCTCAGCTATCAAAACTTTGGAGTCCAGTCCCTGGACCAATTATGTACCTCTGTAATCTTTTGACTACCGCCCACAGGATGGGTATGGGGTGCATAATAAACATATTAAACTAACTAACTAACTAGTTATAACGGCTAGATCAAATTTAACCTGGTTAACATTTACAGTGAATTTCAAAGCCAGATTTGGCTATAGTGCACACTAATTTCAAATTACATAAAGTTAGGCTAGGATTTGCCTTATCCAACTTGCTACAATGAATTAAATAAGCTAGGCACAGTCAGGCCAAGATATTTACACACATTATTTAATTACTGTTTCATAAGTTGAATTATTGAATTTATTTGTGTTAATGTATTGTAGGATGAGAGGTGAGTATGTATTATTATTGTCATCTTTATATCTTGTTAACTGAGTTTAGTCATTTTTAACTTGGCATTTAAAGTAAGAGAGTTACGACTCCTCTTTATATCAGTTATTATCATTATTTTAAACGAGAGACGTGGATAATGTAAACAAAGTTAGTGTAAACTGAGGGCGGCCAGACAAACATGTCTGACCTGTCCACTTCGTGTTAAGTAAGTTTATTCAGGTATACACATACTTATTTCCATTCACGGTCAATTCACATTATTCATACAGCTGTGAAATGTTTTCTCCACACTACAAACACCTTATATTGCGTTCAGTTGTCTTCACATTAGTGCAGTGGAATAAATAACAGCAATATTCCATTCTCATGTACAAATTTAGAGTGATGTCGCTACACAAGTGAAGAATGTTTTTCTAGAGTTATCCCAGTAATAGTATATTGTACACAGCTCTGATCTTGGACTAGAGAAAATGTCATTCTTGCCGTCACTCTTGCAAACCACCAGGCTGCCACATCTCATACTGATTCAAATTTAAGATAAGATTTCGTTCGGATTTTTAACCCCGGAAGGTTAGCCACCCAGGATAACCCAAGAAAGTCAGTGCGTCATCGAGGACTGTCTAACTTATTTCCATTGGGGTCCTTAATCTTGTCCCCCAGGATGCGACCCACACCAGTCGACTAACACCCAGGTACCTATTTGCTGCTAGGTGAATAGGACAACAGGTGTAAGGGAACGTGTCGAAATGTTTCCACCCGCCGGGAATCGAACCCAGGCCCTCCGTGTGTGAAGCGAGACCTTTAGTCACCAGGCCATGATGACACTCTTCAGGTCACTTGTTCTATCTAGGCTGGAATATTGCTGCACACTAACAGCACCTTTCAAGGCAGGTGAAATTGCCGACCTAGAACATGTACAGAGAACTTTCACGGTGCGCATAACGGAGATAAAACACCTCAATTACTGGGAGCGCTTGAGGTTCCTAAACCTGTATTCCCTAGAACACAGGAGGGAGAGATACATGATTATATACACCTGGAAAATCCTAGAGGGACTAGTACCGAACTTGCACACGAAAATCACTCACTATGAAAGCAAAAGACTTGGCAGACGATGCAACATCCCCCCAATGAAAAGCAGGGGTGTCACTAGCACGTTAAGAGACCATACAATAAGTGTCAGGGGCCCAAGACTGTTCAACTGCCTCCCAGCATACATAAGGGGGATTACCAACAGACCCCTGGCAGTCTTCAAGCTGGCACTGGACACGCACCTAAAGTCAGTTCCTGATCAGCCGGGCTGTGGCTCGTACGTTGGTTTGCGTGCAGCCAGTAGCAACAGCCTGGTTGATCAGGCTCTGATCCACCAGGAGGCCTGGTCATAGACCGGGCCGCGGGGGCGTTGACCCCCGGAACTCTCTCCAGGTAAACTCCAGGTAAACTCCAGGTAAACTCCAGGCCACCGGGGCACCTAGTAAGTTTATTCAGGTATACACATATACAGTTACATATATTATCCTACATAGCAGCATATGTGGAGAGAACCTGGGATAACCCACAACAGTCAGACAAAGAGACTTATTTCCATTGGGGTCCTTTTAATACTTCATTATTATACCATAAAGGAAATAATATCTTATTATACTGTAAAAGAGATATACGAGGAATAAGGTAAAATGGTTATTTATATTTACATGTGTTAACTAATATGGTTGTATACATTATGTTTATATGACATGTAGCATGTTTCTTACATAATTTTGAAAAAAATATCATAGATGGATTAATGAAAATATCCATATTAACGTAATATATAACATTTGAGGCGCCCCAGAGCGTTACCTTGTACCTAGTTCAGCCTTCACAACTTTGGGAGCCCAGTCCCTGGACCCATTACGTACCTCTGTAATCTGTAAATACCTTTGTAACTTGTCATGATTGTGACTAGACCTACCTGGAGTTCATTACCTTTGTAATTCGTGAGTTCTTTACCTTTGTAAATTGTGAATTCATTACCTCTGTAACTTGCTCAACTATCAAAACTTTGGAGTCCAGTCCCTGGACCAATTATGTACCTCTGTAATCTTCTGACTACCGCATAATAAACATATTAAACTAAACTAACCCAGAGCGATTATAATTGTTATGGCGTCATCAACACCAGTGAGACACTTTTAGTGATTTTAATATACCTGCACACCAGCAAAGTAAGTTTATTTAGGTACAGGTACATGTAAGTATAATTATCAGAGAGTATATATAAAATATACAATAATTTTAAAGCACTTGAAATTCTGGAAAGGTTCCAGACATAATGGAGAGACTAGGAACTCAGGATGTATACAGAGTGGCACGCGGATGCCATAATAGTGAATCAGGGAGCCGTATGAACGAATTTTTGTTCATAATTTGAAATGTTCGTATTAGCGAATCACCGTAAGGCAAGACCCGCCTGTATTGTCCAGTCTGAACACTTGATTTTTTTAACACAGTTGGATTTACAGACCAGGATCAATTAATCCGTCGTCAACTTAATGCAGAATACCCAGCCTGTAGTACCACTCTCGCCCCTTCTCTTGACTGCTACCCAATATTTATGACTAACACACATGTACCCATTTAATGCTAGGAAGACAGAGGCAACAGCTCCAACAAAACATGTCCAACGTGTACACCTGCGTAGGCTCGAATCTGGGTCCTGTAGCTCTATTATTAGCACACTCGTCTCGCACATTGAGGCCAGTGGTTCGATCCCCATTATGGGTGGAAACATTAGGATATATTAAGACACCCAAGGTCCATCTACACTTGTCAGTAAAATAGGTACCTGGGGAACAAGACTGGAGGACCACAATGGAAATAAGACAAGTCCTCAGTGATGCACTGATTTTCTTGGGTTAATCTGGATGGCTAACCCTCCAGGTTATAAATCCGAACAAAATCGTATCTTAAGGCAACTTTCACTACCTTTAGATGAGAGACTCACGGGTCGCTAGCAGGAAGATTGAGAGTGATGGAGCCTTGAACTGTACTGCCATACTGGAGGTAACCAAAGAAACCAACGCTGGCGTACAAGCACACTACCAGCATCATAGCGGTGTTCAGCACCCCAGTTAATCCACCAAACTCCCTGGGTGTTTTCATCTTGTTCTCCAGTGGCAACACCTGGGGAAAGCCACCAAGAACGGGGGAGATTTAATTCCCTGGTGAGAAAAACATACGAAGATGTAAATAAAAATTGTCTTAAACAGGCAACTGACACGAGAATAATATATTTTATATATAAAAGAAGACAGATGTTTGTATAAGCCAGGAATCCCGGTCTGTGCCCTGATAACTGAACTATTGCCTTCAATATTCAGTTTTTATCAGTGGCTTTCAAAATGTGTTATACGAGGTCTTTCAAGAGAGAGAGAGAGAGAGAGAGAGAGAGAGAGAGAGAGAGACTGAGAGAGAGAGGGGGAGAAAGAGAGAGAAAGTCTGAGAGAGAAAAGTGAGACAGGTTTAGTATTTCCTCATTTTTATATATATAAAAAACTGTCTTTGACATTAGTTTTTTGCTCTGTTGTGTGGTTGGGATTTGTTTTATACTCTGATGAAATTTTAATTTCCTCACGTTTTCCATATCGGAGTAATTGGAATTTCTCATCATTGAACTTCATATTGATTTCTCCGGCCCACATAAAGATTTGGTTGATGTCCACCTGGAGTCTTGTAGTGTCTTCAGTGGAGGACACTGTCATGCAAATTCGGGTGTCATCCGCAAAGGAAGATACTGCACTCTGGCTTATATCCCTGTCTATGTTCGATATGAGGATGAGGAACAAGATGTGGGGCGAGTACTTTGGCTTGTGGAGCAGAGCTTTTCACCGTAGCCGCCTCAGACTACTACTCTTTGTGTTCTGTTTGTTAGGAAATTATAGATCCATCTACCGAGTTTTCCTGTTATTCCTTTATCATGCATTTTGTGCGCTATTACACCATGGTCACACTTGTCGAAGGCTTTTGCAAAGTCTGTGTATATTAAATCTGCATTCTGTTTGTCTTCTAGAGCATCCAGGACCTTGTCGTAGTGGTCCGGTAGTTGGGACAAACAGGAGCGACCTGTTCTAAACCCATGTTGCCCTGGGTTGTGTAACTGATGGGTATCTAGATGGGTGGCGATCTTGCTTCTTAGAACCTTTCAAAGATTTTTTATAATATGGGATGTTAGCGCTATCGGTCTGTAGTTCTTTGCTATTGCTTTACTGCTCCCTTTGTGGAGTGGGGCTATGTCTGTTGTTTTTAGTAACTGTGGGATGACCCCAGTGTCCATGCTTCCTCTCCACAGGATGTTAAAAGCACGTGATAGGGGCTTCTTGCAGTTCTTGATGAACACGGAGTTCCATGAGTCTGGGCCTGGGGCAGAGTGCATGGGCATGTCATTTATCGCCTTTTCGAAGTCATTTGGCATCAGGATCATATCAGATAGATGTGTGTCTACCATATTCTGTCTCTCTCTCATAAAAAAAAATTTATTTAGATCTTCGACTCTCAGTCTGGTTAGTGGCTTGCTAAAAACCGAGTCATATTGGGACTTGAGTAGCTCACTCATTTCCTTGCTGTCATCTGTGTAGGACCCATCCCTTTTAAGTAGGGGCCCAATACTGGGTGTTGTTCTGGACTTTGATTTGGCTTAAGAAAAGAAATACTTTGGGTTTCTTTCAATTTTATTTATGACATTTAGTTCTAGCATTTCTTGGCTCCTGTAAGATTCCTTTAGCTTTAGCTCGTGTGCTGTTTCTCTGACCAGTGTCTCCCTACGTATCGCGTCTTGTGGCCGCTCTGTTATTCTTTGCCTTTGTCTATATAGAGAGCACCTTTCTCTTTCTAGTAGGAATCCTTGACCTTTTAAAATCCTGTGTAGAAAAAGAACATGAACATGTCTTCTAACGACCTTACATTGTTATCATTGTTTCTTTTAGTTCTCCTGTTCACAAGAGTCATGTCTTTATTGTCATCAAGTAATTTGAAAATAAATATTGCCTTTCATTACAAATATCTTAGGCAACATGATGCTCTGTTAAAAACATGATGTGTTAAGAACATGATGTTGTGTTAAGAACATGATGTTGTGTTAAGAACATGATGTTGTGTTAAAAACATGATGTGTTAAGAACATGATGTTGTGTTAAAAACATGATGTGTTAAGAACATGATGTTGTGTTAAGAACATGATGTTGTGTTAAGAACATGATGTTGTGTTAAAAACATGATGTGTTAAGAACATGATGTTGTGTTAAGAACATGATGTTGTGTTAAGAACATGATGTTGTGTTAAGAACATGATGTTGTAAGATGTTGAATAGTCTGGGACACCGAATGTTGATACAGTGTTCTCTTATTGTGCCCACCGCACCCCTGCTCCTCACTGGGTTTATTTTACACTTCCTCACATATCTCACTCCAGTATGTTGTTATGGCAGTATGCAGATTTAGGACCAGGCCCTCGAGTATTTTCCAGGTATATATTATCATTTATCTTTCTCTCCTCCACTCCAATGAGTACATGCTCAAAATTTGAAGGCGTTCCCAGTAATTTAAATGCTTTACTGGCTCACTGTGAGCCATAAACAATTTCTGTATTTGTTCTGGCTCTGATATTTCTCCTCCTCTTCAAGTGGGGCTCCTTGGTGTAGTGAAGAGGCTCTTGGTCTGAGGAATTAGACCTTTGTTCTCCTTTCCCAGACCGAACCTAATTACCCCCAATCCCCTCCCCTATCCCATCTTCCCCATCCTCCCCTTTTCCCTTTCCTCCTCACCACCCCTCCCTTATTCCCTTCCTATTTTTGGCCTCTGGGATACTTCCCACAGGCATGCTGGTTCCTAGGTAGGGGGAAGGATACCGGGGTCCATCCCATTCCATTGAGGTCCTTGGTGGTGATGTAATTTGCCATGGAATCTGGATCGCCTGGAGGTGTCCCAGTCCCTCTCCGGTCTCCCAGGGGGTGGGTTTGGATGTCTTTCGAGTGACGGGTGTATCTCTGGAGGCTGCCTGTCGGGTTCCAGAAGGTGGTGGCCGAAGGAGGTGTGCTTTGTGGTGGGTGTCTGGCTGCCCTCTCTTTTGCCCACTGAGGTGGCTCGGTGGATGCGAGGTTGCTATCCTGGATTGCTGGTTTACTGGCATGAAGGGTAGGGTATGGCACAGATCCCATGCCATATCTGCACTACTTGCGGTGCTGAGGTCCTTTTGGGCATGGACGGGGATTTCCGGCCCCTTTTTTGCTTTCTAGGAGCTATTCCTCCATGTCCCCCCCCCTTTTTTTCTTTTTTCTTTTACTTTACTTTTTTCTTTTTCCTAACAAAAAGAAAGAAGAGACCTAACCATAGAACCCCAAATACATGAACCTGCTCCTCCTGGGCCCCTTTCTGATACTGCACTCTGTTCTGACCCTGCCTCATTTTTTGACCACTCTTCAGACACTTCTAATGTCCCTGTACCTCTTGCTGGTGCTGTTTCGTTACCCACTTCAGGTACCAGGGTTTTGACTGACTCCTTTGATACATCTGACCTCTGCTTTTCTTTGACTATGCTTCTAGCCTCTCCTACAGCACGGCAATTTTTGAATCGCAAGCCCGTACCATGTCGGACCAACTCTGGTCCCACTCCTAAATGCCCACGATAGTTACCTGATGATACTTCTTCACTTCCTTCTCATTCTACTCAGAAAAGACTGGCATGTCATGCAGTCCCTTTCCATGCTCAGTTTTGGAATGCACAATGGACTAAATTCTTTACTTTACGACTGACTTCCTCTACTGCCTCTCTTTCCGACCACAGTATTGGCAAGGTGCTCCTATGCCATGTTGATAGAGATATATTCTTTCATGCTCTCAAGAGCAGTATACACATCATCAATGTCCAGAATGTTAACCAAGCTCACGATCCTTCTCTTCTTTCAAGTATCAATACTATTCCTATAACTATTGAAAAACATCATTCCCTCAATTCTTGTAGTGGTACTGTCATTCTGCCTTGTACAATTGTCCAAAGAATTTCCAGACATGTGGCAATGACATTCTGGAACAGCTGGAACTCCAAGACCTTCCTGTCCTCAAAGTAGACACTTATGTCCTCCCTGTCCGCAGGCAGAGACGATACCCTTGCAGTGTAGCTCGATTAACTTTCGACTGCCGTGAACTCCCATCCTCTGTTTATATAGCAGGACATTGTTTACAAGTTTGAAAGGTGATCCCTACACTGCAACAGTGTAGAAACTGCTGGCATTTTGGTCATCCAGTTAAATATTGCAGGTCCATAGCCGAATACCCAGTCTGTGGTGCCGATGACCATACCAATACGTCTTGTAGTCTATCTCCTTCTTGCCTTAATTGTCATGAGGCTCACCCATCTTACTCTCGCCATTGCCAAGTTTACTTTAATGAGCGAGAAATCCGTTGTCTCAAAGAGGCAGAAGGTTTCCCCTGTGCTATGGCAGTCATTCAACTATGCCTCCCAGGGAAACTCTCCCGTATTTCTTATTGTCATGTTTCTAAACGTCCCCCCACCTCTTCGACAAGACCTCATACAACAACACCTCCCCATCGCCCTCTACTTCTCAGAAGTTCAAAAAATCCCCATTGTTCAAATCTCCTTTAACCCCTCCTTCCCTTCTTCTACCTCCACATTTTACCTTTCCAGTCTCTGTACCTGGTTCTTCACCTCTTAATGGCTCTGTTACAAGTGTGGAGGTTCACCCTCCTCCTCATACTATACCTTCCTCCCCTGTCCCCTCCCAAGTTTCATCCTCTTCTGCCCCCTCCCAGGTTCCTTCCTCTTCTGTCCCCTCCCACGTTTTTTTCTCCAGTTCCCTCTACCCTTTTGTGCCCCCCTACTTTGGTACAGTCCATTGCCATCTCAATCTTTACTCACCCTCCCCCTTCCATCTCCAATATTGTCTCCCATACAACATCCTTGTCTTCTGAAACACTTGAAGCTATCTCAGAATATATTGAAGAGACTAGACCATCGATGGACACCGATCCACCTCCTGTTCCTCCTCTTCCCTCTCCTCCATCTGCACAACTCCTATCTTCGCAGCATCCCATTCATTCGCTGCTTGAACATTTTCCACTGCCGCCACATGTGGACTTTTCTAACCCTTCTAGTCTGTAGATACCTTTACCTGCAGATTTCTTGTATCTTTCTCATTACCAGTCATGACTTATTTAAATTGGAATGTCTGTGGCCTCAGAGGTAGTTGGGGTGAGCTTCAGAAGTTGTTTTCCCAGTTTTCCCCTGTTTGTGTTTGTTTACAAGAACCCAAATTACATTCCACTGTTATCCATCCCATCTCAGGCTATGATTTATTGTATTCACCGGATCTTTTTCCAATGGAACCTTTAATGAAAGTGCCCTTCTTATATGCACTGATATTCCGTACCATCAGCTCTTTGTTCATACTTCACTGCATTACACTGCAGCCCGTATCCACTTGAATAAGTGGTATACACTCTGTTCTTTGTATCTCTCTCCTTCTCGGGCATTATCTATCCCCGATGTTGCCATTCTTGTTTGGCCCTTACCACCACCACTTCTGTTACTTGATTTTAATGCTCACCATTTTTTCTGGGGGGTCTCATTGTGACTCCTGTGTCATTCAGTTATAGGCTTTTCTTGCTGCTCACCCCCTCCATGTTTTAAATACAGGTACTCCCAGCAATTTTGATCCTCGTACTCACTCTCTCTTGCATCGATCTCTTGGTCTGCACTTCCTCATCTGTCCTAGACTTCACCTGGTCTGTCCTCCCGGACTTGCATGACAGTGATCATTTTCTGATCATCCTTTTTCATATTCCCCACTTCCTTGTAGCCAATGCTGGTAGTTTGACCGGGTGAATTGGGACCTTTACACGTGTCTAACTACTTTTAATGAGGCTCCTTCCTCGTTCTCCATTGATGAGATTTTACTCCTCTTCTCGACCTCAGTCTTAACTGCAGCTTCACATTCTATACCCCTAACCTCAGGCAAGCATTCTCAGAAGTGCGTGCCATGGTGGTCTCCCGCTTGTGCTCGGGCAGTATGCTTGAAATGTGCTGCTTGGGGCAGGTACCGGTACAACAGAACCACAGAAAGACTCCTTGATTTTAAGCAGAAGAGAGCGGTCACTCGCCGTGTCAACCATGGCACTAAATGTATTTGCTGGCAGGATTATGATTCTACCATCACTTCGGCTTCCTCTATGAGTGCAGTCTGGGAAAAAAATGCAGAAACTGAGTGGTAAATACTCCCCCGACCTAGCTCCTATTCTTCTGGTTGCCGGTGTCGATATAGCAGACCCTTTAGACGTTGCTACTGAAATTGGTAATCATCTGGTCCATATTTCTCAGGGGCTTCATCTATGCCCCCCATTTCTTTCCTCCAAGTCTGCCAGTTAGAGCCCTTAGATTTTTCTTCTATCAGAGAAAAATCCTATAATGTGCCTCTTACTCTTCTGGAACTGGAGGCAACACTCTCTACTTGCCGATCATCGGCAGCTGGGCCTGACGGCATTCATATTCGTATGCTACAGCATTTACATTAGTCAGCCCTTGCAGTTCTCTTATGACTAATCTTATTTGGTCACAAGGAGTCCTTCCCCAGCTGTGGAAATCTGCCATTGTCCTACCTTTCTGCAAACCGGGTACTACGGGGCATGATGCCTCCCACTATCGTCCCATTGCTCTTACCAGTGCAGTTTGCAAGGTGATGGAATGTCTGGTAAATAAATGTTTGATGTGGTATTTAGAGACTCACAATAGTCTCTTGTAAGGGCCGTTCTACCATTGATCCCTTACTACACTTGGATACGTAGGTTCATAATGCTTTTACCAATAAACACTCGGCTATCGCCATCTTTTTTGACCTTGAGAAGGCATATGACACAACTTGGCCAAGGCCCAATCCGTAGGCAACCGAGGCAATCTACCATTTTTCCTTATGAACTTCTTAAGTGAAAAACACTTCCGTGTCTGGGTTAATAATATGCTTCCCCGGACTTTACCCAAGCTGAAGATGTTCCCCAGGTGTTTCTGAGCACACACTTTTTTTCCTTGCGATAAATGATCTGGCATCTATTCTTCTTGATGACTTTGCTATAGCTTGTGCAGGTGCTGACTGTCACATTGCAGTTTCTCTCCAGCTTGCAGTCAACTGTGTTTCCAACTGGGCCATCACTCATGGGTTTAAATTTTGAGTAGAAAACTCCCAAATTACTTTCACGATTTCATTATCTCTGATCACCTTGTACCTATATGACTTGGGTACCCTGGAAACCCACTTATCTCTCTGAAGGCAACTTGCATAGCCGCAAAGCCTTTTTAAAATCCTTGTCATCTTTCGGGGGGGGCTGATGAGAACTCTCCTTCACCTACATCAGCCCAAATTTTATCGAAACTCGTTTATGGTGACCAGATTATTTGGCAGCCTCTTCGCTGCTCCTCTCCCTTAACCCCATCCATCACCGGGGTTTAATTTACCCTCAGCACTTTTCACTCTTCACCGTTGAGACCTCTTGCAAAAGAAAATATTCCATATTTTTCATCGCTGTGATGCTCATTGCCGTCGCGTTATTTTTGCTCTTATGACCTTCGCAATCCTTCCATATAGGAATTACTGAGTTAGTGCTTATTCTTTGCCCCTTTTTTACTCTGTCCTTTGTCTCTTTCCCTACATTTGCTTTTGTCTTCCCTTCATTTTACCACCTTTCTTGTTCATGTAGCATCTCACTTTTCCCCCCCCTTCCTGGAAGTTCCACTGCTCATGCTGTTTTTTCCCCACCCCCAACAAAACCCCCAACTGCCTATGGCAGTTTAAAAACTCTATTTTTTTTGACCCAAACCCCCATTCTCATGCATCGCAGGTACACTGATGTTTTCTGATGGGGTTGGATTCCGCTGTTTCCAGATAGTGTCATGCAAGGGCATTTATTATCCTGGCTAGCTTGTACGGGGGAATTGTAGCCTTTTCTTGTGCACTTATCCATTTTGCTTTTATGCCGTGTCACCTTTGTGGTCATTTCAACTCCCTTATTGCTTTACGGCTAAAAAAAAATTTGATACACCTCACCCCCAAGTTCTTTTATCTAGCTTTGGTTATGTTGATCTCTACCAAAGGGCAAAGATGTTTTTTTTTGGGGGCCCCGGTCATGTTGATCACAGCGCAGTGAACGGGCAGGCACTGCTGCACAGCATAGTAATGACCCCCCCCCATTTTTCAGTGTTCAGTGTTCAGTTTCGCAGCTTTTTGGGCCGTGGGGACGTGCTGCGCAGTAGCTCCTGATTGATTTGGGCTTTGCGCAGTGTTGACGTGTATTTTCTCTGTGAAGACCTTTTTGCGCCCTCTAGAATTGAACAAGAGCCCTCCACGAGCAATTTTAAAACCAACATTTAAAGGAAAGAATTAGGTTGGCAAAATATGGAAATTGGGGCGAGACCAAGGAAAAACAAAAAGATCAGAGTAGTCCTCCTGTTTGACCCTCAGGCAAAAAGGGGAAAACTGGTCAGTGGCGGACAGCAGGGAAGAAGTTGACGATCAAAAAGACGAAGGGAAAGGTAAACGATAAGAAAAAAGAGACGCCGTGGAAACGTTGTGGAAACCCCCAATACATTCTCATGCTACCCCGGAATGTGAGCGCTACTGGGAACGTCACGAGAAAGACTTTAAAAGGAAGGTACGAATATTTTGTTTTTGGGGGATACCCAAGTTAGGTATAGGGGATGGGGGGCGTTCTGCTTAAAGGGACAGGGTAGGAACAGAGAGTTTGCTTTCCTGGGGCGGGGATGGGGATATTTTTAGCCGTCTTGATGACATCATGAGAGGTAAGGGGAGCAATCCTTTATCGTTCAGTGCTGAAGGCAATGTTTTGGCAGACGTGGGAGTGAGGACCATTACAGTATAGGTCAGCAATGAAATAATTAGAAGTAAGGGGGGGAACCCTCTCATATGTGTATTTTCCCAAGGGGGGGAGTTGGAAATGAATGGTTGTCCGGGGAATTGTGTAAATTTGCTGGGGGACAAAACTGTAAAAAAAACAGTAAAATTCATTGACAATGGGCCCCTTCTATGGCAAAATGACAGTATGCCGGGGAGGGGTTCACTTTTTGGGTGGGGGGGGGGAGCACTGGCAACTGCAGTGGGGGACAGTTAGGACTTTAAACTGGGAAATAGTAGTGGTATGGTTTTGGCGGAAAACAGTGAAGTCCCAGTTCTAGGGGAACTATAATAAGAACAGATAGATATTGAAAAGCCAGGACCTTGGTGAAAGGACGTAATAGGTTTAGTAGAAAAATAGAAATGACGGAAGGGGAAAAGAAAGGGGAGCTTTTTAATGTTTATTATGCTAATTGCCCTGTGCTAGGAATAAGTGGACGAGTTGAGTTTTTTGTGTAGGTAATATTATGTATTTGCCTTTAAATGGACGTGGTTTAATTCAAAAAAATCGGGACATGCCCCGGGAAAGTATATTCAGGGGTTTTTTAATTTTTCCAAGAAATAAAGTATTGGGAGGGGGGTGGGGTGGCTTGATTCCGAGATCGCTTTAACTGTTTTCAAAAAACGGTATTAAATCGAAAAACACATACGAGTCTGTTTGGTAGAATTTTCAGAGAGGCATGAAAAAAATGATTTTAGAGTGAATACCGTCCCCCCAAATTTTGATGGGACCCAAAGGGGAAAATACTTGGAGGAAATGTTAAGGCCCAAGGCACATAAGTATAAAACTAGGACTTTATTTTGTAGTTTATTTTGGGAATTTTTTGATGGGGGAAATTTAGAATCATACACATTTTAGAAGTATTTCAGGATTTTTTTTGAAGCGTTTGTGACAGAACCTAAAGGAAATAACCCCCCCCCGCTTGACTTAGTTTGGAAAAAATGAATCCCTTGTTAAAATTTAGAAGTTTCAGAGGAACTGGGTGCTAGCGACCCCAAAAACAATTACATTTAGCATTGAATGGAAGTACATAGTAGCGATAACTCAGTAAACAGCCCAGATTTTTTGCTTACAGATTACGATGGGCTTAGAGAAAACTTTTCATCGTTGACTGGGGTAACGAAGAAGCTATCAAAATGCATTTTCTGAAAACTTCATGCTGCTCAAAAAGCGTTTTTCCCAAAAAAGAAAAGATCAAATAGAAAGACCCAAAAAGGAGAAATAGGCTCAAATATCAAATAGGCATAAAAAGGAATTTAAAAGGGGTACAAAAGAGGTGAGGGTCATCTTTTGAATCATATATTGACTAAGAGGGACATTAAAAAGGGGGTAAGAAAAATTAAAGGGACTATGAAATTAAAATTGCTAGGGGTTTTAAAAATAACCCAAAAAAATTTTTTTCCCGTCTATAGAACAAAAGTTAGAGATAAGATGGGCCCCTAAAAAAAACATGGGGATCTTCTGACAAAAAGAAGAAATTCTTGATTTTAAATAAAAATTTTCTCTTGTTTTTACACGGAAAACACTAACAATATTCCATAATTAATTTTTACAGTGAGCTAGAAGAAGTAAAAATTTTGTAACATCACATCACTAGTGAGATGGTTGTGAAGGGAGATAGACAGACTGAAACAAAATAAGCGCCGGTCCTGATGGGTTTTTTTTTTAGGGTCTTAAAGGGAAGCAAAATGGAACCTGTGAACCATTAACAATTTTTTAATTTACTCTTCAAACAGGTGTAGTGTCGTTGGAAGATGGCTAATGTAACTCCTATTTTTAAAACAGGGACAAGTCGTTACCGTCAAATTACCGCCCCAAAAAGCCTGACCTCAATTGTAGGGAAATTCTAGGTCAATTTTAAACTGAGATTATAAGAAGCCATCTCGAAAAGCTAGCTTTATTAAGATATCCGGGTTCACAAGAGGCCGGGCTTGTCTAACAATTTATTAACTTTTTTCAGTAAAGCTTTGAGGCTGTGACCCAATAAAGAATTTTTATTTTTTACTTGTTTTATAAGTCTTTTGCAGGTTTTCCCCACCATAGACTGTTAAAGAAAAATGGGAGCTCATGGCATTGGGGGGAAAAATGCTCTCGGGACGAGCATGCTCACGCAGGAAGCGAGAGTGTCCCTAAATGGGTTAAATCCGAGGGGGATCTGTAACAAGTGGCATTTCCACGGGGCAGTCTTGGGCCCTTGTTTGTTTATAATATATTCAATATCTTGAGAGGGAATTATAGTGATATGAGCAAATTCGCCGATACACAAAGATAGTGGAAAATTTATTCAAACGTAATGTTTTTGGAACTTCAGAGGATTTAAACAAACATTTTTGGTCAAAAAGTGGCGATGCGTTCAAAGAGATAAATCAAGGTTCTAAAATTGGATGCCCATAACCCTATACTTATAATTAAAGTGTAGAACTTAGCCTTACGATGCAAAAGGACTTGGGGGGTTTTGGGGAGCAGAACCTTTTAAACCCAAAACGCAATGCCTAAACGTAGAAAAGGCAAATAGATTACTGGGATTTTTATCAGAAGTGTAAGCAACAGAAGTCCAGAGGTCATACTGCAGCTTTATACATCATTAGTAAGGCCTCACCTAGATTATGCAGCTCATTTCTGGTCTTCCGTATTACAAAATGGACATAATTCGTTAGAAAAACATTCAGCGTAGGATGACTAAATTAATACATAGCATTTAGAAATCTTCCTTATGAAGAAAGATTGAAGACTCTTAAGTTACATTCACTTGTTAGACGAAGAATGAGGGGAGACCTGATCGAAGTGTATAAGTGGAAGATAGGTATTAATAAAGGGGATATTAATAAGGTCTTGAGGATGTCTCTCCAAGAGAGAACCCGCAGTAATGGATTTTAAATTAGATAAGTTTAGATTTAGAAAGGACATAGGAAAGTATTGGTTTGGAAATAGGGTAGTTGATGAGTGGAATAGTCTACCTAGTTGGGTTATTGAGGCTGGGACTTAGGGTAGTTTCAAATCTAGGTTGGATAAGTACATGAGTGGGAGGGGTTGGATTTGAGTGGGACTTTCACATCAGAGCTTATTTCTTGGGTGGCATTGAAAATTGGGTTGGGCAAATGTTTTGTTAGTGGGATGAATTGTAAAGGACCTGCCTAGTATGGGCCAGCAGGCCTCCTGCAGTATTCCTCCTTTCTTATGTTCTTATGTTTCATATAGAGGTGTTCCATTCACTGATTATTTTGCTGTAATTGCTACCCATCTTCACACCCGTTGGCAACAACATTGGTCTGATCTGCTCCATAACAAACTTCATTCTATTAAACCGAGTATAGGTTTCTGGCCGTCTTCTTGTCATCAGTGTTGGGAGACTACTCTCTCCCGTCTTTGCATCGGCTACACGGGTACCTCATGGAGAGGCACACTTTTCCTTTCTGTGAGAATTGTCAGGTTCCAGTATCTGTTAGCCACATTCTGTTGGACTGCTCACTCTATCAACGAGCACACAGAATTTACCTCCAACATCGTCTCTGCTCTGCTGCCCTTTCTTTACCTTCCCTTCTTGCTGATGGACCCTCCTTTAATCCAGACTCTCTCGTTGACTTTCTGACAGCAACTGATTTACTACACAAACTCTGATGATGATGTCTCTAGCACTTCCTTCAGTCCTTTCTACCTCAGTCTCTTGCTACCCTCTACCCCTGCACTATCCACTGCCCCGCTGTACTCCATAACCTAATAATCGTCCCACTCCCTCCTGCTACCCAATACCCTTGCATCCTTCGCTGCCCTGTTGTGCTGTATAACCCTTGTGGTTTAGCGCTTCTTTTTTATTATAATGATATTTCTCCTGCTTTGAACAGGACCATCAGCACTGAGCAATATTCTAAATAAGGGAGCATTAGACATTGAAGAATATTACAGTTGGCATTATTTCCCTTGTTTTGAAAGTTCTCAATACTCGCCCCGTCCTCCTCCTGGCTGTCGTGATCTTTGTCGTATTATGTTCTTTGAAAGAAAGGTCATCTGACATAATTATTCCCAAGTCTTTTACGTGTTCCTTTCATTCTGTTTGGTGATACTCTTGAGTTTTGTATACAGTGTTCCTTTTGAGTTCTTCATTCTTTCCATACCTAAGCAGCTGGAACTTCTCACCATTGAACGTCATGTTGTTCTCCACTGCCCACTGGAAAACCCTGGTTATGTTTTCCTGTAATTTTTCATTATCTTCTACTGTAGTGACTTTCATGCTTAGTGTCATCTGCAAATGTCGATACAAAAATGTGACGGGTGTTTTTATCTGTCTGCTATGAGGATGAGAAACAGCAGAGGTGTCAGGACAGTGCCTTGAGGAACTGAGCTTTTTGCCTGGCTGATGCAAGATTCTGCTCTGTTTACTATTTTTTGTGTTCTGTGTGTTAGGAATCCAAAAATCTATATACGTACCTTCCTCATAATGCCCATGGCCCTCGTTTTGTGCGCTATCGCTCCATGATCGCATTTGTCAGACGCCTTTGCAAAATCTGTGTAAATCACATCTGTGTTTTGGTCATCGCTCCAACGCCTCCGTAATTCTGTCATGGTGGTTCAACAGCTGTGACAGGCATGATCGTCCGGCTCTAAAACCATGCTGGTTCAGGTTATGCTGGTTGTGCTGGTCCATGAAATTTGAAATCTGCCATCTCATCACTCTTTCAAAGATTTTTATAATGTGAGAATTTAGGGCTACTGGTCTGTATATTTTTAGCTAGTGCTCTACTACCTCCCTTATGTAAAAGAGCTATGTCTGCACTCATTAAGGTCTCTGGTATTTCACATAGATCTTGGATTTTTCTCTAGAGAATACTGAGGCTCGTGCTAGTGGTACTTTTCACTTCTTTATAAATATAGCATTCCATGACTCTGGTCCAGGTGCTGAGTGAATGGGCATGTTATCCATTTCTTTTTCGAAATCTATGGGATTTGTACTAATGTCAGTTGGTCTGCATTCTCAACCTTGCTGTCATTTAGTGAGTTGATGAACACCGACTTATACTGTTCTCTTAGGATTTCACTTATTTCGTGTTCCTCGTCAGTATACGAGTCTCCTCTCAATAATGATCCAGTTCTACAGGTAGTTCTTAGCTTGGATTTTACACAGGAATAGAAATATTTTGGGTTTCTTGCAATATACTGTATGGTCTTTTGTCCCCTTTGTACTTGTGTGATGTATGGCATCCTAAGTTTTTGCTATAATTCAGTGATCTCTCGGCTAAAGCTATCTTTCCTCTTTTGCGACATATTGGGTTTTTAAGCAATTCAGTAACCCATTTTCTTCAGTACCATCTCCTACGCTCTCTATATTTGATCTTCTGGGCTTCCTTAATGGTACGTGTATTCAGCTTCTTTAGGCAGTATTCTAATCCCAGCCCCCTCTATCTCAGTGATCCCAGAAAGGTATCCCAGTATTCTCAGTAGTATCAGTTACCAGTACCAGTTACCAGTAGTGTCAGTAGTAATGACTCGTACACCGACCGTTACTGATCCTCTGCTCCTGCATGAACCACTGACTGTTAGTCAGTTACTGCTGACCTAGCATGATTTATATGCCGCTCACCCCTAAGCGCTCGTGAATCAGTTCAAATGGAGACATTAGGACAGACGGCAGGTCAGGCGAGGCATTCCTATATATTCCATCTAATATACGTACTTAACATCCTATTTGAGTTTATTACCCAATCCACGTTTCGAACCCCCACATGACATTTTTGGTGGCAGCGGTGGGATCAATGAAGAGCCTCTTTTGCAAGTCTGATAAGACTTTCCTCTGAAGGAGGACCGTCAACTAGAGCATTAACACGAGAACGAATGGCAGTAAACTATGCTTCAAGACTATGTACATGGCCAGTAAATAAAGGTAATGCCTCAAAAGAATCACGAGTAAAACTATAGTGTCTCAGTGATCCACGTTTCAAACCCCCACACGACATTCTCACCCCAGTCCCCTCAACCTCAGTGATCCCAGAAAGGTATCTTAGTATTCCATAACATCAGCCCTCAACGCACGTGACAGAAACAGTGCAGAGTGTGGCATAAGTTGATAATGCAATTAAATATTAACGTTGTCAATATGAAGGAAATCAGAGGGAATCATTAACGAGTCATCACATGGAAATTAATATCACCATCTCATCATTAAAAATTTAAAATTAAGACATTTACAGACCAAATCTCATCAAACCTTTCCACTAAGCACCCGATTTGAAAGCAAAGAGGCATTAAGTATGAAGTCAATGATGATTGAAAAAGCATCAAGCTTGAAGCCATTAGGAAGCTGCATTGTCAAGTTATTGTCATTACAACGTTTAATACACTCGAATGGTTGTCTTTACCGAGATACAACATTGGGAAGCAATGTCTTTAGCTCAAGTACTTTCACACTTCTCAGTGCGTCATCAGGAGCTATGCAAACAGTTTCTTGTATGTAAGAAACGTAAAGTGGGACCCAGACAACACAAATTCATTACAGACTATTTTTTCTAGGTAAGACTTGTCAGCTTTCAAAGTGTAGATAGGTAAGTAGGTAGTTAAGTAAATAGGTAGGTAGGTAAGCAAGTAGGTAAGTAAGCAGGTAAGTAATAATGGTAGAATTCCCAACAAAATGTTAGATAACCACCCAGGGAAGTACTACCGTCCTGCCAGATGACTGTGAAACAAAAACCTGTAACTGTTTTGCATGATGGTAGGATTGCTGGTTTCTTTTTCTGTCTCATAAACACGCTAAGATAACAGGGATATCTTGCTACTCCTACTTACACTTTGGTCACACTTCATAGACACGCACATGCATATATATATATACATACATCTAGGTTTTTCTCCTTTTTCTAAATAGCTCTTGTTCTTTTTTATTTCTTCTATTGTCCATGGGGAAGTGGAAAAGAATCTTTCCTCCGTAAGCCATGCGTGTCGTATGAGGCGACTAAAATGCCGGGAGCAATGGGCTAGTAACCCCTTCTCCTGTATACAATTACTAAAAAAGAGAAGAAGAAAAACTTTATAAAACTGGGTTGCTTAAATGTGCGTGGATGTAGTGCGGATGACAAGAAACAGATGATTGCTGATGTTATGAATGAAAAGAAGTTGGATGTCCTGGCCCTAAGCGAAACAAAGCTGAAGGGGGTAGGAGAGTTTCAGTGGGGGGAAATAAATGGGATTAAATCTGGAGTATCTGAGAGAGTTAGAGCAAAGGAAGGGGTAGCAGTAATGTTAAATGATCAGTTATGGAAGGAGAAAAGAGAATATGAATGTGTAAATTCAAGAATTATGTGGATTAAAGTAAAGGTTGGATGCGAGAAGTGGGTCATAATAAGCGTGTATGCACCTGGAGAAGAGAGGAATGCAGAGGAGAGAGAGAGATTTTGGGAGATGTTAAGTGAATGTATAGGAGCCTTTGAACCAAGTGAGAGAGTAATTGTGGTAGGGGACTTGAATGCTAAAGTAGGAGAAACTTTTAGAGAGGGTGTGGTAGGTAAGTTTGGGGTGCCAGGTGTAAATGATAATGGGAGCCCTTTGATTGAACTTTGTATAGAAAGGGGTTTAGTTATAGGTAATACATATTTTAAGAAAAAGAGGATAAATAAGTATACACGATATGATGTAGGGCGAAATGATAGTAGTTTGTTGGATTATGTATTGGTAGATAAAAGACTGTTGAGTAGACTTCAGGATGTACATGTTTATAGAGGGGCCACAGATATATCAGATCACTTTCTAGTTGTAGCTACACTGAGAGTAAAAGGTAGATGGGATACAAGGAGAATAGAAGCATCAGGGAAGAGAGAGGTAAAGGTTTATAAACTAAAAGAGGAGGCAGTTAGGGTAAGATATAAACAGCTATTGGAGGATAGATGGGCTAATGAGAGCATAGGCAATGGGGTCGAAGAGGTATGGGGTAGGTTTAAAAATGTAGTGTTAGAGTGTTCAGCAGAAGTTTGTGGTTACAGGAAAGTGGGTGCAGGAGGGAAGAGGAGCGATTGGTGGAATGATGATGTAAAGAGAGTAGTAAGGGAGAAAAAGTTAGCATATGAGAAATTTTTACAAAGTAGAAGTGATGCAAGGAGGGAAGAGTATATGGAGAAAAAGAGAGAAGTTAAGAGAGTGGTGAAGCAATGTAAAAAGAGAGCAAATGAGAGAGTGGGTGAGATGTTATCAACAAATTTTGTTGAAAATAAGAAAAAGTTTTGGAGTGAGATTAACAAGTTAAGAAAGCCTAGAGAACAAATGGATTTGTCTGTTAAAAATAGGAGAGGAGAGTTATTAAATGGAGAGTTAGAGGTATTGGGAAGATGGAAGGAATATTTTGAGGAATTGTTAAATGTTGATGAAGATAGGGAAGCTGTGATTTCGTGTATAGGGCAAGGAGGAATAACATCTTGTAGGAGTGAGGAAGAGCCAGTTGTGAGTGTGGGGGAAGTTCGTGAGGCAGTAGGTAAAATGAAAGGGGGTAAGGCAGCCGGGATTGATGGGATAAAGATAGAAATGTTAAAAGCAGGTGGGGATGTAGTTTTGGAGTGGTTGGTGCAATTATTTAATAAATGTATGGAAGAGGGTAAGGTACCTAGGGATTGGCAGAGAGCATGCATAGTTCCTTTGTATAAAGGCAAAGGGGATAAAAGAGAGTGCAAAAATTATAGGGGGATAAGTCTGTTGAGTGTACCTGGTAAAGTGTATGGTAGAGTTATAATTGAAAGAATTAAGAGTAAGACGGAGAATAGGATAGCAGATGAACAAGGAGGCTTTAGGAAAGGTAGGGGTGTGTGGACCAGGTGTTTACAGTGAAAATATAAGTGAACAGTATTTAGATAAGGCTAAAGAGGTCTTTGTGGCATTTATGGATTTGGAAAAAAGGCGTATGACAGGGTGGATAGGGGGGCAATGTGGCAGATGTTGCAAGTGTATGGTGTAGGAGGTAGGTTACTGAAAGCAGTGAAGAGTTTTTACGAGGATAGTGAGGCTCAAGTTAGAGTATGTAGGAAAGAGGGAAATTTTTTCCCAGTAAAAGTAGGCCTTAGACAAGGATGTGTGATGTCACCGTGGTTGTTTAATATATTTATAGATGGGGTTGTAAGAGAAGTAAATGCGAGGGTCTTGGCAAGAGGCGTGGAGTTAAAAGATAAAGAATCACACACAAAGTGGGAGTTGTCACAGCTGCTCTTTGCTGATGACACTGTGCTCTTGGGAGATTCTGAAGAGAAGTTGCAGAGATTGGTGGATGAATTTGGTAGGGTGTGCAAAAGAAGAAAATTAAAGGTGAATACAGGAAAGAGTAAGGTTATGAGGATAACAAAAAGATTAGGTGATGAAAGATTGAATATCAGATTGGAGGGAGAGAGTATGGAGGAGGTGAACGTATTCAGATATTTGGGAGTGGACGTGTCAGCGGATGGGTCTATGAAAGATGAGGTGAATCATAGAATTGATGAGGGAAAAAGAGTGAGTGGTGCACTTAGGAGTCTGGGGAGACAAGAACTTTGTCCTTGGAGGCAAAGAGGGGAATGTATGAGAGTATAGTTTTACCAACGCTCTTATATGGGTGTGAAGCGTGGGTGATGAATGTTGCAGCGAGGAGAAGGCTGGAGGCAGTGGAGATGTCATGTCTGAGGGCAATGTGTGGTGTGAATATAATGCAGAGAATTCGTAGTTTGGAAGTTAGGAGGAGGTGTGGGATTACCAAAACTGTTGTCCAGAGGGCTGAGGAAGGGTTGTTGAGGTGGTTCGGACATGTAGAGAGAATGGAGCGAAACAGAATGACTTCAAGAGTGTATCAGTCTGTAGTGGAAGGAAGGCGGGGTAGGGGTCGGCCTAGGAAGGGTTGGAGGGAGGGGGTAAAGGAGGTTTTGTGTGCGAGGGGCTTGGACTTCCAGCAGGCATGCGTGAGCGTGTTTGACAGGAGTGAATGGAGACAAATGGTTTTTAATACTTGACGTGCTGTTGGAGTGTGAGCAAAGTAACATTTATGAAGGGATTCAGGGAAACCGGCAGGCCGGACTTGAGTCCTGGAGATGGGAAGTACAGTGCCTGCACTCTGAAGGAGGGGTGTTAATGTTGCAGTTTAAAAACTGTAGTGTAAAGCACCCTTCTGGCAAGACAGTGATGGAGTGAATGATGGTGAAAGTTTTTCTTTTTCGGGCCACCCTGCCTTGGTGGGAATCGGCCGGTGTGATAATAAATAAATAAAAAAAAATAATACAACTAATGTGACATTTGTTGACAAAGTTCCTGGAGAACAAAGCGTTTCCTCTATAAAAATGTCACATTACTTGCATCTGTGACCATTTACCTAACAAGTAAGTAGGTAAGTGTACATAGTGTGGAGACTAGGATCATTAATATAAAAACATCGAGAATGACCTAATGATTTGCATTTTTTAGTGTTTTTATTCAGTTAAGTGTAAAGGTATATACAGAGGTCGTATAGGGCAAAAAAAAACAAACTCAGGAACTAACCCGAGGGGGTTATGTCCCAACCCCAATACCCCCTTCCTTTTGTTCCTCACCCTCCCTCGCTTCCCACTCCTTCCAGTGCAGGGTCCACCCTGCAAAACAAGAGTGTACCCTTAACTCCGCTACACCCTCTCCTCTCCCTGACACACGGACAAGAACCAGAAGAACAGGATCCAGAGAACCAGAACAGATATCAGAAGGGAAACTGAAAATGTTGCAAATTAATCCAGATAGGATAAATAAAAGTGATGAATGAAAAAAAGTGGATACTGGAGGCATTCCCAGATATTCAATTCAATTCAATTCAATTCAAAGTTTATTCTCTATAAGGATTACAATGCTGAGTTTACAGAAATTTGGTTATTGTTTAGTTTACATGTAGTAAAATAATGATTACAGAGTGTACCACTAGAACACCTAGCATGGCTAGGCATTTCGGGCAGACTTAGTTTTATTCTTAATTGTAAAATATTACAAATTATGAGGTAAGTTGGTATTATGGCTAAGTGACTAAATACTAGTTTGTGAGTTTAGCAATGTGAATGCTTTTGTTTTGGCACAGTATATAGTTTCAGTATTGGAGTATCACAGGATTCATTATTTTAAGACTGAGATTAATATTTCTGTTAATGGTCAAATGAGTGAGTGTAAGTGTAGCAATACCACAAACCAACTCATTGACATAAGAACATAAGAAATAAGGAACACTGCAACAGGCCTACTGACCCATGTGGAGCAGGTCCATGTCCCCCCCCCAGATTAGACCAATGACCTCCCCCCCCGGATTAGCCCAATGTCCCACCCAGTCCGATCATCTCCACTCAAGGATGGAGCACTGCACCAGACCCAGCAGCACAAGCTAGTCAGGTCCAACTCACACCCACCCACACCCACTCATGTATTTATCTAACCTATTTTTAAAACTACACAACGTTTTAGCCTGAATAACTGTACTCGGGAGTTTGTTCCACTCATCCACAACTCTAATACCAAACCAGTGCTTTCCTATATCCTTTCTGAATCTGATTTTTTCCAACTTGAAACCATTGCTGCGAGTCCTGTCTTGGCGGGAAATTTTCAGCACGCTATTTACATCCCCTTTATTTATTCCTCTTTTCCATTTATACACCTCGATCATATCCCCCCTAATTCTACGCCTTTCGAGAGAGTGCAGATTCAGGGCCCTCAGTCTATTCTCATAGGGAAGATTTCTGATACATGGGATCATCTTTGTCATCCTCCTCTGTACGTTTTCCAGAGCATTTATATCCATTCTGTAATACGGTGACCAAAACTGTGCAGCATAGTCTAAATGAGGCCTAACCGAGGATATATAGAGTTGAACAACCTGAGGACTTCTATTATTTATACTTCTAGATATGAAGCCAAGAATTCTGTTAGCTTTATTGCGAACACTAATGCACTGTTGTCTTGGTTTTAGATTACTGCTAACCAGAACTCCTAAATCCTTTTCGCAATCAGTAGTATTAAGATCTACATTATTTAGTTTATGTGGCATGGTTATTTACCTGTCCAACATTTAGAACTTTGCATTTGTCAATATTAAACTGCATCTGCCACTTCTCCGACCATTGCATCAGTCTATTCAAATCATCCTGGAGTGCTCTAGTGTCCTCATTAGAATGAATTGGACGGCCTATTTTGGTATCATCAGCAAACTTGCTTATGTCGCTATTTATTCCCTCATCTATGTCGTTTATGTAAATTGTGAACAACAAAGGGCCCAGCACTGACCCCTGAGGAACACCGCTTGTGACATGCCCCCACTCTGATTTCTCCCCATTTATGCAAACTCTCTGCTCTCTATTTGTCAACCATGCCTCTACCCAGGAAAAAATTTCTCCTATTCTGTGTGCCTTAAGTTTCCTCAGCCTCTGATGTGGAACTCTATTGAAAGCCTTACTGAAGTCCATACATAATATCATATTCACTACCATGCTCCACCTCCTCAAATACCTTAGTGAAAAAAGTTAGTAAATTCGTAAGGCAGGAACACCCCTTTGTAAAACCTTGTTGAGATTCATTAATCAGTTTATACCTTTCAAGATGGTCACGAATTTCCTCGGCAATTATTGATTCCATAAATTTTCCCACTATGGAGGCAAGGCTTATTGGTCTATAGTTTGAAGCTTAGGACCTGTCTCCTGCTTTGTAAACAGGTATTACATTTGCCTGGCACTATGCCAGATTGCAGAGATATGTTTAAAAGATTAACCAAAGGTTTGCTAACTTCCTATTTACATTTCTTTAAAACCCTGGCAAACAGTTCATCAAGGCCTGGGGATTTGCTAGGTTTTAATTTCTCTATTTGCCTGAAGACCATGTCACTAGTTACCCCACTCGTGCATAGTTTATCATCCTGTTCTGCATAATTATTTCTGGAACTTAGCTAGTATCTTCCTGAGTAAAATCTGATAGGAAGTAATTGTTGAAAATTTCACACATTTCCTTACCACTGTCAGTAATCTGACCTGAGTTACTTTTGAGTGGGTCTATCTTGCCCCTAATCTTACCTCTGTATACCTGAAAGAACCCTTTTGGGTTAGTCTTCGAATCCCTTGTGACTTTAGCCTCATAATTCCCTTTTGTTTTTCTTATTCTCTTTTTTATTTCTCTCTCTAACTCAATATATTGATTTCTTAACTGCCCATCCCCTCTATTGATACGCCTACATATGCCTCTCTTTTGACCAATGAAATGTTTTAATCTATTATCCATTTGGGATAATTTTTGTTAAATCTAATTATCCTACTCAGAACATAAGCTGTGTGGGCAGCTAAAACTATGCTCTGAAAAACATCGTAATGGCAACTATCACCACCTACCTGACCCATACTCTGGTCATTCCAATTCAGTCCACCCAGGTATTTTCTCAGTCCAATGAAATTGGCCAAGCAGAAGTCTGTGCAGAGACTTGATTGCAGTTACTGTATTTGGGAATTTCATGATATATTAAAACTAAGTGATGTGTGATTGCATTCCCCAAGCTCATCATTAATCTCAGA
>NC_069487.1:20814658-20841684 GCF_026875155.1 Cherax quadricarinatus | reverse complement strand
GAAGATAGGAGTTGTGCAGATGGAGGAGAGGGAAGAGGGGAACAGGAGGTGGATGGGTTTTCCATCGATGTCTAGTTCTTCAATATATTCTGAGTAGCTTCAAGTTTTTTCAGAAGACAAGGATTTGTATGGGAGCAATATTGGGAGGGAAGGGGGGGGGTGATAAAGTTTGAGAGGGCAATGGACTGTACCAAAGTAGGGGGGCACAAAAGGTGGGGGAACTGGAGAAAAAAAACGGGGGGGGGACAGAAGAGGAAGGGAACCGGGAGGGGGCGAAGGGGAAAAACTTGGGAGGGGACAGGGGAGGAAGGTATAGTATGAGGGGAGGGTGAACCCCACACTTGTAACAGACCCATTAAGAGGTGAAGAACCCAGGTACAGGACTGGAAAGGTAAAATGTGGAGGTAGAAAAAGGGGAAGGAGGGTAAAGGAGATTTGAAAAATGGGGTTTTTTGAACTTTGGAAGTAGAGGGCGAGGGGGAGGTTTTGTTGTATGAAGTCGCGAAGAGGGGGGGGGACTTTTAGAAACATGACTTTTAAAAATAGGGGAGAGTTTCCCTGGGGGCATAGTTGAATGACTGCATGCACAGGGGGAAACCTTTTCTGCCTTTTGAGACAAGGGATTTCTCGCTCAAAAAAAACTTGGCAGGGCGGAGAGAGGGGTGAGCTCATGAAAATTAAAGGCAAGAAGGGGGTAGACTACAAGACGTATTGGTATGGCATGGCACCACAGACTGGGGATTCGGCTAGGGGACCTGAAATTTAACTGGATGACCAAATGCAGCATTTTAAAATGTTGCGTGTAGGGATCACCTTTAAAACTTGTAAAAAATGCCCCTGCTAATAAACAGAGGAGGGAGTTCACGGCAGTCGAAATTAATGAGTACACTGCAAGGGTATCGCTCTCCTGCGGACAGGGGGGACTAAGTGTCTACTTTGGGGGCGGGAGGTCTTGGAGTTCCAGCTTTTCCAGAATTCATTGCCACATGTCGGGAAAATTCTTTGGACAATGGGTACAAGGCAGAATGACGTACCACTACAAAAATTGAGGGAATGATTTTTTTAAATAGTTATAGGAATAGTTTTTGATCTGAAAGAAGAAAAGGGATCGTGAGCTTGGTTAACTTTGGGGACATTGATGGGGTTTAAACTGCTCTTGAGAGCATGAAAGAATATTTTCTTACAACATGGGCATGGAGCCCCTTCCCAAATACTGTGGTGGGAAAAGAGAGGCATGGGGAAAGTCGTCGTAAAGTAAAAAATTTAGTCCTTTGGCTTTCCCCAAAAACTGAGCAGGGAAAGGGACTGCAGACATGCCCAGTCTTTTCTGGTAAAATGAGAAGGAATGAAGAAGTACTCAGGTAACTTGTGGGCATTTAGGAGTGGGACCAGAGTTGGTCCGACATTAGGGGTTTTGCGTTTCAAAAATTGCCGTGCTGTGGGAGGGGCTAAAGCATAGTCAAAGAAAAGCAAGGCCCGATGTACAAAGGGTCAGTCAAAACCCTGGTACCTGAAGTGGGTAACGAAACAGCACCACAAGAGGTACGGGGACATTAAAAAGGGGTCAAAGATGGTCAAAAATGAGGCAGGGTCGAACAAGTGCAGTATCAGAAAGGGGCCCAGGAGGAGCAGGTTCATGATTTTGGGGTTTCCCAGGGTTTTGGGTCTCTTCTTTCTTTTTTGTTAGGAAAAAAAAAAAAGTAAAGAAAAAGAAAAAGAAAAAAGGGGGGGGGACAGGGAGGAATGCTCCTAGAAAGAAAAAGGGGCCCGGAAACCCCCGCCCCATCCCAAAAGGACCTCAGCACCGCAAGTAGTGCAGATATGGAGGATCTGTGCCATACCCTCCCCTTTCCCAGAAAACCCCAGCAACCCGGAAGAAACCTCGCATCCCCCGGCCACCTCAGGGGGCAAAAGAGGGGGCAGCCAGACACCCACCACAAAAGCACACCTCCTGGGCCACCATTTTTGGGAAAACCCGACAGGCAGCCTCCAGAAACACCCGTCCTCAAAAAGACACCCAAAACCCGGGAGCCCGGGAGAGGATTGGGAACTCCAGGCACCGATCCATGGCAAATTACATCACCCCCAAGGACCTAAATGGAATGGGATGGACCCCGTTTTTTTTCCCCCCTCCCTGGGAAACCCAGCATCCCTTTGGGGGAAGTATCCCAGGGGCCCAAAAAATGGGAAGGGAATAAGGGGGGGGTGGTGGGGAGAAAGGAAAAGGGGGAGGATGGGGGTGGGATAGGGAGGGGGTTGGGGGAAATTGGGTTCGGTCTGGGAAAGGGAACAAAGGTCTAATTTCCTAGACCAAAGCTCTTCACTACCCCAAGGAGCCCCACGAGAGGAGGAGAATTAGACCCGAACAAAAAAAGAAATTGTTTAGGCTCCAGGGGCCGTAAAGCATTTTAAAATTTGGGAACGCCTTCAAAATTTGACATGTACTCATTGGGTGGGGAGAGAAAGATAAAAAGATAATTAACTGGAAAATATCAGGGCCCGGTCCTAAATTGCTATGCCATAAAACAACTGGATGAGATATGGGAGGAAGTGTAAAAAAAACCAGTGAGGGCAGGGGTGCGGGGGACAATAAGAAAACATGTTAACTTCGGTGCCCGACTATTCAACATTTCAAAATTTTCAAAAAACAAGCTTTAAACAAAAAGCTTAAAAACACATTTCTAACAATAAAGTTTTTCCCAACTTGGGTTTTAAAAAATATTTCTTAAACACAAAGGTTTTAAACAAAGTTTTTTTCAAAATGTTTTAAACACATCATGTTTTTTTTTTAAACAAATATGTTCTTAAACAACATCATGTTTTTTAAAACAAATCATGTTCTTAACACTCAGTTTTTAAAGAGCATCATGTTGCCTAAGATTTTGTAATGAAAAGGCAATATTTTTTTCAAAAATTTTTGATGAAATAAAGACATGATCTTGTGAACAGGGAACTAAAAAAAACAATGATAAAAATGTAAGGTCGTTAGAAAAACAGTTTTATGTTCTTTTTCTACACAGGATTTTAAAAGGTCAAGGGTTCCCCACTAGAAAGAGAAAAAGGGGCTCTCTATAAGACAAGGGAAAGAATAACAGAGCGGCCCAAAGACCGATACTTGGGAGACACTGGTCAGAGAAAGCCCGAGCTAAAGCTAAAAGGGAAACTTACAGGAGCCAAGAAATGCTAAACTAAAAGTCATAAATAAAATTGAAAAAAACCCAAAGTTTTTTTTCTTAAGCCAAATCAAAGTCGAACAAAAACCAGTTTGGGCCCTACTTTAAAAGGGGGGGGGTCCCACACAGAGACAGCAAGGAAATGAGTGAGCACTCAAGTCCCAAAATACTCGGTTTTTAGAAGCCATAACCAGATGAGGTCGAAGATCTAAATAAAATTTTTTTTTTTGAGAGAGAGACAGAATAGGTAGACACACTCATCTGATATGATCCTGATGCCAAAAGACTTGAAAAAAGGGAAAATGACATGCCCCTGCACTCTGCCCCCGGCCCAGAATCATGGAAAATCCTGTTCATCAAGAACGCAAGAAGCCCCATCCGGCTTTTTTCATCCTTGGAGAGGGGAAACATGGACACGGGGGGTTTCCCCATTACTAAAAACAACGACATACCCCACTCCCCAAAGGGGGGGAGTAAAGCAATAGCAAAGAACTAAGACGATAGCCTAAATCCCTATTTAAAAAATCTTTGAAGGTTTAAGAAGCAGCGCCACCCATCTAGTACCATTTTAAACAACCCGGGAACAGGGGTTTTAGAACAGGTCGCTCCGTTTTTTCCCAACTACCGGCCACAAGGGCCCAAGGTCCGGGATGCCTAGAAGAAAAAACAAAAATGCAGATTTAATATACCCCAGACTTGCAAAAGCCTTCGCAAGTGTGCCCAAAGGGTGTAATAGCGCACAAAATGCATGAAAAAAAGGAAAAAAACGGAAAACTCGGTAGATGGATCTATAATTTCCTAAAAAAAACAGAACACAAAGAGTAGTGCCCGGGGCCCGGGCTAGGGGTGAAAAGCCCTGCCCCACAACCCAAAAGAAAACTCGCCCCACACCCTTTTTTCCTCACCCTTTCAAAATCGAACATAAAAGGGGAAATATAAGCCAATGAAGTGTTTTTTTTTTGCGGTGACACCCGAATTTGCATGAAAATGTCCTCCACTAAAGGACACTCAAGACTCCGGGTTGGCCCATAAACCCCAAATCTTTTGGGGGCCCGGAAAAAAAAAAAATCAATATGAAGTTCAATGATAAAAATTTTCCAATTCCCCCGAAAGGGAAAAACGTGGGGAAAATTTAAAAAATTTCATCAGAGTATAAAAAAAATTTCCCAACCACACAACAGACCCAAAAAACTAATGTAAAAAAGATTTTTTTTTATATATATAAAAATAAAAAAATTTACAAAAACCTTTGTTCTCACTTTTCTCTCTAAAGACTTTCTCTCTCTTTCTCCCCCTCTCCCCTCTCCGGTCCCCCCTTCCTCTCTCTCTCTCCCCTTTTGAAAGACCCGTATAACCCCATTTTAAAGACTGATAAAAACTGAATATTGAAAAAAAATAGTTCAGTTTAGGGCACAGCCCGGGGTTTCCCTGGCTTATAAAAAACATCTGTCTTCTTTTATATATAAAAATTTTTTTATTCTCGTGCCCAGTTGCCTTTTTAAGAAAATTTTTTATTTACATCTTCGTAGTTTTTCTCACCAGGGAATTAAATCTCCCCCGTTTTTGGGTGGTTTTCCCCCATTTTTGGGGTTCCCACTGGAGAACAAGATAAAAAACACCCGGGATTTTTGGGGGATTAACGGGGGTGTGAACACCGCTATGATCCCTGGTAGTGTGCTTGTACGCCAGCTTTGGGGTTTTTTTGGGTTCCTCCAGTTTGGCAGTACAGTTAAAGGCTCCATCACTCTCAACTTCCTGCTAGGGGCCCCGTGGGGCCCCCTTCCCATCAAAGGTATGAAAGTTCCCTTTAAAAAAGAATATTTTTTTTGGTTTTTTAAAACCCCGGAGGGTTAGCCATCCGGGTTAAACCCAAGAAAATCAGTGCACCCACTGAGGACTTGTTTATTTCCATTGGGGGTCCTCCAGTCTTGTTCCCCGGGGTACCTATTTTTACTGACAATGAAATTTGGACCTTGGGTTTTCTTAAAATCCTAATGTTTCCCCCCCATAAGGGGGGATCGAACCACTGCCTCAATGTCCCAGACGAGTGGGGCAAATTTAAATTGAGCTACAGGACCCAGATTCGACCCTACGCAGGTGTCCCACGTTGGACATGTTTTTTGGAGCTGTTCCCTTCTGTTTCCTAGCTTTAAATGGGTACATGTGTGTTATTTCCATAAATTTTGGGTAGCATCAAGAGAAGGGGCGAGAGTGGTACTACAGGCCCGGGGATTCTGCATTAAAATTGACGACGGATTAATTGTCCTGGGCTGTAAATCCAACTGTGTTAAAAAAATCAAGTGTTCGACTGGACAATACAGGCGGGGGTTGCCTTCGGTGATTCGCTAAACGAAAATTTCAAATTATGAACAAAAATTCGTTCATACGGGGTCCCTGGGTTCATATTATTGGGATCCCCGTGCCACTCTGTTACATCCTGGTTCCTAGTCCTCCCATTAAGTCTGGAAAATTTTCCCGAATTTCAAGTGTTTAAAAATTTTTTGTATATTTTATATATACTCTCTGAAAAAACTTAAAATGTACCTGTACCTAAATAAAAATTACTTTGCTGGGGTGCAGGTATTTAAAACACTAAAAATGTCTCACTGGTGTTTATGGGCGCCAAAAACATTATAATGCCCTGGTTGTTTAAATTTTTTAAAATTTTTTATTAAATTTGGGGGGAGTCCCCGAAGATTACAGAGGTACATAATTGGTCCAGGGGCTGGAAATCCAAAGTTTTGATAGTTGAGCAAGTTTACAGAGGTAATGAATTCACAATTTACAAAGGTAAAGAACTTTCCCCCTTTACAAAGGGAATGAAAATCCAGGAGGTCTATCACAATCATACAAGTTTCAAAGGTATTTACAGATTACAGAGGGACTAATGGGTCCAGGGACTGGGGTCCCCAAAATTTGGGGGGGGTGAACTAGGTACAAAAGGGAACGCTCTGGGGGGCCTTTTTAAAAGTTATAATTAAAGTTAATATGGATATTTTTATTAATCCATCAAAGATAATTTTTTTTAAAATTAAAGTAAGGAAACATGCTACAAGTCATATAAAAATAAAAGTTTTACAACCATATTAGTTAACACATGTAAAAAATAAATAACTTTAACCCTTTTCCCCGTATATCTCTTTTAATTTAAAAAAAATTTATTTCCCTTTTAAAAAAGGGGAAAAAAATAAGATTTAAAAGGCCCCAAAGGAAAAACTTTTTTCTGAAAGGGTGGTTTAAAAAACCCAAGGGTTCTCTTAAAAAATGTGCTTTTTGTAAAGGGTTTAATATAAAAAAATTTTTTCCTTTTTTAAAAATGGTATTAAAAACCTGGAAAAAAAACTTTTTCTAGGTTGGGCCCGGCCTGGCCTTTTGGGGGTTAAAACCCGAGGGGTTTACCTGGAAAATTTACCCCCCGGAGAGGGGTTTCCGGGGGGGGGTCAAAGCCCCCGCGGCCCGGTTATGCCAGGCCCCCTGGTGGATCAGAGCCTGAATTTAAACCCGGGGATTGTCTGGCTGCACGCAAACCAACGGTTTTAAAAAAAAACCCCCAGCCCCTGCTGATCAGGGAAATTGGGCTTTTTTGGTGCTTTTCCAGTGCCAGCTTGAAGACGCCAGGGGGCTGGTTTGGGAACCCCCTTTTTGTAAGTGGGGGCAGTTAACAGTCTTGGGCCCCCCGACACTTATTGTTTTTCTCTTAAAGTGGGTAGTGACACCCCTGCTTTTCATTGGGGGGATGTTGCATGTCTGGAAAGTCTTTTGCTTTCATTAGTGAGTAAATTTTCGTGTGCAAGTTCGGTACTAGTCCCTCTAGGATTTTCCAGGTGTATATAATCATGTATCTCTCCCTCCTGCGTTCCAGGGAATACAGGTTTAGGAAAACCTAAAGCACTCCAGTAATTGAGGTGTTTTATCTCCGTTATGCGCGCCGTGAAGGTTCTCTGTACATTTTCTAGGTCGGCAATTTCACCTGCCTTGAAAGGTGATGTTAGAGTGCAGCAATATTCCAGCCTAGATAGAACAAGTGACCTGAAGAGTGTCATCATGGCCTGGTGACTCAAGCTCTCGCTTCACACACGGAGGGCCTGGGTTCGATTCCCGGCGGGTGGAAACATTTCGACACGTTCCCTTACACCTGTTGTCCTATTCACCTAGCAGCAAATAGGTACTTGGGCGTTAGTCGACTGGTGTGGGTCGCATCCTGGGGGACAAGATTAAGGACCACAATGGAAATAAGTTAGACAGTCCTCGATGACGCACTGACTTTCTTGGGTTATCCTGGGTGGCTAACCCTCCGGGGTTAAAAATCCGAACGAAATCTTATCTTAAATTGACATGTAAACCACACAACAACCAAATTCTGTAAATTCAACATTGCAATCTTTATAGAGAATAAACTTTGAATTTGAATTTGAATCAGTATGAGATGTGGCAGCCTGGTGGTTTGCAAGAGTGACGGCAAGAATGACATTTTCTCTAGTCCAAGATCAGAGCTGTGTACAATATACTATTACTGGGATAACTCTAGAAAAACATTCCTTCACTTGTAGCGACATTCACTCTAAAAATTGTGTTACATGAGAATGGGAATATTGCTGTTATTTATTCCACTGCACTAATGTGAAGACAACTGTACGCAATGTAAGGTACTTGTAGTGTGGAGAAAACATTTCACAGCTGTATGAATAATGTGAAATGACCGTGAATGGAAATAAGTATGTGTATACCTGAATAAACTTACTTAACACGAAGTGGACAGGTCAGACATGTTTGTCTGGCCGCCCTCAGTTTACACTCTAACTTTGTTTACATTATCCACGTCTCTCGTTTAAAATAATGATAATAACTGATATAAAGAGGAGTCGTAACTCTCTTACTTTAAATGCCAAGTTAAAAATGACTAAACTCAGTGAACAAGATATAAAGTGACAATAATAATACATACTCACCCCTCATCCTACAATACATTAACACAAATAAATTCAATAATTCAACTTATGAAACAGTAATTAAATAATGTGTGTAAATATCTTGGCCTGACTGTGCCTAGCTTATTTAATTCATTGTAGCAAGTTGGATAAGGTAAATCCTAGCCTAACTTTATGTAACTTGAAATTAGTGTGCACTATAGCCAAATCTGGCTTTGAAATTCACTGTAAATGTTAACCAGGTTAAATTTGATCTAGCCGTTATAACTGCTGTAAATATTGCAGACGCCTGACCCTAACTGGCTACCTTGCAAATCCACTGTAAATAATTAAATATATAAGTTTCCTACCCTGGCTTACTTGTATTCACTGTAATTCAATTCACTAGCTTAACTAGCCTACATGGCCTGCCTGCAAATTACTGTAAATAATTTACAAGCTTAACTAGCATACTCTGGCCTGCCTGTAAACCACTAAGTAATTAAATTTACAAGCTCAACTAGCCTACTCTGGCCTCCGTAAATTACTGTAAATAACTGGATTTACAAGTTTAAATAGCCTACTCTGGCCTGCCTGTAAACTACTGTGAGTAGCTAGCTTGGCCCCTAGCCAACTTGTGTAAGTCTCTCGGCCTAAGCGTGCTAACTTAACCCTAACTTTTGTTAATCCCTGGTACAATAACTGTGGCCTAGCTAAGTTAAGACCATCTGTCTGCTAAATTAGTTTACTCCACATCTTTATTTCAAAGGACCAGTGTGGGGGAAATTTGCCTGGACTGCCTCCAGGTGAGATACTAACCCTAGCAGGTGCTGTTGACAGAGACCCCGAGAATAGTTCTCAGTCTCACAAGTGGCTCATAGGACATTTTTCCCCATGTATAACTGACTCGCAAGAAAAAATTCCCAACTACATGCACGAAAAAAAGGGCCTGTCTTACTTGGTGGGAAAGAATATGTCACCAGGGTCTTCCAATCTCCCCAAGACTTGGGCATCTCTGGTCTCTCATCTTCAAGACACCACGTGCAGTGGAAGGACTTAATTTCTGCAAGTATTGAAAAGGTATTAGTGTTCTGCCTGCACCTCAGAGCCCCCTGATTTCAAAGGTATTCCAAAAAACTATATTTATGCAGTGACACTAGCTTCCAGATTAATACTTAAGGGGAGATGCCCCAATTATTATCTTACAGTGGGCGTTCACCCGCTTATAACCCACAACTTAAAAGACCCGCCTTTCTCAGAACATCGCCGGCCAGCTGTACTAATGGGGCTTGGATAGAGACGAATATCCACAGTACGTCAGGAAGCCTCTATGATTCTTTATTCCACAGGCCAAGTATTTTGGAGACACGTGGGGCACAGAGCTGTAGCTCCGGGTACTGTTGTCACCACGGTGTCCAGTTCAAGAAGGGCGACCTGGTGTCTCTCTCAGCCTAATTCAAGCATGGAGTTGCTAGTTCTCCTTGGCTAACATAACCTAATTTATTTTTTTATTATCACACCGGCCGATTCCCACCAAGGCAGGGTGGCCCGAAAAAGAAAAACTTTCACCATCATTCACTCCATCACTGTCTTGCCAGAAGGGTGCTTTACACTACAGTTTTTAAACTGCAACATTAACACCCCTCCTTCAGAGTGCAGGCACTGTACTTCCCATCTCCAGGACTCAAGTCCGGCCTGCCGGTTTCCCTGAATCCCTTCATAAATGTTAAATTTGCTCACACTCCAACAGCACGTTTAAGTATTAAAAACCATTTTTTCTCCATTCACTCCTATCAAAAACGCTCACGCATGCCTGGGGTGGAAGTCCAAGCCCCTCGCACACAAAACCTCCCTTTTCCCCCTCCCTCCAACCCCTTCCTAGGCCGACCCCTACTCCCCCTTCCTTCCACTACAGACTGATCACTCTTGAAGTCATTTCTGTTTCGCTCCATTCTCTCTCATGTCCCAACCACCTCAACAACCCCTTTTCAGCCCTCTGGACAACAGTTTTGGTTAATCCCGCACCTCCTCCTAACTTCCAAACTACGAATTCTCTGCATTATATTCACACCACACATTGCCCTCGACATGACATCTCCACTGCCTCCAGCCTTCTCCTCGCTGCAACATTCATCACCCAGCTTCAAACCCATATAAGAGCGTTTGGGTTAAAACTATACTCTCATACATTCCCCTCTTTGCCTCCAAGGGCCAAAGTTCTTTGTCTCCCCAGACTCCTAAAATGCACCACTCACTCTTTTTCCCTCATCAATTCTATGATTCACCTCATCTTTCATAGACCCATCGCTGACACGTCCACTCCCAAATATCTGAATACGTTCACCTCCTCCATACTCTCTCCCTCCAATCTGATATTCAATCTTTCATCACCTAATCTTTTTGTTATCCTCATAACCTTACTCTTTCCTGTATTCACCTTTAATTTTCTTCTTTTGCACACCCTACCAAATTCATCCACCAATCTCTGCAACTTCTCTTCAGAATCTCCCAAGAGCACAGTGTCATCAGCAAAGAGCAGCTGTGACAACTCCCACTTTGTGTGTGATTCTTTATCTTTTAACTCCACGCCTCTTGCCAAGACCCTCGCATTTACTTCTCTTACAACCCCATCTATAAATATATTAAACAACCACGGTGACATCACACATCCTTGTCTAAGGCCTACTTTTACTGGGAAAAAATTTCCCTCTTTCCTACATACTCTAACTTGAGCCTCACTATCCTCATAAAAACTCTTCACTGCTTTCAGTAACCTACCTCCTACACCATACACTTGCAACATCTGCCACATTGCCCCCCTATCCACCCTGTCATACGCCTTTTCCAAATCCATAAATGCCACAAAGACCTCTTTAGCCTTATCTAAATACTGTTCACTTATATGTTTCACTGTAAACACCTGGTCCACACACCCCCTACCTTTCCTAAAGCCTCCTTGTTCATCTGCTATCCTATTCTCCGTCTTACTCTTAATTCTTTCAATTATAACTCTACCATACACTTTACCAGTACACTCAACAGACTTATCCCCCTATAATTTTTGCACTCTCTTTTATCCCCTTTGCCTTTATACAAAGGAACTATGCATGCTCTCTGCCAATCCCTAGGTACCTTACCCTCTTCCATACATTTATTAAACAATTGCACCAACCACTCCAAAACTATATCCCCACCTGCTTTTAACATTTCTATCTTTATCCCATCAATCCCGGCTGCCTTACCCCCTTTCATTTTACCTACTGCCTCACGAACTTCCCCCACACTCACAACTGGCTCTTCCTCACTCCTATAAGATGTTATTCCTCCTTGCCCTATACACGAAATCACAGCTTCCCTATCTTCATCAACATTTAACAATTCCTCAAAATATTCCTTCCATCTTCCCAATACCTCTAACTCTCCATTTAATAACTCTCCTCTCCTATTTTTAACTGACAAATCCATTTGTTCTCTAGGCTTTCTTAACTTGTTAATCTCACTCCATAACCTAATATTCACCTATATTAAAAGCCTAAGCCTTCCTATGTTAAGGCCCTAGGATTACATTATTAATATCTAAAGTTGCCTCAATAATCGTAATATTAGTTACTAACTGTATAAACCTACCTACACCTTCCTTGAAGGGTTAATTTATTAATTAATGATAAAGCATTACTACGTGTGTGTGTGTCTGTGTACTCATCAAATTGTACTCACCTAATTGTGGTTGCAGGGGTCGATACTCAGCTCCTGGCCCCGCCTCTTCATTGATCGCTACTAGGTCCTCTCTCTGCTTCCTGAGCCTTGTCATAGCTCGTCTTAAAGCTATGTATGGTTCCTGCCTCCACTATATCACTTGTTAGGCTATTCCACTTCCTGACGACTCTTTGAAGAAATACTTCCTAACATCCCTCTGACTCGTCTGAGTCTTCATCTTCCAATTGTGACCCCTTGTTTCTGTGCCCCATCTCTGGAACATCCTGTCTCTGTCTACCTTATCTATTCCACACAGTATTTTGTATGTCGTTATCATGTCTCCCCTGACTCTCCTGTCCTCCTCTGTGTGTGTGTGTACTCACCTAGTTGTACTCACCTAGTTGAGGTTGTAGGGGTCGAGTCCAAGCTCCTGGCCCCGCCTCTTCACTGGTCGCTACTAGGTCACTTCCCCAGAACCGTGAGCTTTATCATACCTCTGCTTAAAGCCCGTGGTCTGGTGGCTAAAGCTCCCGCTTCACACACGGAGGGCCCGGGTTCGATTCCCGGCGGGTGGAAATTCCGACACGTTTCCTTACACCTATTGTCCTGTTCACCTAGCAGCAAATAGGTACCTGGGTGTTAGTCGACTGGTGTGGGTCGCATCCTGGGGGACAAGATTAAGGACCCCAATGGAAATAAGTTAGACAGTCCTCGATGACGCACTGACTTTCTTGGGTTATCCTGGGTGGCTAACCCTCCGGGGTTAAAAATCCGAACGAAATCTTATCTTATCTTATCTTATGTATGGATCCTGCCTCCACTACATCGCTTCCCAAACTATTCCACTTCCTGACTACTCTGTGGCTGAAGAAATACTTTTTAACATCTCTGTGATTCATCTGTGTCTTCAACTTCCAACTGTGTCCCCGTGTTGCTGTGTCCAGTCTCTGGAACATCCTGTCTTTGTTCACCTTGTGTGTGTGTGTGTGTGTGTGTGTGTGTGTGTGTGTGTGTGTGTGTGTCTCAACAATTAATATTTGCACCAATAACTCATTACAGTTGTGACCGGGTATGGACGTATGAATTGCTCATTACACTATAATTTGTTAATAATTGTAGCCATGTATAAACGTAAGTAAATTTACTTACATGATTCATTAACTTAGTAACTTGCCATAATACCAACTTACTCCATAATTTGTAATAATTTAGAGTTAAGAATTAATCTAAGTTTGCCCGAAATGCCTAGCCATGCTAGGTGTCCTAGTGGCCCCCTCTGTAATTAGTATTTTATAACATGTAAACCACACAATACCAAAACCTGTAAACCCCACATTGTAACCCTTATAGAGAATAAACTTGATTGATTGATTGTTCAGCTATCAAAACTACGGGGAGTCCAGTCCCTGGACCCATTATGTACCTCTGTAATCTTTTGACTACCACCACAGGATGGGTATGACTACCTCCCCAGGATGGGTATGATTACCGCCACAGGATGGGTATGACTACCGCCCACAGGATGGGTATGACTACTCCACAGGATGGGTATGACTACCTCACACAGGATGGGGTATGACTACTCCCACAGGATGGGTATGACTACCACCCACAGGATGGGTATGACTACCGCCCACAGGATGGGTATGACTACCGCCCACGGGATGGGTATGACTACCTCCCACGGGATGGGTATGACTACCCACCAGGATGGTTGCTCCCTCCCACGGATGGGTATGACAAAACCACCCCGGGATGGTTGTTACCTCCCACGGGTTGGTAGACTACCCCCCACAGGATGGGTTGACTACCCCCCAGATGGGTATGACTACCCCCCACAGGATGGGTATGACTACCCCCCACAGGAGGGAAAGACTAAAGCCCACAGGATGGGTATGACTCCCGCCCAGGAGGGTTTGGGAGTGCATAATAAACAAAAACTACGAAAACCATTCCTACCTTCGTGGGTTTTTGTTTTGGGTGGAGTAGGGTCGAAAAAAACTCAAGAAACCCCCCGGGGGTTTTCTTCAGCTCATACAGTGCGAACCTGTATGTGAGATATTTTTTTTGAAAAGGGTTTTGAAACCGACAAGTTAAAATTGACACACTTATACATTATAGGGGAATCTTTATTGAAAAAACTTTTCGCCACACATGGCTTCATCGTTATACAAAACAAAAAGGTATAAGGGAGAAGGAGTTTGAGGTAATGAGTCCCACCTGGATTCATGTGTTCATTTAAAAATAATCTTTTAGAAATACAATATGGGCCTAACGGTGGCTTATATACTGTAGTCGGGTGGCGAAGCAGGAGGAGGCGGGGAAAAGGGGACCATAAGTGCACAACTTCAACTGTCATTTTCAAAACATTTACACATCAAAACCCAACACAAAACCCAAAAAAAGTTCCAAAATGGTTGGGATCTCTCCAAGATCGATACACGTGCTGCAAAAAATCCCCTTCTCACACTATACCCTCACTTATTTATCCTACCTCCCCTATGCTATTTGGCTTGGGGATAAACGCACAACAAAAGCTCCCAGTAAGAATAACACTAAATCCCTCCCTGGCAACACCCCCTCCCCACTCTTCATAGATTAAACTTACTCCCCGTTTAGTACATTCCCCACTTACTACTGGCAATCTACACTACGGGGGCCCTTTAATCTAATATCAATTTACTAAAATTCTTTTTTGTAGTTTGACAGAACCCCAGCTAACACCCGACACAAACATCTCTACGACATTCCCCCTGTCCGACTGAACCTTTACAAAAATTCAATGTTTCAAAGGCCTAAAATCGGAACACCCTACCGAGAACTCTAGAACTGCAGACACATTCATCACCTTCAAAACACCCTTTGAAAACATCTTATTCCCGATACACCCCTCAACTAACTCACGAATACCACCTGGTGGTTTTACATTACACCACTCACCCATTTACCAAAACAAAATTTAATCTCATCTTAAATAATGAATCCCGTGATACTCCAAACCGAAAAATATGTACTGTGCCCAAAACAAAAACTTAATTGCAAACTCACAAAATAGTATTTATCACTTAGCCATAATACCAACTTTCCTCATAATTTTAATATTTAAAATTAAGAATTAAACTAAATCTGCCCAAATGCCTAGCCAGCTAGTGTTCTAGTGGGACACTCTGTAATTATTATTTTACTACAGTAAAAAAACGTAACCAAATTTGTAAATCAGCATTGAATCCTTATAGAGAATAAACTTTGAATTTTAATTTGAAATTTGAATTTAATCTGTCAACACTGCAACTTTTTGGATCCCCGCTATAAAAAATTTCCACTTGTCCAACCCTTTGGACGAAAACTTTCTTGACTAGTGGATGGGACCCTTGTCCCGCTTCCCCCGCTTCACCTTACCTCACTACAGTATATAAGCCACTTCAACGGCCCTATACTGCACCAGATGAACTGACCAGAAGAGTGCTAGAGCAGTGTACGTTGCATCATTGTAGAAACCTTTCTCCCTCGGGAGCCAGAGACGGGTCATCGCAAGATTGAGACCCGTGCCAGAACTCCGGTCCTGGCGAACATCCTGTCTCTGTCCACCTTATACATACTTACTGTACTTTCTACAAGATTGATGGACTGAACACATCAACTCCAGGCTGAGGGACTCATTACCTCAAACTCCTCCTCTCATTACACCCTTCTGCTTTGTATTGGACTGATGAAGCCACTGTGTGGCGAAACGTTTCTTCAATAAAGATTCCCATATGTTGCATAAGGAAATATTTTTGGGGACCAAAAAAGTTTCCACAACCAGTAAGCCAGCTTAAGGCCTGGGTCAGATGACCATAAACTGCAGCTGGGGGTTTTTGCAGTTTGAATGTCAGGAAACACTTACCGTGTTTTATGACAATCCTTACCTAACCTAAGCTAGCCAGTGCTTCAGATTCATCAGAAATTTGTGGTACTAAAACACCTGCTTCTAGGCTGAGGGACTGATTACCTCATCTACCCTCTTCAGTTCTTTCTGTATTGTATTGATAAAGAAAAGTCACATGTTGCACAAGTGTCTAAGTCATCATTGGAAAATTTAATGTTATTTTTTTTATATATAAGCTCATATCAGTAAACTTAAATTAATGTTTATTGTTGTGTCTTCCTGTGTGCCGTCCTGGTTGTCTTCCTGCCTGCCCTGCTACCCACCTGTCTGCCCTGCAAACCCACCTGTCTGCCCTGCTACCCACCTGTCTGCCCTGCTACCCACCTGTCTGCCCTGCACCACCTGTCTGCCCTGCTACCCACCTGTCTGCCCTGCAAACCACCTGCCTGGGGTGTCTGGCTCCTGCCTGCCCTGCTACCCACCTGTCTCCCCTGCTACCCACCTGTCTGCCCTGCTGCCCACCTGTCTGCCCTGCTACCCACCTGTCTGCCCTGCCCACCACCTGTCTGCCCTGCACCCACCTGTCTGCCCTGCTACCCACCTGCCTGGGGTGTCTGGCCCTGCCTGCCCTGCTACCCACCTGCCTGGGGTGTCTGGCTCCTGCCTGCCCTGCTACCCACCCTGCCTGGGGTGCCTGGCTCCTGCCTGCCCTGCTACCCAATGTCTGTGGTGTCTGGCTCCTGCCTGCCCTGCTACCCACCTGTTGTGGTGTCTGGCTCCTGCCTGCCCTGCTACCCACCGTCTGTGGTGTCTGGCTCCTGCCTGCCCTGCTACCCACCTGTCTGTGGTGTCTGGTCCTGCCTGCCCCTGCTACCACCTGTCTGTGGTGTCTGGTCCTGCCTGCCCTGCTACCCACCTGTCGTGGTATCTGGCTCCTGCCTCCCCTGCTACCCACCTGTCTGTGGGGTCTGGCTCCTGCCTGCCCTGCTACCCACCTGTCTGGGGTGTCTGGCTCCTGCCTGCCCTGCTACCCACCTGTCTGTGGTGTCTGGCTTCTGCCTGCCCTGCTACCCACCTGTCTGTGGTGTCTGGCCCCTGCCTGCCCTGCTACCCACCTGTCTGTGGTGTCTGGCTCGCCTGCCCTGCTACCCACCTGCTTGGGGTGTCTGGCTCCTTCCTGCCCTGCTACCCACCTGCCTGGGGTGTCTGGCTCCTGCCTACCCTGCTACCAACCTGTCTGTGGTGTCTGGCTCCTGCTTGCCCTGTACCCACCTGTCTGTGGTGTCTGGCTCCTGCCTGCCCTGCTACCCACCTGTCTGTGGTGTCGGCTCCTGCTGCCCTGCTACCCACCTGCTTGGGGTGTCTGGCTCCTGCCTGCCCTGCTACTCACCTGTCTGTGGTGTCTGGCTCCTGCCTGCCCTGCTACCCACCTGTCTGTGGTGTCTGGCTCCTGCCTGCCCTGCTACCCACTGTCTGTGGTGTCGGGGCTCCTGCCTGCCCTGCTACCCACCTGCTTGGGGTGTCTGGCTCCTTCCTGCCCTGCTACCCACCTGCCGGGGGTTTGTCTGGCTCCTGCCTACCCTGCTACCAACCTGTCTGTGGTGTCTGGCTCCTGCTTGCCCTGCTACCCACCTGTCTGTGGTGTCTGGCCCTGCCTGCCCTGCTACCCACCTGTCTGTGGTGTCTGGCTCCTGCCTGCCCTGCTACCCACCTGTTTGGGGGGTGTCTGGCTCCTGCCTGCCCTGCTACTCACCTGTCTGTGGTGTCGGCCCCTGCCTGCCCTGTTACCCACCTGTCGTGGTGTCTGGCCCCTGCCTGCCCTGCTACCCACCTGTCTGTGGTGTCTGGCTCCTGGCCGCCCTGCTACCCACCTGTCTGTGGTGTCTGGCTCCTGCCTGCCTGCTACCCACCTGTCTGTGGTGTCTGGCTCCTGCCTGCCCTGCTACCCACCTGTCTGGGGTTTGTCTGGCTCCTGCCTGCCCTGCTACTTACCTGCCTGTGGTGTCTGGCTCCTGCCTGCCCTGCTACCCACCTGTCTGTGGTGTCTGGCTCCTGCCTGCCCTGCTACCCACCTGCCTGTGGTGTCTGGCTCCTGCCTGCCCCTGCTACCCACCTGTCTGCGGTGTCTGGCTCCTGCCTGCCCTGCTACCCACCTGTCTGGGGGTCTGGTTTCTGCTGCCTCCCCTGATACCCACTTGTCTGTGGTTTTCTGGCTTCTGCCTGCCTGCCCTACGACCCACCTGTCTGTGGTGTCTGGCTCCTGCCTCCCTGCCCGCTACCACCTGTCTGTGGTGTCTGGCTCTGCCTCCTGCCTGCCCTACGCCCACTGTCTGTGGTGTCTGGCTCCTGCCTGCCCTGCTACCCACCTGTCTGTGAGTCTGGCTCCTGCCTGCCTCCCCTGATACCCACTGTCTGTGGTGTCTGGCTTCTGCCTGCCCTGCCCTACGACCCACCTGTTTTGTGGTGTCTGTCTCCTGCCTGCTTGCCTGCTTGCCTGCCTTGCTACCCACCTGTCTGCGGTGTCTGGCCCCTGCCTACCTGCCTGCTACCACCTGTCTGTGGTGTTTGGCTTCTCCCTACCTGGCCTAACGACCCACCTGTCTGGCGGGGGTCGGGCTCCTGACTGCCTCCCCTGCTACCCACTGTCTGCGGTGTCTGGCTCCTGACTCCCTGCCCTGCTACCCACCTGTCTGCGGTGTCTGTCCCCTGCCTGTCTGCCTGCCTTCCTAACTGTCTGCGGTGCCTATTTTCTGCCTGCCTGTCCTTCCATGGGTACGTGTGGTGGGAGTGCACAGGCTTGCCCAGACGGTGAAGCTGCTGATGGCCATAGCTTTTGTACATGCGTACCCACTACAGAGTACGTACCAGTGGAGTTACTGCTGCCAGCAGTCACCAACACTTCCATACAAGTGTACCAAGACAATAGCCGAATATGTCTTCAGGACCGCCATGGTCCTGCTTACCTGTGAGTTAACTTTATTGTATGGAGGGAGAGAGAGTTTTATCATAATTTTGGTAATTCATCATCAGTTACCCAAGAAAATCTTGACGTTTTATGGGATACCATTTACGAATATCTCATTTCTTTCATAAAATTATTAATAAAAAAAAAGGCACAATACCGTGACTGGAGCGATACACAAATAACCCACACATAAAAGAGAGAAGCTTACGACGACGTTTCGGTCCGACTTGGACCATTGACAAAGTCACACTAATCAGAAGTACGAACGAACGAACGAAAGTTCAGGTAAGATCCCAAACGGGATGAGCGGGGAAGACGGGACAGACGAAGAACAGTGCTGGAGAGGAGTGTTCTTATCGTAGAAATAGAGCCAGGCTTAACCCAGCAGCGAGGCGATCGTGGACAGATAATGAGAAGAGAAATTCAGGCTCTTCTGTTGGGACTCCGGTGGGGTGAGCGGGAAGGAAGGGACATGCGACGTTTAGAGTAGAGAGGAGTGTAGAACTGAGCCATGTCTTAACCCAAAGGGTAAGGCGAACGTGGATCAGAGAATGGTACCTGTCATAGAAGGTACCTCTCGGAGAATCCAAGGGTTTTTTGTAAATAGGGTTAGGAGCAGGATCATGCAAGGAGTAGAAAAAGGTTGTGTTTTGGTTTGTGGGTCTGCGAAAGTCTTCGTCAAGGAGAGAGGTCCAGTAGTCATGTCGTTGTCACGAGTTTGTCAATCTTCTGTCACTGAGCGTCTTCCAGTACAGATTCAGCGCAGGGATGTCTAATTGGACATGGAGAGACTCGCTTGTGGCGAATCCTCCATCTGACATCAAGCACCCAGCGCAGCGCCTTGTTCTGGACACGCTGCAGTTTAAATAAGTTTGTTTTTGCTGCAAGAGAGAGGGCTAGAGGAGAGTAAGTTATCAGAGGACGTATAAGGGATTTGTAGAGGTGTAGTTTTGCTTTTTAGAGGCATGTTTCAAACTTGTAGAGGCCCGCAAGGGCCTTACTAGCTATTGCATGCCTTGAGTGAATGTGTCCGTGTAAGCGTAGAAGGTAGTCAAGATTAACGCCAAGGACAGTGACAGATTGTGTCATGGGGAAAGTAAATGCGGGTGTCAGCTGTTCTGAGCTCGACAGGGAATGGAGGATCACGTTTTCCCGTAGTTAAAATATGTAATGCTGGATTTAGCTGCATTGGTTTTGATCATTTTTGTTCCCAGATGGCATCCTGTCGACCCTCATTTTGTGTTTTGTGTGTGAATGTATCTATATTGGCATGAGTGATAAGTTGTGTAATGTCGTCTGCATAGGCTAGTGTGATGGAGTTTTGGTATACGGTGTTGGAATGTCGTTATGTATAAAATGTAGGGTAGGGGAGAGGACAGATCCCTGGGGGGACTCCAGCATTTTAGGGGTGAAGTAGTCAGAGTAACAGCCCTTTGGGAAATTTTATTCTCTGGTACGGCCGTCTAGGAAGTTGCAGAGGAGTTTACGAGTAGTGAGAGCAGGTTAAAGTTAGTGCAGATTTGTACCCTTTAGCCCTTGGTGCCGACAGTGTCAAAAGCTTTTTCAACGTCTTTTGCAAAACCCGGGCTGCCTGTTTCTTGTTTTGTGTTGATGTGGATGTAGTTGAGAATGATGTTAATGGCTTTTTGGGGGGATCTGTGTGTTCTGAAGCCAAACTGACCATCAGAAAGTAGAGAGTTGTGTTCCAGGTATCTGCGAAGGCGATGGTTGATGAGTTTTTCAGAGTTTACCCAAATTTCGAGGAGGCTGATAGGGCGATAATTTCTAGGATCAGAGTGGGCTTTTTTGGGTTTAGGAAGGAGGATAGCAGTAGCGGCTTTGAAAGAGGGAAGGGGAAATATCCAGAGGGAAGGGAGGCATTGAGGAGGTTGTGTAGGCAGTAATGATAGAGTCAGGAAGGTGTTTTTAGGATAATATGGTTTAGGCCAGAGGCGCCAGGAGCCTTGGGAGGAAGGTGTCTGAGGAGAGTTTTAATGTCTGTGTTGGTGAAAGGAGTATCGAGTTCTTGGGAGGGAGGTAAGAGAGTCTGATGAATGTGGCTATCTGGTGTTGTATCTTGTGTGTGTGCAGTGTTCCAATGTTCTATGTTCTGAATGTGTTGAATAACGTTAGGGTGAGGTCGTGAGGGTGGAGATGTTCTCCCCGATGTGTTTGAAGATGTTGGTAGCAGCCTGCGGGTCTGAGATGTGTGTGTTTTTTGTGGGTGATGTGTTTGAATTTGTTGGTAGGAAGTTTGCCTCTTATTTTTTTTATAAAGTTCCAGAGCTTTAGTGTTTTTTTAAAACGCTGTTTGTCAGCTTGTTTATATGAGTTGTGACCAGTGATTGTTGGTCTTGGTCTAGACTGTGTAGAATGTTGTTTTCTAGGTAAGTGAGATCTAAATCGAACTTGATTAAATCTGTGTGTGTTGTAGAGGAAGCAGTTTTGGTAGCAGATAATTAGTCTTCTTGTTCTGAGTGACGGTTTGAAGGAATAACGAGTGGTGTGAGTTTTCTTTGGTATTGCGTTGTTGGCCGCTTGTGTAATGGGTCCTGGATGAGATCAAGTTGAGTATCGATTGTCAGAGATAGGTTTGTTGTTATAGTCGTAGGTGAGGTTAATATTGTCTATGTGTTGTTTGAAAGCATCCCAGTCAGCATTCTTTTAGGGAGAAGGAAGGTGCGGTTGGGGAAAGAGGATAGGGTTGGAGGAGATGTGTAAGATGACTGGGATGTGATCAGAGCCTGTAATAGGGCCAGGTGAGATGTAGTGTTGAAACAGAGAAAATGGCTTTGGTTTGCCAGAATGATGTCTGGTTTTTGGGCCCTTTGGCCTGTGTGATTGAAGAAGGTATTGAAGTCTGGGCCAAGATGAATTAGGTGTTTATGGTTAGTGAAGTTGAGTAATTGGTGACCAAGTTTTGGTTGTTACGGTGTGATGAAAGGCGGTGTGTTTGGCATTCATGTCAGCTAGTAGGTATGTTTGGTGTGTTGGTGTAGTTGAAGACTAAGGAAAGGTCGTGTATGTTGAGAATAGTGTTTGGGCGAGCATAGGTGGTTGAAAAAGATAAAGGGGCCAAGGTGGGTGTGTATTTGACTGCAAGACAGTGTTGGTGAATAAAAGGGATTGGGAGAGATTCGTGTTTTATGTTGGATTTGACAAGGATGGCAACCCCATCGTGGGGATCATATGGGGACTGGAGTGCAGTATAACCATAATGGCGGATACGTTGAGGGGCTTTGAGGAGGTACTGTTTTAGCAAAACAATATCTGGGCTCCAGCTTCAAGGAGCTCGGCCATAGGTGTCTAATATAAAGTAAGAACGTACGTGAACTGAATCACTTTAAACATGATTTAATGGTTTCGTCATAGCAAAGTTAATGTCGGAGGAGTTTGGATTAAAAACCCGTAATAGTGGTGCCATCAGTGGATGCGAGTTTGTAGGTGTTACGGACCGTTTCCTGGAGAGGGAGGAAGAGATGGATCTGTTTTTATGTTCTTTTGTATGTCTGTCAGAAGTTGGGGCAGGTTTGGGTTTGAGGGATTTTGTCTGGAGGAGGTGGAGTTGGACCTGGATGAAGTTTTGGTTGTGGTGGAGTTTGGGGGAAGGTAGATGCAGAGGAAGTGGAAGCTTTGGTAGGGGATGAGGAAGTGGAAGCTATGGTACTGGGTAAGGAAGCGGAAGCTTTAATTGGGGATGAGGAAGTGGGTAAGGAGGTCGGGAGGGGGGTGGTCGTAGCAGCAGCCGTAGGGGTGTTGGTGGGAGGGGGGAAGTAGTGAAGAGGGGTAGGGTGGGAGGAAGCTTGTGGGTGTAGGAAGTGGGAGGGTGGGAAAAGAGGGAGGAGGTAGAGGTTGTAGGGGGGCCCTTTGAGGAGAAGAGGAAGGAGGGATAATTAAAGAGGGAAGATTGTTAGCGGACAAGATTAGGTTAAGGACATGTGAGTAGTCTGATTGGTAGGCTTGAGAGATTACCATCCCCAGAAATTTGGGGCAGCAGTGGCGAGTTGGCTAGATTTTTGTAGTCTAGTGTGGGTGTAGGTGTAAAGGAGAGGTTGATTTTAGTCTGTGTGTTGGTGTTTGAAGTTTTGTAGAGTAGGAGGGGTAGACCAAGTGGGGTGGGGTAACCCAGGCATTGGGGGTAGGGGTGGCAGGTATTGTAGGAGGGGGAGGTGCAGGGGAAGGGGTTGGGGAGGGAGGGAGGTTGGCTTTCTCTGAGGGTGGAGAGAATGTCTTTTCTAGTAGGGGAGGAATTTGCAACTGCAGTGTGTGACCCACCGCAGTTAGAACATTTTAGGGGGAGGTTGCAAGTGTTCCAGAAGTGGCCAGTTGCTGAACATCTGGAGCAGGTTTGTGTGGAAGTGCATGAGATTTTGTCGTGGCCGAATTGTAGCATTTCAGACATTGTGTGATGGGGTGAAAGTTTGGAGTGAAGAGAGAGTTTGGAGGGGAAAGCGGATGGTCTTCGCAAGGATTCCTTGATTGAAGAGTGTAGAGGCGTCAGAAGGAGTTGAAAAAGCGTATTTTGAGGTGGTTAGAGTTTTTCAGGTCTATAAATATCGTTCAAAAGAGACTTTGTTCTTAGTACTAAAAGTCTTTCATTAAGTCTTCTTTGTCTGTGTCATAGGCAGTCAGGAGAGAATAGTCTACGTGTTTTGCGATCACTGTGCATTTGGCGTGGTGCTCAGGAGTCCAAATAATAGTGAAGCCTGCATTGAGAAGTTTTTGTCTGGTCTCGGTTGAAGTGTACGTTTCGTAAGAATGTCTGTCAAGAAGTAGTTTGAATCCAGAGTTGGTTTTAAAGACTTTATACTGAGGAGCGCCAGTGATCTGGTACAGTAAATTTCCAGGACAGATAGTGGCATGATCAGATTTAGAGTATTTGAGGTTAAGCAGGACGGCTATATATAGGCAGGAAGAGGTGGTGGTAGTAGTAGTAGTAGTAGTACAAGAATGGTATACAATACCAACAAGATGAAATTAAGACACATGCGCAACACCCGGGCATCCCTATCGTAGGCGTTTCGCCATCCAGCCAGCCACTGGATGGCGAAACGCCCACAACAAAGACAACCAGACGCCGCACATGTGTCTTAATTTCATCAGTAGTAGTAGTAGTAGTAGTAGTAGTAGAAGAGGTAGTAGTAGTGGTAGTGGTAGAAGTGGGAAATAAGGAGGACGAGCCAGTCAAATACAAAGGAAGGGGAGCACTGCAAGGGAGCTAGGTGCCCACTGAGGGAGAGCAAGTGCACAGAGGTGCGTGAAAAGGGAAGTGGTGAAATAAATGAAGAAGGAACAGAAACACGAGACAGAAGAGAGAAAGACAACCCAGAGGAGAAAAGGAAAGAGGAAAGGGGAAGAGGGAGAAGAAGAAAAAGAAAAAGAAAAAATGAGGAGTCAGGTTAAGTCACGGGTGTTCTGAAGTTTGGAGCATTTTATAATGTAGTGGGAGAGGAAGGCATCTACAGAGACGAAGCCAGGGCTAAGGTTCATACAAGGAAAGTTGTGTATTAGAGAGGATTCAACTAGACGGCGACTGTTCGAGTTGGAAGTAGGGAAGACAGTTTTAGCAGAAGACCAGTCAATAGGATGGCTATGATCTCTGACATGACAGAAAAGAGCATTGTTAGTGTCTGTTACAAAAAACGCGATTCTAAAAGCTTAGAGATCTCCAGTGAATACTAGAAAGGACTGCCCTTCTAGCATTGAGCCTGTTACTGGGTTTTCGTAACAAGTAGTCAGTATCCTTGTCCAATTATCCATTAAAATTCAGTATTATTCAATAGTGCTTCAGGATTACAACTGGTAGGCTACTAACTAGAGAAATAAAATTTAATAAATTTATTAATCATTAAGTTGTCTAGAGGTATATTATAAAATTAAATTAAATTAAATTAATCACAGTAATCAAAATAAAATCAATCTCTCGAGTTCAATATTATTGTGCTGAAAGCACATATCACATTTATAATTCTTAAGTACCGTCTGGTACATTAACATTTAATAAGATATTACAAATATGTACAAGTTTGTGTATGCGTGTAAGTGCTCTAAGTAGTTCGTTATGTCTCACGACTCGACTAGACTTAAACAAGTGACTGACAAAGTCCTCAAATAAACTAACTTCTTGACCGACTAGCAACCAGAACAGTCTGCTTGAACAATGAAAAGAATGCTAAGCCCAATAGCCATATAACAAGCGACTGCGACACAATCAGGATCAAGGAGATAATATAACGACACTAAGTAGGGACCATCAGCAGATCCTCCACAAAAGTTACAAAACTCCCATACTACTGAATCTAAGTTCAGCATAGGAAAAACCCTGACTGTGACAATACACAGAAACCAGTACAAAATTAGGTCAGAAGCTATAGCTAAGGACCTGAGATGCTCAGAGTGTCTATGTGACACACAACCTCAGTACAACGTCGAAAATCACTAAGTCTATACAATGTTCTGTGAACAGAGTTCTACAGAACTAACAAGAATAATGAGACAGACAATCTGTCCAACCACCAAGCGAGTCTAGAGCAGACTGAATACTTCACGAGAGGTGAGGACACCCCCCTCGATCACGTGATAGCCCCGTGGACAGCACAGCTCAGAAGCCGGCAGTATAACGAGCGACAAGCGATAATTACAGTAGTTTGACACTCAAGACTTGAACTGAGCACATATTATGTACATCCTAACAACATAAGTCAAATAAGAATATAAAACAATATATTTACGATTTAGCTATTATCGCAAATATAAGCAATATAAAATTATATGAAAAGATAATATACATTATATATATACATAATAATCATTGTAACCCATTCAGGCGTTGCAACAGTGTCGGCAAGCCTAACACTATTTTTGTGCTCCCTAAGTCCATTACCTGTCGAGCTCAGAACAGCTGACACCCGCACTTACATCCTCATCACACAATCTGTCACTGTCCTTGGCGTTAATCTTGACTACCTTCGTTTTCACGGACACATTCAGTCAAGGCATGCAATAGCTAGTAAGGCCCTTGCGGGCCTCTACAAGCTGAAACATGCCTCTCAACGCACCAAACTACACCTCTACAAATCCCAAAATACGTCCTCTGATAACTTACTCTCCTCTAGCCCTCTCTCTTGCAGCAAAAACAAACTTACTTAAACTGCAGCGTGTCCAGAACAAGGCGCTGCGCTGGGTGCTTGATGTCAGATGGGAGGACTTCGCCACAAGCGAGTCTCTCCATGCCCAGTTAGACGTCCCTGCGCTGAATCTGTACTGGAAGACGCTCAGTGACAGACAGATGGACAAACTTGAGACACGACATGACTACTGGACCTCTCTCCTTGACGAAGACATTCGCAGACCCACAAACCAACACAACCTTTTCTACTCCTTGCATGATCCTTCTCCTAACCCTATTTACAAATAACCTTGGATTCGCTGACAGGTACCTTCTATGACAGGTACCATTCTCTGACCCACGTTCGCCTTAGCTTTTGGGATAAGACATGGCCCAGTTCTACACTCCTCTCGAGCGCTAAACGTCGCATGTCCCTTCCTTCCCGCTCACCCCACTGGAGTCCTAACAGAAGAGCCTGAATTTCTCTTCTCATTATCTGTCCCACGATCGCCTCGCTGCTGGGTTAAGCCCTGGCTCTATTTCTACGACTAAGAATACTCCTCTCCAGCACTATTCTTCGTCTGTCCTGTCTTTCCCGCTCATCCCATTTGGGATCTTACCTGAACTTTCGTTCGTTCGTTTACTTCTGATTAGTGTGACTTTGTCAATGGTCCAAGTCGGACCGAAACGTCGTCGTAAGCTTCTCTCTTTTATGTGCGAGTTATTTGTGTCAAATTATTAATAAAGTTTTAATATATATCTTAATATTTTTGCAGTTCTGTTAACGTATCATATTTATAGAGACCTGAGATAACCCGTTAATATAAGGGATAACTACTGTAGACAGTGTAAGGGATAACTACTGTAGACAGTATAAGGGATAACTACTGTAGACAGTGTAAGGGATAACTACTGTACACAGTGTAAGGGATAACTACTGTAGACAGTATAAGGGATAACTACTGTAGACAGTGTAAGGGATAACTACTGTAGACAGTATAAGGGATAACTACTGTAGACAGTATAAGGGATAACTACTGTAGACAGTGTAAGGGATAACTACTGTACACAGTGTAAGGGATAACTACTGTAGACAGTATAAGGGATAACTACTGTAGACAGTGTAAGGGATAACATACTGTAGACAGTGTAAGGGATTAACTACTGTAGACAGTGTAAGGGGGTAACTACTGTAGACAGCGTAAGGGATAACTACGGTAGACAGTATAAGGGATAACTACTGTAGACAGTGTAAGGATAAATACTGTAGACAGTGTAAGGGATAACTACTGTAGACAGTAAAGGGATA
>NC_069487.1:20794269-20814158 GCF_026875155.1 Cherax quadricarinatus | reverse complement strand
ATTTGCCTTCCTAAAATAAATTTAGGCCAGAAAAAGGAAAACCGACTGATCACGTTCGGGGATACGGGGGGCCATAGGGGTAAAAAGGGATACAGAATGACAGACATCTATGAAAGTAATTTTGGTGATTTTTGGGTTTTACGGGGAAAATTTAAACTCAGTGTGGTGGCCCAAGGGAAACACGGTCGACCGCATGGGGGGAGAGAAACGTAATGAGGTGACAGCAGCCCTGCACAGGCAATTGAATTCATAACATAGAGGTGCCCAAATATTTGATAAAAGACTAGGGGCCAAATCATTTATAGCAAGGGAAAAAAGTGTTGGCTCAGAACACCCCCGGGGGACACCTTCACTTTGTAAATCTGGGAGAGCACATTATTAACCCAAAACGGAAATGCTTGTCATTTAAAAAGTTCTTAAAAGGATGGAGATTCCCTGGGAGGCCGGAGTGGGTTTGGGGCCAAAATTTTATACCTCCAAGTTGTGTTATTCCTTCTCAAGGTCAAAAAATAGGGTAATAACTGAGTGATTATTGCAAAGGCATTACAAACATACGAACCCCAAGTGTAAAAAAGGGGCCCATGGTAAACCCCTTAAAAGCCATATTGACGAGTGAAGGGGACTGTTGTGTTCTCCAATACCACACTAAACGTCTTTTTACCCGCGTTCCAACTTTGAAAACTGCACGGCAAGAGCAATGGGCGATAGGGGAGGTTTCATGCCTGATGCCGGGTTTTGGGGAAAGGGGAGAACAAGGGCAATTTCCACAGCTGTGGAAGAACCCCTTGTGACCAAAAAAGTTTGAAAAGGCTTTATAGGACTGAAAGGGGCTGACGAGTAAATTTGTAGAATGAATATGAATGTCGTCGGGTCCAGCTGCCAATGTTGGAAAACTGAGATTTGCCTCCGTTTTTTTGAAGTGTAAAAGGCACATTAACTGTCCTTCTCTAAAGAAAAAAAGTCCAGGGTGCAAACCTCGGCAGACTTTGGGGAAGAAAGGGAGCATAGTTTGAGCCCTGAAAATACGGACCAGATGATTGCCAAATTTCCCTGCAACATCTAGTGGGTTTGCTAATCCAAAACCGGCAACCCCAGAACAGAGCCGGGTCAGGAGAATATTTCCCCCTCATTTTTCGATTCTTTCCAGACTGCACTCATAAGGAAGCAGAGGTGAGGGGGAACAAAAAACTCCCCAGCAAGTGCTTTTTAGCATCACGATGACACGGCAGTATGCACGCTTCTGCTTAAAACAAGAAGCTCTCCATGGTTTATTGTACCGGACCTCCCCCATGCAGCGAGTTTCAAACGTACTGCATGAGCACAAGAGGAGCCCACCAAAGGGACGCATTTCTGAGAAGCCTGCCCCCAAGTTTGGGGGATAGAATGAGAAGCTGCGGTTAAAACAGAGGGCAAGAAGAGGTTAAAAGCTCATCAAGGGGGACAAAGAAGGAACCTCACTAAAAAAAGTTAGTTTTTGAGAAAGGTTCCAATTTGCCTGACAAATTGCCAGGTGGATCAAGAGGTGGGAATATGAAGGGGAAGTAAGAATGATTTGGGGAAAAGATCGCTGTCATGCAAATCCGGGAGAACAGACCAGGGGAAGTCTAATCGGCGGAGTAAAGCAGACAGAATCGATGCAAGAGAGGTGTGAGTCCGAGGATCAAAATGGGTGTGATACCTGTATTAAAACATGGGAGGGGGGGTGGCAAAAAAGCTCTAACTGAATGCCCCCGGATCACAGGAGACCCCCCAGAGGAAAAATGGGCATTAAAATCGCCAAGTAACAGAAGCGGTGGCGGGTAATGACAAAAAAGAAAGGGAATACCATAAAATGCCCCCAGAAGGGGAGAGATATAAGAAAAGAGTGTATACCACCTTTGCAAATGGGTACAGGGTGCCCGTGAATGCAGCGAAATACGAACAAAAGGATGGTACAGAATTCATGCGTAAAAGAAGGGCACTTTCTTAAAGCTTCCATCAGGGAAAAAAAACTGAAGAATACAAAAATTAACCAAGATGAGAGAGATAACAGCAGAGTGTAAATTTTTTTCCTGTAAGCAAACACCAACAGGGGAAAAAAATGGGAGAGTAACATCTGAAGCCACCCCGATTACCCCTGAGGCCGGGGTTTTTCCCACTGTAAATATGCCATGTTTGGCAATGTTTAAAAAACCCTGAAATCCGCATTTTAAGGGTTCCTAGGGGCAGGGGGGTTAGAAAAGTCCACAGCGGAGCCACAAAAACGTTCAAGCAGCAAAGGGAAATTGGGGCGCTGTGAAAAAAAGGAGTTGTGCAATAAAGGGAGGGGAGATAGAAGGTCAAGGTGGGAATCAGGGGTCCATTGATGGTTTGGTCTCTGCAATATTTTCGGGAGATTGCTTCAAGGGGTTTCGGAATTCAAAAGACTTTCGTATGGGGAGACAATTTTGGAGATCGTAGGGGGGGGGATAAAAAAAAGTTTTGGAACTGTAAAGGACTGTCCCAAAGTAGGGGGGGAGGGCAAAAAGGGGGGGGGGGGGGAACTGAAGAAGCGGGAAGGAGACAGAAGAGGCAGAAACCTGAGGGGTGGCAGAAAAAAGGGAAAAATTTTGGGGGGGAACGGGGGGAAGGAAGGTAAAAGTGCGGGAGGGGGGAAAAAAAACCTCAAACTTTTTAAAACAGGGGCCAGGAGGGGGGAAAGAACCGGGTTAAGGGGACAGGGAAGGTAAAATGAGGTGGTGGAAAAAGGGGAAGGGGGGGTTTAAAAGGCCCCTTTTTTTGACTTTCTGAGAAGTAGGGGGGACGTTTGGGGAGGAGGTGCGTAGGGAATCTCGCGATCCCGGGGCTTTTTGAGGGAAAAAACACGAAGAACCCGAAAAAAAACCCGAGGCATTGAGCCTAGGCAGAAAAAGAATTAGATACGGGAAAGTGGTTATGGGAGAGGTAACCACAGAGGGGGCCCTGCAGAAGTGGGCCCCCCGGAAGGGGGGGGAAACGTTTTGAAACCCTGGAAATAAGAAACACGGGGTTGGGTCCCCCTTTTGGAGGCAGTTTGAGAAACTCCCAAAAAAAAAGGAGACCTTCAAATCTTTGTGGTAACGGATTTTCCCCCGCTCTTTTAAAGTAATTTGGCAACTGCAAGAGTACAAAGGGGTAAAACCCATGACAATTAAGGCAAGGGGGAGGCGTTTTGCAAGATTATTGGGAATTGCATGGGCACCCAGACGGGGCATTCGGCTTTAGATCTGCAATATTTCGCTGGGTGGCCAAATCGCCAGAAATTTTCCTACACTTTTGGGGGTTGTAGGGATCCCCTTTTCCCAAATTTGAAATCGTTTGTCCTGCAAACATAAACTGGGGAAAGGGGGAAGTTCACAGCTGTAAAAATTTAAAACGACCCCACTTTGCTAGGGTTTTCGTCTCCGCCCAGGGCAGGAAGAACAAAAAGGCCCTACCTTGAGGATTGGGAGATTTTGGGAAAGTTCCGGGCTTTTTCAAGAATGCATTGCTTTTTGTCGGAAATTTTTTTTAAACCCTATGGTATGGGGCAAGAATAACGGTACCCCCTTACAAAAAATTGAGGGAATGATGTTTTTCAATATTTGACAGGCCCAGAAATCGATAGGGGAAAGAAGAGAAAGTTTCAGGGAGCCTGGGTAGCATTCTGTAAGTGATGATGCAGGTCCCGCTTTTAAAGAGCATAAAAAAGAAATATCTTTCCCAAAACATGGTGTGGGGGGTCCCTTGCCAATCCCTGGGGTCAAAAGAAAAGGCATTTAAAAGTCGGCCCCGTAAAGTAAAGAATTTTGTCCATTGTGCATTCTGAAACTGAGCGGGGGAAAGGGGAAGGGGCAGGGCATGTTGTTTTTTCCCGGGAAAAGAACGAGAAGGGAAGAAGTATCATCGCAGGTAACTGCCGGTTTTTTAAGGTTTGGGACCAGAGTTGGTCCGATGCAAAAGGGGCCCGGCGTTTCAAAAATTGTGCCCGGGTAGAGGGAAGGCTGGAAGCATAGTCAAAGGAGAGGGGAGGTCAATAAATCGAAGGACTCAGTCAAAACCTCAGTCCCGGGAAGGGGGTGATGAAAATTAGACACTTTTTGAAACTCTTGGGTATCTTTATTGGGGGAAACTTTTTCCCACCCCAGTGGCTTATCAGTCCATACAAAGGAGAATCTTGAAGAACGGGAGGAGAATGAGGTAATCAGCCCCCTCAAACCTTGAGTCGTGTGGTCAGCCCCATAAATTTTGAAAAAAATACGGCATACGTGCAAAAGAAAGGGAGTTTAAATAAACCGGGGCAGGAGAGGTGCAGCAGTCACGGGGGGGGTTTTGGTCACTTTTGTTCAATTTTGGAAGTGGGTTTCGTCCCAAAAAGAATTAGGAAAGTGAAAAAATCCCAAGTTTTAAGATCCCCAAAGAATTTTCGTGCCCTCCCGGGTTTTTGTAGATAAAAGGGAAATTTATTTTTTTTTTTGTGAAGGTATGAAGGGGGCAGACTCCATGATGTCCCTGGCAACTGCCCCACACACACTGAGGGAAAAGATGTTTTTGCCTTCTTTTTGCACATCAGAAAAACCCGGGGTTTCAGGCTACAAGGTGTTTAGTGAACAAAAACTTCCCCTTGGCACGGGGGGGGCAGATTTACCAAGAAGCAGTCTGGAAATTCAGCCCAAAGGGCCAAAAAAAGGGGGACAGTTGATTCCAGCACCTCCATAAACAAAATGCATTTCGCCCAATATCTCTTACAAGCTGCTTGTGTAAAACATTTGAGAGAATGATTTTTAAATCGAAAGGTAGTAGGTTGGTAAAACAGCAACCCCCCCGGGAAGTATTTACCGCCCCTGCCAGTTGACTGTGAAACAAAAACCTGTAACTGTTTTGTTGATGGTAGGATTGCTGGGTTTTCTTTTCGGGTCTCAAAAAAACACGCTAGATAACGGGGATATTTTGCTACTCCCTCTTACACTTTGGTCACATTTCACAGACACGCACATGCAAAATATTTACATAAAATCAAGGTTTTTCCCCTTATTCAAATAGCTTTTGTTCTTTTTTTTTTCTTCTATTGTCCATGGGGAATGGAAAAGAATTTTTTCCCCCCGTAAGCCATGCGGGTCTTTTTGAGGCGATTTAAAATCCCGGGACCCAAGGGGCTAGAAACCCCCTTTTCTCCTGTATACATTTACTAAAAAAGAGAAAAAGGGAAAAACTTTAAAAAAAAAGGGGTTGTTTAAATTGCGTGGATGTATGCGGAGGACAAGAAACAGATGTTTGCTGATTTTAAAAAATGAAAAAAATTTGGATGTCCGGGCTCAACGAAACAAACTGAGGGGGTTAGGAGAGTTTCAGGGGGGGAAAAATAAAGGGGTTTAAAATTTGGGGGTTCTGAAGAGTTAGAGAAAAGGGGGGGGGGTAGCAGTAATGTTAAATGATCAGTTATGGAAGGAGAAAAGAAATTTTAATGTGAAAATTTCGAGAATTTGGGGGATTAAAGAAAAGGGTTTGGGGGGCGAAAAAGGGGTCATAAAAAGCGGTATGTCCCGGGAAAGAAGGGAGAATCCCGAGGGGGAGGGGGAGTTTTTGGGGAAAATGTTAATAAATAAATTTATGGAGCCTTTAACCCAGTGAGAGATAATTGTGGTGGGGGACCTGAATGTAAAGTAGGAGAAACTTTTAGAGGGGGTTTTGGGGGTAGGAAAGTTTGGGGGGTCCCAGGTGTAAATGTTTAAGGGGAAACCCCTTTGATTGAATTTTGTTTTAAAAAAGGGGTTTGTTATAGGTAATACATTTTTTTAAGGGGAAAAAAGAGGTTTAAAAAAAGTAACAGTATGTTTGTAGGGCGAAATAAACAGTAGTTGTTGGATTTTTAAATTGTAGTTAAAAGATTTTGGAGTAGATTCAGGATGTAAAATTTTTTTCGGGGGGCCCCAAGATATATCAGATCATTTTCTAGTTGTACTACATGAGATAAAAGGTAAGATGGGATCCCAAGGAGAATAGAAGCTTTCGGGGGAAAAAGGGGAGAGGTGAAGGTTTATAAACTAAAAAGGGGGCCCAGTTAGGGTAAGATTTTAAACCGCTTTTGGGGGATAAAAGGGCAAATTTTGAAGCATAGGCAATGGGGTCAAGGGGAAATGGGGTGGGTTTTAAAAATGTAGTTTTTAGAGTTTTTCACCCCAGAAAGTTTTGGTTACGGGAAAGTGGGTGCGGGAGGGAAGGGGGAGGATTGGTGGAATGATAAATGAAAAAGAGAGTATTAAGGGAGAAAAATTTAGTTTTTAGAATTTTTTACAAATTTAGAAGGGTTTTCAAGGGGGGAAGAGTTTAATGGAAAAAAGAAGGGTTAAGAGAGGGGTGAAGCAATGTAAAAAGAGAGCAAATGAGAGAGGGGGGGGGAGCTGTTATCAAAAAATTTGTTGAAAATAAAAAAAATTTTTGGAGTGAGATTAACAAGTTAAGGAAGCCTAGAGAACAAATGGATTTGTCGTTAAAAATAGGAAGGAGAGTTTTTAAATGGAGAGTTAAGGTTTTGGGGAAGGGTGGGGGGAAAAATTTTGGGGAAATTTGAAAAAAATGTTGATGAAGATGGGGGGAAGCTGTGATTTCGTGAATAGGGAAAGGGAGGAAAAACCCTTTCTTGTGGGGAGTGGGGGAAAGCCATTTTGTGAGTGTGGGGGAAGTTCGTGAGGCAGTATGGGAAAAAATTAAAAGGGGGGAAAGGGCACCCGGGGAGAGGGGAAATAAAGATAGAAATTTTAAAAAAGAAAGGGGGGGGATTTTTTTTTTGGGAGGGGTTTGGGTGAAATTTAATTTAATAAATGTAGGGAAGGGGTAAGGTACCTAGGGATTGGCAAGAGAGCATAGTTCCTTTGTTAAAAAAAAAGGGGATAAAAGAGAGTGAAAAAAATTATGGGGGATAAGCCCTTTTTTGAGTGTCCCTGGTAAAGTGAAAGGGTTTGAGTTATTATTGAAAGAATTAAGAGTAAGCCCGGAAAATGGGGATAGCGGGTGAACAAGGAGGTTTTAGGAAAGGGTGGGGGGTTTTGTGGCCCAAAGGTTTTTACATGTGAAAATAAAAGTGAACAAAATTTAGAAAAGGCTAAAAGGTTTTTTGGGAAAATTTATGGATTTGAAAAGGCGAAATGACAGGGGGGTAGGGGGGCAATGTGGCAGATGTTGAAAAGGGGAATGGTTAGGAGGTAGGTTACTGAAACCCCCAATGAAGATTTTTTAAACGAGGATAGTGGGGCTCAAGTTAGAGTAGGTAGAAAAAAAGGGAAAATTTTTTTTCCCAGAAAAAAAGTGGCCTTAGAAAAGGGAAATTGTGATGTCACCGGGTTGTTTTAATTTATTTTTTAGAGGGGTTTGTAAGAGAAGAAAATGCAGGGTCTTGGCAAGAGGCGGGGATTTTAAAAGTAAAGAATCACAAAAGGGTTTGGGAGTTGCCCACGTTTGCTCTTTGCTGAGGCCACTGGCCTTGGGGGATTCTGAAGAAAAAGGGCTGCAGAGATTGGGTTTGGTGAATTGGTTGGGGTGTGCAAAAGAAAAAAAATTAAAGGTGAATACGGGAAAGAGAAAGGTTATGAGGATAACAAAAAGATTAGGTGTTTAAAGATTAAAATTCAGTTTTGGAGGTGGGGAAAAGTATGGAGGAGGTGAATGTATTCAGTTTTTGGGGGAGTGGACGTGTCAGGGGAAAGGGTCTATAAAATGAGGGGGAATCATAGAATTGAGGGGGAAAAAAAAAAGAGTGAGTGGGGGCACTTAGGAGTCTGTGGAGGACAGGAACTTTGCCCCTTGGGGGCAAAGAGGGGAAGGGAAAGGGAGAGTATAGTTTTCCCAAACCCGCCTTATATGGGTGTGAAGCAGGGGTGTTTAAAAATGTTGCGGGGCGAGGGGAAGGCGGAGGCAGGGGGAAAATTGTCATGCTGGGGGCCAATGTGTGGTGTGAATAATGCAGAGAATTCTTAGTTTGGAAATTTAGGGGGAGGTGGGGGGATTCCCAAAAACTGTTGCCCAGAGGGCTAAAGGAAAGGGGTTGTTGAGGTGGTTGGCCCATTAGAGAAATGGAGCAAAACAGAATAACTTAAAGGTGTATCATTCTGTAGGGGAAGGAAGGGGGGGTTGGGGGTCGCCTGGGAAAGGGGTTTGGAGGGGGGGGGGGTAAAGGGGGTTTTTGTGTGCGGGGGCCTTGGATTTTCCAGCGGCATGGGGTGAGCTTTTGTTTGATAGGATTTGAATGAGACAAAGGGTTTTTTTAATATTTGACGTGCTGTTGGAGTGTGAGAAAAAGGTAACATTTTTTGGAAATTCAGGGAAACCCGGGCCGGATTTTGAGTCCGGGAAAGGGGGAAAAAGTACAGTGCCTGAAACTCTGAAGGGGGGGTTTTTAATGTTTGCAGTTTAAAAACTTAGGGGTAAAGCACCCTTCTGGCAAACATGATGGAGTGAATGAGGGGAGAAAGTTTTTCTTTTTGGGGCCCCCCTGCCTTGGGGGGGAATCGGCCAGTGTGATAATAATAAAATATTTTTAAAATCGTCTCTTTGTCACAGAATCAAAAAATTTTTTTTGTCTCCCCGGTTACAGGGTTTTTATGCAGGGAAAGGAGTGTCATCTTTGCATACCCAAACTTTTAACTCTCCCACATGACGGGTCATACACTCCCTTTCCCTTTTGACCTTAAACCTTCCGCTTTCGATGTAGCCAACCGAAAAGTAATCATTAGTGAACTTGCCAAAATTTGGATTTGGGAGGATGGCTTCTCCGCGGTTTAAAAGGCACCTGCCAAACAAAAAAATCGTCTGTGTTGTTCCAGGGACATAAAAGTTTTTTCCCTGGAGATTTTCCCCTGGAAGAGTTCCGGGGGTCAACGCCCCCGGGGCCCCGGGTTGTACCGGGCCTCCGGGGGTTGGGGAATCAGGGGCCTGTCAACCGGGCTGTTGCGGCGGCTGCACGCAAACCAACGTACGAGCCCCCGGCCCGGCTGATCAGGAACTGACTTTAGGTGTTTTCCCTTTGCCAGCTTAAAAAAAGGCCCCCCTGCCAGGGGGTCTGTTGGAACCCCCCTTTGTGTGCTGGGGGGCAGTTAAAAACAGTCCGGGCCCCTGACACTTTTTTGTATGGTCTTTTAAAACGTGCTAGTGACCCCTGCTTTTCTTTGGGGGGGATGGGGGCATCGTCTGCCAAGTCTTTTGCTTTCGTAGTGAGTTCGGTACTAGTCCCCTGGGTTTTTCCGGGTGTATATAATCAGGGTACCCTCCCCCTCCGCATTCCGGGGAAAATACGGGGTTAGGAAACCTCAAGCGCCTCAAAAATTGAGGTGTTTTATTTTCCGTTATGCCCGCCGTGAAATTTCCCTTGTACATTTTCAAGGGTGGGAATTTTCACCTCCCTTAAAAGGGTGCTGTTAGTGTGAAAGCAATATTCCAGCCTAGATGAACAAGTGACCGGGAGAGTGTCATCATGGGCTTGGCCCCCCCTATTTTTGAAGGTTCTCATTATCCACCTGTCATTTTTCTAGCAGTTTCGATTGATACAATGTTATGGCCCCTTGAAGGTAGATCCCCCGGGAATTTGATCACTCCCAGGTCTTTGCGTTGGTGTTTGCTCTATTTTGGGGCCAGAATTTGTTTTTGTACTCTGATGAAGATTTAATTTCCTCATGTTTTAAACCCTATCTGAGTAATTGAAAAATTTTCCCTCCCTTGAACTTTTTATATTTTTTTTTCCCGCAGCCCACTGGAAAATTTGGTTGATGTCCGCCTTGGGGGCTTTGCAAATGGGCTGCAATGGAAGACAAATGTCATGCAGATTCGGGTGTCATCTGCAAAGGAAGACACAGTGCTGTGGCTGACATTCCCCGCAAAGTGGATATGAGGATGAGGAACAAAATGGGGCGAGTACTGTGCCTTGTGGAACTGAGCTTTTCACCGTAGCCCGCCTGGGCTTTACTTGTTGAGACCCACTCTCTGTGTTTTGTTGTGAGGAAATTATAGATCCATCCCACCGACTTTTTTCCCGTTATTCCTTTAGCACGGGATTTTTTTTGCGCTATTAAAAGCCCCTGGTCAAACTTGTTTGAAAGGGTTTTTGCAAAGTCTGTATTTATTACATCTGCATTCTTTTTGTTTCTAAATGCATTTAGGACCTTTTTTTCGTAGTGAACAATAGTTTTAGACAGCAAAGGGGCGGAAACCCGTTCTTAAAAACCCTTTTGCCCTGGGTTGGGGTAACTGATGGGTTTTTAGATGGGGTGGGATCTTGCTTCTTAGGGGCCCTTTCCCAAAATTTTTTTTTGATATGGGGTGTTAGTGCTATTTGGGCCCCTAGTTCTTTTCTGTTGCTTTAAATTTCCCCCCTTTTTGGAAGGGGGTTTTTTAAAAAGGGTTTTTGTTTTTTTTTTAGTAAAATGTGTGGGTGCCCCCGGGGTCCCTTCTCCCCCTCCATAGGATGGAAAAGGTCGGGGATAAGGGGGCTCTTGCAGTTCCCTTTATGAAAAACAAATTCCATGAGTCTGGCCCTGGGGCAGAGGGGCAAAGGGGATGTCATTTTTCCCGTTCGAATCATTTGGCGTCAGGGTAAATCGGATGGCCCTTTTGGTTTAACAAAATTTTTGGGGTCTCTCATAAAAAATTCATTTTTGGGTCCCTTTGGGCCCCCAGTCTGGTTAGCGGCCTTTTCTAAAAAAATGAGTCCCTTTGGGACTTGAAATAGCTCATCATTTCCTTGCTGTCATTTTGGGTAGGACCCATTTGTTAAAGGGAGGGGCCCAAACTGGGCGTTTTTCCGATTTTGAATTTTGGGATAGGAGAAAAAAATACTTTGGGTTTCTTTCGATTTCATTAAAGGGGTTTTTGTTCTTCCCCCCATTCCTGACTTCCCCAAAGGATTCTTTTAAACTTTTAAATTTTGATGCTTTCTATTTCTTGACCATTTTCTCCCTACCCATTTCGATATATTGACCTCTTTTAAGGGGCCCTCTGTTATTTTTTTTCCCTCGCCTGTAAAGGGGGGCGCCTTTTCTCTTTTATTTTACCCTCTACTCCCCCTTTTTTTTAGAGGAATAAGCCTTGTGCCCTACACGATGCCACCGAGTTAAACTGTTCTAAGGATAAAAATTTGGGGTCTTTTGTTGCTTGTTTATTTTTCCCCGCTTAAAATCGGGTTTGGACTTGGTTTTTCTTGGGCCCCCTTTAAAGTTTTTGTTATTGAAGTGAATTTTGGGGAATGCTCCCCCCGTGACTAATCTCATTTTGGCGGGCTGGGCCCGTGCAACTTTTCTGAACCCAATTATGTTGTGTCTGAGTATATTTTTTTTGTTTTGGGGACATTTCTTAACAGGTTTTCATTGTTAGTGAAGATGAGGGTTTGTGTATTCTCAGTTTGTGGCTCTTTATTTTTCTGGGTTTTAAAATTTTAAATTTTTGGGAGGATTTAAAAGCTTGTGTGCGTGTGGGGTTTTTCATTTAGAGCTTCCTCCTTTGGTTTTTATTACGCCCAAAAATAAATTTTTTGCTATATTCCTCCCTTTTTGGGCCTTAAGTTGAAATCCCCCAGGGCAAGGGTTTGGGTGCAGGGGCGGAAAATTTTCCAGAAAATTTGGGCAATTTTTAAAAAGCTGTTTCCCCGGAAAATTTTTGGGATGTTCATTCCCCGGGGGCTTGAGACTACCCCAATGACTTTTTTTGGTTTTCGACCTTTACTGCTTTAAAAATTTCCCCACATCATTTGAGGCATTTTTGCAGTTTCCCGTGGGAAACAAGTGACTCTACCCAAAGTACAGGCCAACCCTCCCTTTTCCTGTTACTCCCGTCACATCTGTATGGTTGTAACCCGGGTCCCTTTTTTCGTTTTTCCAAAATGATCCCCTTTTTTGGGGTCTCAGTGGGAAACCGCGAAAAATTGCCTTTGCCTCTGCAAGCAGTCCCCCGGATGAAAGGTTTTTTGTTGTTTTTGCTGGCTTTTGACCCCCGTATATTTGCAAAGAAAAAAAAAAAAGTTTTTTCGGGACTGGTGGTATTGGTTTGGGACTGGGGGGGGGGAAATTTTTTTTTCCCGGCCCTTTTATCTGTATCTGTTTTGGGTTTTGGGGGGGAGGCCATCGACTGTGGTTCCACTCCCCGGAAAAGACGGATTTGTGTAAAGATTTCTGCCCTTTCCTGCCAGTTTTTTTTTCCCTTCCCGGCACTAAAAAAACCCCTCCCTCTTGAGTGGGTTTTGGCCCAACCCAGGTTTTCCCCTGGCCCCGGATGTTTTTTTTAAACTTTTTTGTCCCCTTTTGATGTATGCCTTGGCAATTTAAGTTATGTACAGTCTTTCCGTACTGAAGAGGTACACAGTTTAGGGGAAAAAAACTTTTTTAGGAAGGGGGGTTTGCATTTTTCCCGTTGTTTATATGGGCATGGCTTTTTTTAGGGGGGTCATAATTTTCAAAGTTTCCCCTCTGTTTTTTTTTTCCCGATTTCCCCTGCCAGCAGATACCCAGTGCATATAAAGTGCACAGGGTTGGTTTCCCTTTGCCTTGGGTATTTTGTGACTGTATTTCCCCGTTTGGGCATGGTTTTCCCTTTTCTTACTTTTATCCTCCCTAGGGAAACCCAAAAATGGAGCTCCCACCCGTTGTTTTTGGGGAATATATCCTCACATTGCTAGTGGAGTCCTCTTTTTGCTATTTCCTGCGGGATTTTTTTTTTTTTGTAATATTGGTTTTTTCTTATCTTTGACTACACTTGTTTCCCCCACAAAGACTCCCTTTTTCCCCCATGAGGTCATTTTTATGTATTCCTTCCCGCGGGTAATTTTCCCCCAAAATAACCCGGACCCAAAAACTCCAGCTTCACCAAATTTCTGTCTCCCAGGACGCTCTCCAGCTTTTACCCTTATGTCTCCCAGGGGCAGCATATCAGCCCCACAATTTTCTGACTACCAGGACAAAACTTTTCCAGCCTTTTCAGTTTTTTGACTTCCCTGGCCAGTATCAAGGGCAGTACCATTCAGCCCAGACTTTTTTTTTTTCCCCTCTGTTGTAGAAACTTCCCCCTTTTCTATGAAAAACACTTTGATGTTGACCTCTTTTAATTCCCTTGTGATTTTAGTCCACAGATTTATCTCATTTGGGCAAACCCCAAAAAAACTTCCCTGTTTTTAAATTTCGCTTTTAGCCCAAATTCTTGGATATCTGGGGGGCCCCCAAGGGGGCCCTGGGGCAAACCCAATTTTTACAAAAAAGACAATTTTTTGCAGGTTTTGGGAAACCCCTTTTTTGACTGACCACAGACTACACACACTTCAAGTGATTTGAATGGTTGATTTACTGCAATTCTAAATAGCAACCCCTTTAATATTCTATTAATAAAACCCCCTTAAATGAAGCCTAGCTATTTGAATTTTTGTTTCTAACTGTTTTTGGGTTTTTGGACAGGGTTACCGTGCACGTTTCCCATATATTTTTTAATGTTTGTGTTTTTTAAAGGGGGGGCCCACAAAAACCCCCTCCGTTTTCAGTCTGCTTTATTGTCCAACGGGAAAACCCTTTTTAAAAAAAGTCAAGGTTCGGACCAGTCGATCTATCTGATCATGGGGCACTTATTTTAAAAACCTACTGGTCGGGGATTTTAGCTAACACATGAAAGGGTCTTCTGGGAAATTATTAAACCCCAGTAATAGTGATTTGATTTATACAAAAAATTAACTTTCGTGTTGAAGAGCCGGGGATGCTGGGGGGCTCCTACAATGACCGGGAAAGGCGACCTCCACCCCTTTTTTATCAAAACGCGTAAACTAGCTTTTTTTATTTTTTTTTTTTTCCCTCTCCCCCACAATAAATGCAAAATTATCCTTTTAAAAATTTACTGGGCAAATTTTGGAGGAAGGACGCTTTTTTTTGGGGTAATAATTGCTTCTCGTTTGTAATTTCGAAACCCCTGGGTAACTACAGGGTTAAAATGAAATTCACAGTATATGTTTTGGGATTTCAAGGGAAAAAAAAAACTAATGAAAGTCATCCACTCCCCCTAAGTAACCCTTATAATATGGTTAGTTGGGTATTTCAACACTGTTTTTGTATTACTGGTATCACAGATTATAAAGCGAGTACACTAGCAGGGGCCCGGAAGATTATTAAAAAAAAGCTGACCTGTGGAAGTTTCTGGCGACTTCTGGCACCTCCTCTTTTTAGGGTTTTTCACCCTTTATTTAAAAAATTCACCTGTTTTCCCAAAGACATTTTGCCCTTTTTCATCAATATATAGGGACCACTGTAAATATAAATATACACTATTAAACCAATGTTTTTTGGGGAGCTTTTTTTTCCTTTGACCGAAAAAATTTAATTTTTTTTATTTTTTCCAAAACGGGGGCACAGGCCCCAAAAAATAACTAAAGACTTTGAATTTGGAACCCCAAAAGGGAGGTTTTGCTCATTTCCCCCACTGTTCAATTTTTTTTAAATTAAAAGCATTACTTAATGCTTTCCCAGCAAAACCCACATTATGTGATTTAAATTTTGTGATGATATAAGATTCACCCCCACCGGATTCTCCAAAAACCCAAAAAATTCTTTTAAACATGTAAATAGCCTCGTGCAGGGGCCTGGGGTTTATAATCTTACTGGGTAAAACAAAGATAACCCAAATTTGGCGTCCTCCCGACCCGAGAGGCACAGTTTTGTCCAAAATCCAATTGCATGGGGGGGTTTTCTTTTAGAATATGTAAGCAGATACAGGTATCAGGCTTTTAGGGTTTCCCCTACTTGGACCTGTTGAAACCAAAAATTTTTCGCCAATACAAAAAAAGACTTTAAAAGCACTTAGAGTTTTTAGCTGGGTTTTACCCCAGGTATGGGGCTAAAGTTAAAAAAATTTTGAAAAAATGTTCTTGCTTAAATTAATCATTGGTTTATTAGCCCGCGCCACTACTTGCTTTGTGTCTTTACTGGAACTTGGAGGGCAGGAAAAAAATGCAGAAAAAAGCAATGAGGACATTTTAGGAAAGCCCCCCGTACTGCCAAAAAATTTTAAAAATGCAAAAAGAAAATTGATATTCCAAAACAAACCCGAGATCGTTTACTAAAGAAAAATCCCAAATTTGGGGGTTTAAAATTTTCAGGCCCAAACTCATTCAAAACCCCTGCCCCCGAAGCCCTCCAAACTTTCCCCCAGCATGGTGAACACTCCCCAGAGGATCGAAAAAAAAGGGAAACCCACCCCCCCGCATTTAATCAGTTTCATGATCCATGTCAATAAGGAAAAAGCGGCACTTCTTTAAATTTCCCTGGAATAATTTCTCCATTCCAAACTACCATTCCTCCCCTTTTCCCCCCAAAAATACTTTTTAAATCACAACCCCAAAAATTTTTGCCTTTAAGCCCCAAAAATGAGGGCCCTTTAAACTGTATTATAAAATTTGTCCACGCACACCTCTCGCAAATTATTTTCGTATGGTTCTGTTCACCAATCCACTGGGGCAGCTTGGGGTGCTGCTGTTTTTTCGTTCAGAGTGATTTGGGTCTCTTTAAAAAAAATTGGAGCACCATCATAAATTTGGGGTTTTAAACCCTTTTAGACAGAACTGTTTGCCAAATCCCTTTCAGAAAATGCATTTTATGTATCAAAGATTGACAGTTTAAAATTTTAACTGATTCTCTGTCATCCATAAATGCTCTCAACTATTAAGCAAAAAATTGTGGAAAGCCCTTTTGTCAGAAGCCAGCACAGGGAAAGGTGGGGTTTTGGAAAAGGGGGAGTCAGAGGGGCCATGCTGGGATTTTCCCTTTTCTCATTGGTCTTCAGATGCATGATAAAATGATAAAAATTTGGGTAAGCTTTTATGCTTTTAAAGAGGGGGTAGATTTTCAATCTTGGCTTTTCAGGGAGTAGTTTTAGAACAATAAAACGAAAAGAACTTTAAAAGAATTTTTTTGGCCCAAAAGGGTCAGGGAGATTGACACCAGTCAGTCAATCTATCCCATTTTATTTAGGGGGAGGAGCCACATGTCAAAGGTGCATCCAACAAAAAAAGCAGACTCTTGGATGTCACCAATGCCCGGCTCCGGCCCGGGTTACAAAATTAAACTTTGGGAGGTTTAAATCACCACCCCCAGATGTTAAAACCCAAAAGAAATGTAAAATTTGCCAGATGGGCTATTGTTTACACCCCCGCGTCATTATGTAACTGGGTGTGATCAAATTAAAGGGGAATTTTTGAAACAACTCACTCAGAAAAGGTTTAAGAAATGGCAAAGTATTTTTTCCCCATGGTTTTTTGCAGACTAATTTTTGGAGAATTTCCCCGACTTTTCAAAAAGTAAATAAAGCCTTTCCACTGGTTGCATGTGTGTGTGTGGTGTGTGTGTGTGTGTGTGTGTGTGTGGGTGTGTGTGTGGTGTGTGTGTGTGGTGTGTGTGTTGGGTGTTTGTGTGGTTTCATTCACCTATTGAGATTGGGAGGGGGCGAGTCCAAGGGTCCTCTGGGGTGTGTTGTGTGTGGTGTGTGTTTGTTTTTGTGTGTGTGGTGTGTGTGTGTGTGTGTGGGCTTTTTGTTTGCGTGTGTTGGTAAAGAGTGTGTGTGGTGTGTGTATGGTGGGTGTGTTTTGTGTTTTGTATGAAATGGGTGTGTGTTTTGTATGAGTGTGTGTGCGTGTGTGGGTATGAGTTTTTTGTATGTGTGTGTGTGTGTGTGTTTTATGTTTTGGGGTGTGTGTGTGTGTTTTGAATTTGTATATGTGTTGTGTGTGGGGTGTGTGTGGGGTGTGGATCAAAAATTTAATATTTGGGCCCCCAAAATTAAATTTTTTATTTTTAAACAAGGGGGGGAAACGCCCAAACCCCGGGGGATTAAACAGGCCCGGGGGGGGGTGGGGGAAGGCATTCAGGGTTAATTCGGGGAATGGGGCACAGATTTCCCAAATTCCCTAAATCAAAAGCCCCTCACCAACATCAAGGAACCCTTTCCCTTTAGGGGGTTTGCACCAACAACTCATTACAGTTGTGGGCCGGGGGTGGAAGTGTGAATTGCTATTTTCAAATAAAAATTTTTTTCTGATTGTAGCCCTGTAAAAAAGTAAGTAACCATTCTTACCCGATTTATTTTCCTTTTTTAACTTGTGGGGGTTTTATTACCTTGTACCCATTCAGCCCTCAAAAATTTGGGGCCCCGTTTCCCCGGACCCATTTTTGTACCTCTGTAATCTGTAAAAAACCTTTGTAACTTGTCATGATTGTGACAGACCTACCTGGGTTTTATTTCCTTTTTAATTTTGGAGTTCATTACCTCTGTAACCCTTTCTCAGCCTTTAAAAAATTTGGGGTCCAGTCCCCGGACCAATTATGTCCTCAGTAATCTTTTTACTACCGCCCACAGGGGGGGTAAAGGGGTTTCATAATAAACAATTAAAACTTTCCCCTCCCACCATACCCTTTTGAATTTTTGCACCTTTAACTCCTCCCCAAAAATCCCCCGTAAGGGCAAACATTTATTGCTTTCCCCGAAGTTTTCTTTGTTTTTTGAATACCAGTAAGGATATGATACATTACAATATAGAGATCTAAAAAATTTTAAGTGGGGTGTAAAACCTAGTTGGGTAGACCAGCGGATGTTTTAAATTCGACTGAAGAAGCTTACTGTGCAGACAAAACGTTTCGAATAAAAATATATGTAATGCACGTGTGTTTTACCCGTCACCATAGTAACTGTTTGTGTGTTGGCAGGTCAGGAGCTCGAAGGAGCTGTGTAGAAGGTCGATGGTGGAGAACTTGAGTTACGAGGAGACGGCAGAGATGGCCTTCAAGATGGGTCCTGCAGGATGCAGAAGGTGTCACAGAGCTGTCTTCTACATTATCAACGTCTTCCTTGTTATTACACAGCTCGGATTCTGTTGTGTCTATTTTGTCTTCATACCCCAGAACATCCACGATGTGAGTGAGAGAGAGAGAGAGAGAGAGAGAGAGAGAGAGAGAGAGAGAGAGAGAGAGAGAGAGAGAGAGAGAGAGAGAGAGAGAGAGAGATAGAGAGAGAGAGAGAGAGAGAGAGAATTAGATTATAGTCTACCACGAAGGGGGTCAACGCCCCCACAGCCAGGCCTCATTTTTTACTTTTAAGTTGGAACGCAATTAACAATACCTTTTACCATCAGAGTGGCAGCAGTTACTGACAATAGTGTACCTCTTGTTTCTGTGTCAGGCAGTGAAGTGCATGACTCCCGCTGGTACCAACATCTCCATCTATAACTACATGGAGATGATGATCGTGCCTCTCCTCCTTATATCCTACATCCCCAACATCAAGGTGAGAACATGCATCCTTCTGAGTATTGTTATTTCTCAGAGAAAATTACCGACATTTAACTTCATTACATAATGACTTGTTCTGTGGTGCCTCTTGTATGACCCGTGATCAACTCAACACATTCTTCTGAGTTAAGGTAAAATTTATGCTCCACCTCCAATCTATTGTTTGAGTCAAGTCACTGTATGCAGGATATCGCTCCCCCCAGCAAGTTGAATGACCTGGACAAAGTAACAGAGGTATGCGTTAAACCTAGTAAGTATGACAGCGCCCACCAGGCGAGGGAGAGTGAATCTGGTAAGTGGCAATTTAAGAGGCAGACCCAGGAGCTAAAACTCGACCCCTTGCAGCCACACACACACACCTTCAATGAGCATACATTATTACATTTACGAAAGAAACACACACAGTGTGACTTGTAAATGGTCCAAGTCGGACCGAAATGTAGTCGTCAGCTCCACTCTTCTACATGCGGGTTATTTGTGCATCGTTCCAGTCACGGTATTGTGCTTTTTTTTATTATTTACGAAAGAAGTTCTAAACTCGTAGTTGCCATACAGTCCCTGAGGAATGGGACGCATCAAGGACCCTCGCTTAAGGGGGTCAGTGTAATGGCAACACAGGAGGGCCCCGCTTATACGGCAAAAATAGCTGTGAAGTGAATCATAGCCTTTTTGTTTTACTTGCAAATACATATACAGTACACACATTACTTACCTTAAAATATTTTCGCCCTTAGCTTATAGTAAAGTGTAAATATATTTATTGTAGAAAGTCTGAATAAATGAAGAATGAGAATAATTGAGAAGTGCTGCAATAGTGAACCACTGTAAAACAAAGTGCTGTAAAGTAGTAGTAGTAGTAGTAGTAGTAGTAGTAGTAGTAGTAGTGGTAGTAGTAGTAGTAGTAGTAGTAGTAGTGGTAGTAGTAGTAGTAGTAGTAGTAAAAGTAGTAGTAGTAGTAGTAGTAGTAGTAGTCGTCGTCGTAGTAGTAGTAGTAGTAAAAGTAGTAGTAATAGTAATAGCAGTAGTAATAGTAATAGCAGTAGTAGTAAGAGTAATAGTAATAATAGTAAAGGTAGTAGTAGTAACAGTAATAGTAATAATAGTAGTGGTAAATAATAGTGGTGAGATGTTATCAACAAATTTTGTGAAAATAAGAAAAAGTTTTGGGAGTGAGATTAACAAGTTAAGAAAGCCTAGAGAACAAATGGATTTGTCAGTTAAAAATAGGAGAGGAGAGTTATTAAATGGAGAGTTAGAGGTATTGGAAGATGGAAGGAATATTTTGAGGAATTGTTAAATGTTGATGAAGATAGGGAAGCTGTGATTCTGTATAGGCAAGGAGGAATAACACTTGTAGGATGAGAAAGCCAGTTGTGAGGGGGGGGAAGTTTGTGAGCAGTAGTAAAATGAAAGGGGGTAAGGAGCGGAATTATGGGATAAAGATAGAAATGTTAAAAACATGGGAAATTTTGGAGTGGTTGGGGCAATTTTTTAATAAATGTAGGAAGAGGGTAAGGTACCTAGGGATTGGGAGAGAGCATGCATAGTCCCTTTGTAAAAGGGAAAGGGGAAAAAGAGAGTGCAAAAATTTTAGGGGGGTAAGTCTGTTTAGTTCCGGGAAAG
>NC_069487.1:20778380-20793769 GCF_026875155.1 Cherax quadricarinatus | reverse complement strand
TCTTCCTCTTTCTCCGGGTGCATACACGCTTATTAGGACCCACTTCTCGCATCCAACCTTTACTTAATCCACATAATTCTCGAATTTACACATTCAAAATAATTATATAATAAAATATATATATATATAATATATATATTATATATATATATTTTAAAAATATATAAAATATTATATATATATGTATATATATATATATATGTATATATACATATATATATATGTATATATATGCATATATATGTATAATATATGTATATATAAAAATTATAATATCTATATATATATATATATATATATATATATATATATATATTATATATATATATAAATAATATATACATATATAAATAAAATATATATATATATATATATATATAAAATATATATATATATATATATAAAAATAAATATTATATGTATAAAAATATTTATATATCAATATATACATATATATATACATATATATGCTTATATATACATATATATATATATGTAAAATATACATATATATATATATATATATATACATATATACATATATATATATATATAATATATAATATATAAATATATATATATAATAGAATATATATAATATATATATATATATAATATATATATATATAATATATATAAATTTATATATATATATAATATATATATATATATATATATATATAAAATTATATAAAATATATATATATTATGATATATATATATATAAAATATATATAAATATATATATATATATATATATATTGGTGGAATTTATGTAAAGAGAGTAGTAAGGGAAAAAAAAAAGTTAGCAAAATGAGAAGTTTTTACAAAGTAGAAGTGATGCAAGGAGGGAAGAGTATATAGAGAAAAAGAGAGAGGTTAAGAGAGTGGGGAAGCAATGTAAAAAGAGAGCATATGAGAGAGTGGGTGAGATGTTATCAACAAATTTGTTGAAATAAGAAAAAGTTTGGAGTGAGATTAACAAGTTAAGAAAGCCTAGAGAACAAATGGATTTGTCAGTTAAAAAAAAAGGAGAGGAGAGTTTTTAAATGGAGAATTAGAGGTATTGGGAAGATGGAGGGAATATTTGGGGAAATTGTTAAATGTTGATGAAGATAGGGAAGCTGTGTTTTCGTGTATAGGGCAAGGAGGAATAACATCTTGTAGGAGTGAGGAAGAGCCAGTTGTGAGTGTGGGGGAAGTTCGTGAGGCATTAGTAAAATGAAAGGGGGTAAGGCAGCCGGGATTGATGGATAAAGATAGAAATGTTAAAAGCAGGTAGGTATATAATTTTGGGTGGTTGGTGCAATTATTTAATAAATGTATGGAAAGGGAAAAGGTACCTGGGGAAATGGCAGAGAGCAGCATAGTTCCTTTAAAAGGCAAAGGGGATAAAAGAGAGTGCAAAAATTAAAAGGGGAAAAGTCTGTTGAGTATTCCTGGTAAAGTGTATGGTAGATTTTATAATTGAAAGAATTAAGAGTAAGACGGAGAATAGGGTAGCAGATGAACAAGGAGGCTTTAGGAAAGGTAGGGGGTGTGTGGACCAGGTGTTTACAGTGAAATTATAAGTGAACAGTATTTAGATAAGGCTCAAGAGGTCTTTGTGCATTTATGGATTTGGAAAAGGCGTATAAACAGGGTGGATAGGGGGGCAATGTGGCAGAGGTTGGAAGTGTATGGTGTAGGAGGTAGGTTACTGAAAGCAGTGAAGAGTTTTTACAAGGATAGTGAGGCTCAAGTTAGAGTATGTAGGAAAGGGGGAAAATTTTTCCCAGTACAAGAAGGCCTTTGCCCAAGGATGTGTGATGTCACCGTGGTTGTTTAATATATTTATAGATGTGGTTGCAAGAGAAGAAAATGCGAGGGTCTTGGTAAGAGGCGTGGAGTTAAAAGATAAAGAATCACACCAAAGTGGGAGTTGTCACAGCTGCTCTTTGCTGATGACACTGTGCTTTTGGGGAGATTCTGAAGAGAAGTTGCAGAGTTTGGGTGATAAATTTTGGGGTAGTGTGTGCAAAAGAAGAAAATTAAAGGTGAATACAGGAAAGAGAAGGTTATGAGGATAAAAAGATTAGGTGATGAAAGATTGGTTTATCAGATTGGAGGGAGAGAGTATGGAGGAGGTGAACGTATTCAGATATTTGGGAGTGGACGTGTCAGCGGATGGGTCTATGAAAGATGAGGTAAATCATAGAATTGAGAGGGAAAAAGAGTGAGTGGTGCACTTAGGAGTCTGTGGAGACAAAGAACTTTGTCCTTGGAGGCAAAGAGGGGAATGTATGAGAGTATAGTTTTACCAACGCCTTATATGGGTGTGAAGCGTGGGGTGATGAATGTTGAAAGCGAGGAGAAGGCTGGAGGCAGTGGAGATGTCATGTCTGAGGGCAACGTGTGGTGTGATATAAAAGCGGAGAATTCGTAGTTTGGAAGTTAGGAGGAGGGCGGGATTACCAAAACTGGTTGCCCAAAAGGGGTGAGGAAGGGTTGTTGAGGGGGTTCGGACATGTAGAGAGAATGGAGCGAAACGAAAGACTTCAAGAGTGTATCAGTCTGTAGTGGAAAAGGGAAAGGGGGGGTAGGGGTCGCCTTTGAAAGGTTGGAGGGAGGGGTGAAGGAGGTTTTGTGTGCGAGGGGCTTGGACTTTCCCGCAGGCATGCGTGACCGTGTTTGATAGGAGTGAATGGAGACAAATGGTTTTTAATACTTGACGTGCTGTTGGATGGGGAGCAAAAATAACGTTTATGAAGGGGTTCAGGAAACCGGAGGCCGGACTTGAGTCCTGGAGATGGGAAGTACGTGCCTGCACTCTGAAGGGGGGTGTTAATGTTGCAGTTTAAAAACTGTAGTGTAAAGCACCCTTCTGGCAAGATAGTGATGGAGTGAATGATGGTGAAAGTTTTTTTTTTTTTCGGGCCACCCTGCCTAGGTGGGAATCGGCCCCGTGTGATAATAAAAAATAATAATTAAACATATATACATATATATATATTTTATATATATATATATATATATATATATTATAATATATATATATATATAATATATAATTAATATATAATATATTATAAATAAAATATATATTATATATATATATATATATAATAATATATAATATATATATTATATATATAATATATAATATATAATATATATATTATGTTTTTATCATAATTATTATTGCAGCAACGAAGTGGTGAATTCCTGTCAGGTAAATGTTTAAATCTTCTGAACTATTCATCAGTTGAGTATTTTGGACTGTATCTGAGATGAAGGTTTGAATCTACTCAGCTGAGTGTTTGTTCAATATCTGAAGCTACTCACCTGTGAGTAAGTGAATGTCTCGAGCTACTTACTTTTTTTTCTTCTACATTCCAGGAGTTGTGACTGAGTCAGATTACCTGTGACACAACTGAAACATGTTGAATCGTTTGTACACAGCTTTCCTGCAAGAAAATCACATTTACTGTTGCACATGGTGTGATGAAAGTGTAATATACACACTTTGTGCTAAACCAAGTATTATTGCATCATACAGTGTGTTAACAATGACTTTCTCATTGTACAAATTCATATTTGCACCTCCATTAAACGAGTTAATAAGTTAATCTTTGAGATTAATGTTTTCTGAACATCGGTGCTGCCTTTCTTCTGCTGCTATCGTTTTCCCAGTTGCTGCTTCAACTACTGCCGCTACTTTTGCCACTATTATTCATTTTAATCCTGCAGCTGCTATTACTGCAACAACAAGTATTACTCTATTTTCTACAACTATTAAACCATTATTATATTTGGCATTTCATTGAAGACCGAGATTAATCACTTACACAGAAAATATGTAAAAGGTTTGAAATATTCTCTCCAATTAGTTGGAGATTGTAGGAGAGATAATGAAATAAGCAGAAGAGACAGGGAAATGGGAGATCAAACCACGTAAAAACCTCTTTTTGGGTGGGACCTTTTATGTGAAAGTTAACCAGGAGGTTACCTAGTAGATGCGCTTATTAATCTGAAATCCACTTGATAATACTAGATAGCATTAAGTATCCTGACGATGGCTGCTTCAAGACACATCTTTCTAATCTTTTCATTCTCTTTTAAAATACATTTGGTATTATTCCATTACATGAGGTGTGCGAGTTTCAAAGTGTATGACACTGGTACTGCTTGTGAAAGGTGTTATTGCATATTTGATCTCATGAAGTCTTATATCAAACCTAGGTGCAGTCTGACACATGAGTGTCGCGCTATGTGTTGTTAGGAGCTCCGTCCTTGGTGGGTTTTTTTAGAGGGAATTACTACAGTGTTCATGTTCAACTATCTGAGAGTGTCAGATATCTATTAGAACAGTGGAAAGAATGATGCCTATATCAGCCTTAGTGTTTCCTTTGTTCGTGGCGTAATGTTTTGTGCTCTAAATCTCGAGATAAAAACGAAATGGAGTTAGAATTTAGAGAAGTTATATTAATTCTACAGAAAATTTGCAAGTATGATGTATTTGATCTTCCATAACGATGATGCCAGTAAGAAATTCAACACACTGAAAGCTTCTCACTACAACCCTACACAGCTGTTTTAAAGAGCAGTAAAAAACATATCTTTTATTTCGGACATTTTTTCACTAATCGCTACTCCAAATAATTTTTATTGGAGCCAAAACAAAACACAGTATATGAAAGTTCAGGTGGAAACACCAATGGTGATACACAACATTCATCCCACAGGTTAATCAAGCATTCGAATTACACCTAATCTCTGGAAATCCTTCATCGACACTAATAATAACTTGTGTCATAATTCCAACCACAGTGCCACAACAACCACTAAACATTTCCTAACATTGCTGGCATATTAATAGTACTAGATGATGCAGTGGGATTATTTGCAGCACTCACTGTTGCAACAGTGTCGTTAGTTTCACTGCCCGCACCAGCAGCAGTAGTAGTAGTAGTAGTAGTAGTAGTAGTAGCTGCTGCATTAATAATATCACTAGCTGCAGCAGTAGTACTATTAACCGCACAACCGACAGCAGTAGCATCATTATCAGCTGCATCATTATCAGCAGCATCATTATCAGCTGCATCATTATCAGCTGCATCATTATCAGCTGAATCATTGTCAGCTGCATCATTATCAGCTGCAGCAATTGTATAATGATTGATGCAACATGTATGTAATACTTTTAGGACCCCGTGAAGGGTAGCGTTAATGATACTGCAACACCTAGCTGTACTAATGATACAAATATCACTTTGGAGATAGTCGTACTAGTGCTACTACTGCATCAGCTATTCTACCAATGGAACTACTGGAGAAGCTACTGCTACTAATGATATAATTACTACTATTCATATAACTGAAGCTGTACTACTTATGATACTACTGTAAAATCTAGTGCAACTCTTGATACAACTGCAGTAATTACTATGACATTAGTTAGTGCTACTGAGGATTATCCTGCAGCTGCTAGTACTGCTACTACTATTGCACCAACAAGTGCTGCTAGTTGTTGTTATTAATAGTACACCAATGTTTGCTTCAGTTACTTTTACTAGGAATTTTTACTTAAACCAAGAAGGAATATCATTAATGTTAGTAATTATAATAGTTGTTGTTAGTTATGTACCAGCAATTACTACTTCAGGTACCATGGCTCTTTATATTACTGCATCTAATATTACGTCTGCTACTACTGTACCTCCAATGCATTTTTGAGCTGTAATTTGAGCTATAATAGCCAGCAACACTGCAGCTGCCAGAAACACAACTATGAGCCCCTTCATGTTGCTGTGGGAGACACAGAGAAACACTGGTTAGTTTAGTAAATGCTGGACGAAGAGACCTTTGCCAAGTTATGTTGGCAACACTCATCTGTGTGTGTGTGTGTGTGTTGTGTGTGTGTGTGTGTGTGTGTGTGTGTGTGTTTATATTTGTGTAGTTTTCTAGCCTTTTAAATAGTACTTAAATATTAGATGAGCGCCAACTATATCATCAAACAACTGACAACATAGAATGATGGACATGTACCCAGCACGATACATGAAGTACAGAAAGTTATTAAAGCAATGGATACACGAAATACATGAAAATTTGCCAACTGCAAGAATATTATTTTTAATTCAGAGGAGTGCTGAAGATGCGAACAACATTGTAGAAGATTTTAAGATTACTAGCTGGTTACTGAGGCCACTGCTGCACAATAATTACCAGCAACTAGCTAGTGTTCTCAGAACCCTTAATGACTGGACTCGTAACCAAAAAATTTGTTTCAATTCTTTATATTCGTTAATTGTGGATCTTTTCGTAAATATTTCTTCCATACTTGTAGCAGCAGGACTTTCACTCATGCAAATGAAATAGAAGTGTGTTATGACTTCTTAACATCCTGAGTCTTACTAACTTACTGAAAGACGTCCCGGCACCAGCACAGTTGGTTACTAAACTCACCGGACATTATAATAGTTAAGTTTAATATTTACGTACTTGACAGAAGGGAATGTCATACTGGTGACAATAATGAAGATTAGTTGCTAAACAAACGTTAATTATTAAAACGGTGCTCCTGTTGGTCTACACAAAGGGAAAAAGTTCTATATAAAAGCGTGTTTTGAGATTAATTGTAAATTAACAATGTACTCATTTTTCTTGGCAGTGTCACCAGTGGAGAAAATATGTGTGTAGTACCTGATCATATTATAACATACTGGATGTATAAGCCAGATGCACATAGTATTGGGTATAAAAACACAATATGCAAATCAAGCTTTTGTTGAGAGAAAGATACAATGAATAGAGTTTTATCAAATCAAGAATTGATTAAGATCTACTCAGAATCTTGTCTTTTTTTTTTTATTATTATCACACTGGCCGATTCCCACCAAGGTAGGGTGGCCCGAAAAAAGAAAAACTTTCACCATCATTCACTCCATCACTGTCTTGCCAGAAGGGTGCTTTACACTACAGTTTTTAAACTGCAACATTAACTCCCCTCCTTCAGAGTGCAGGCACTGTACTTCCCATCTCCAGGACTCAAGTCCGGCCTGCCGGTTTCCCTGAACCCCTTCATAAATGTTACTTTGCTCACACTCCAACAGCACGTCAAGTATTAAAAACCATTTGTCTCCATTCACTCCTATCAAACACGCTCACGCATGCCTGCTGGAAGTCCAAGCCCTCGCACACAAAACCTCCTTTACCCCCTCCCTCCAACCTTTCCTAGGCAGACCCCTACCCCGCCTTCCTTCCACTACAGACTGATACACTCTTGAAGTTATTCTGTTTCGCTCCATTATCTCCACATGTCCGAACCACCTCAACAACCCTTCCTCAGCCCTCTGGACAACAGTTTTGTAATCCCGCACCTCCTCCTAACTTCCAAACTACGAATTCTCTGCATTATATTCACACTACACATTGCTCTCAGACATGACATCTCCACTGCCTCCAGCCTTCTCCTCGCTGCAACATTCATCACCCATGCTTCACACCCATATAAGAGCGTTGGTAAAACTATACTCTCATACATTCCCCTCTTTGCCTCCAAGGACAAAGTACTTTGTCTCCACAGACTCCTAAGTGCACCACTCACCCTTTTCCCCTCATCAATTCTATGATTCACCTCATCTTTCATAGACCCATCTGCTGACATGTCCACTCCCAAATATCTGAATACATTCACCTCCTCCATACTCTCTCCCTCCAATCTGATATCCAATCTTTCATCACCTAATCTTTTCGTTATCCTCATAACCTTACTCTTTCCTTTATTCACTTTAAATTTTCTTCTTTTGCACACCCTACCAAATTCATTCACCAATCTCTGCAACTTCTCTTCAGAATCTCCCAAGAGCACAGTGTCATCAGCAAAGAGCAACTGTGACAACTCCCACTTTATGTGTGATTCTTTGTCTTTTAACTCCACGCCTCTTGCCAAGACCCTCGCATTTACTTCTCTTACAACCCCATCTATAAATATATTAAACAACCACGGTGACATCACACATCCTTGTCTAAGGCCTACTTTTACTGGGAAATAAATTCCCTCTTTCCTACATACTCTAACTTGAGCCTCACTATCCTCGTAAAAACTCTTCACTGCTTTCAGTAACCTACCTCCTACACCATACACCTGCAACATCTGCCACTTTGCCCCCCTATCCACCCTGTCATACGCCTTTTCCAAATCCATAAATGCCACAAAGACCTCTTTAGCCTTATCTAAATACTGTTCACTTATATGTTTCACTGTAAACACCTGGTCCACACATCCCCTACCTTTCCTAAAGCCTCCTTGTTCATCTGCTATCCTATTCTCAGTCTTACTCTTAATTCTTTCAATTATAACTCTACCATACACTTTACCAGGAATACTCAACAGACTTATCCCCCTATAATTTTTGCACTCTCTTTTATCCCCTTTGCCTTTATACAAAGGAACTATGCATGCTCTCTGCCAATCCCTAGGTACCTTACCCCTCTTCCATACATTTATTAAATAATTGCACCAACCACTCCAAAACTATATCCCCACCTGCTTTTAACATTTCTATCTTTATCCCATCAATCCCGGCTGCCTTACCCCCTTTCATTTTACCTACTGCCTCACGAACTTCCCCCACACTCACAACTGGCTCTTCCTCACTCCTACAAGATGTTATTCCTCCTTGCCCTATACACGAAATCACAGCTTCCCTATCTTCATCAACATTTAACAATTCCTCAAAATATTCCCTCCATCTTCCCAATACCTCTAACTCTCCATTTAATAACTCTCCTTTCCTATTTTTAACTGACAAATCCATTTGTTCTCTAGTCTTCCTTAACTTGTTAATATCACTCCAAAACTTTTTCTTGTCTTTATAATCAAAATAATGAGATGAACATACTGGAAATGTTTAAAGAAGTTCATTAGTTTGTAAAGTTTGGCTGGTGTTGACCACACGAGGGTGGAAGTGCAATACTGATTTTACAAGGAATACGTAATATTAACCACACTAAAAAAGGAAGTATAATACTAATTGTTATCAAGATTAAATATTATGATCTGCCCTCAGGGTACAAAATAAAATATTAATTATGATAAGATTTAGATGCTGTTGGCTACATAGAAATATTAAATGCTAAATAATAATATTGTAAAGTACAGTATTTTTATATTCCTCTAACATAACTACTGGTTTCCATTTAGAGCTTTAAAACGCTTTATCAGATCGGCTTCAACTTTTCAAAACGGCCAACTATTATTAGGAGAATGTTAAGAACATAAGAAAAAAGGAACACTGCAACAGGCCTACTGACCCATGCGAAGCAAAACAATTTAAAAGTGCCGGTTCCCTCTACTCAACAAACTCGTAAAAATTAAAAATGCGAGCTCAATATATTTCTCAAATTTCTTCTTTAGATTCATTCCTTTCAAAATTCTATTCATTCCCGTGATATAAACAATTGTTTTATAGAAAGTCCAACTTGATTAGAAAAAACCGATTTCTTTCACTGAAAGTTTTAGTATATAAGGGAAGACATTATCCAGGATAAACCTGAATCCAATGAGCCGAAGTTTCGTATTTATATAAAAATTTCAGGTTTGCTCCTAAACATGTATTGAAACGAAACCAAAATATTATTCAAAAAATGTCAAACTGGGTATAATGCAGTTTAGTAACACGAACTTTGCTTTCCGGAAAACATACATAGACTGAATATTTGAATACGATCTGAAGAGACGTTCTCCAGTTATCAAAGAGAAGAGACGTTCTCCAGTTATCAAAGAGAAGAGACGTTCTCCAGTTATCAAAGAGAAGAGACGTTCTCCAGTTATCAAAGAGAAGAGACGTTCTCCAGTTATCAAAGAGAAGAGACGTTCTCCAGTTATCAAAGAGAAGAGACGTTCTCCAGTTATCAAAGAGAAGAGACGTTCTCCAGTTATCAAAGAGAAGAGACGTTCTCCAGTTATCAAAGAGAAGAGACGTTCTCCAGTTATCAAAGAGAAGAGACGTTCTCCAGTTATCAAAGAGAAGAGACGTTCTCCAGTTATCAAAGAGAAGAGACGTTCTCCAGTTATCAAAGAGAAGAGAACGTTCTCCAGTTATCAAAGAGAAGAGACGTTCTCCAGTTATCAAAGAGAAGAGACGTTCTCCAGTTATCAAAGAGAAGAGACGTTCTCCAGTTATCAAAGAGAAGAGACGTTCTCCAGTTATCAAAGAGAAGAGACGTTCTCCAGTTATCAAAGAGAAGAGACGTTCTCCAGTTATCAAAGAGAAGAGACGTTTCCTACGAAGACCAGTTATCAAAGAGAAGAGACGTTCTCCAGTTATCAAAGAGAAGAGACGTTCTCCAGTTATCAAAGAGAAGAGACGTTCTCCAGTTATCAAAGAGAAGAGACGATTTCTCCAGTTATCAAAGAGAAGAGACGTTCTCCAGTTATCAAAGAGAAGAGACGTTCTCCAGTTATCAAAGAGAAGAGACGTTCTCCAGTTATCAAAGAGAAGAGACGTTCTCCAGTTATCAAAGAGAAGAGACGTTCTCCAGTTATCAAAGAGAAGAGACGTTCTCCAGTTATCAAAGAGAAGAGACGTTCTCCAGTTATCAAAGAGAAGAGACGTTCTCCAGTTATCAAAGAGAAGAGACGTTCTCCAGTTATCAAAGAGAAGAGACGTTCTCCAGTTATCAAAGAGAAGAGACGTTTCTCCAGTTATCAAAGAGAAGAGACGTTCTCCAGTTATCAAAGAGAAGAACGTTCTCCAGTTATCAAAGAGAAGAGACGTTCTCCAGTTATCAAAAGAGAACTTCTCCATTATCAAAGAGAAGAGACGTTCTCCAGTTATCAAAGAGAAGAGACGTTCTCCATTATCAAAGAGAAGAGACGTTCTCCAGTTATCAAAGAGAAGAGACGTTCTCCAGTTATCAAAGAGAAGAGACGTTCTCCAGTTATCAAAGAGAAGAGACGTTCTCCAGTTATCAAAGAGAAGAGACGTTCTCCAGTTATCAAAGAGAAGAGACGTTCTCCAGTTATCAAAGAGAAGAGACGTTCTCCCAGTTATCAAAGAGAAGAGACGTTCTCCAGTTATCAAAGAGAAGAGACGTTCTCCAGTTATCAAAGAGAAGAGACGTTCTCCAGTTATCAAAGAGAAGAGACGTTCTCCAGTTATCAAAGAGAAGAGACGTTCTCCAGTTATCAAAGAGAAGAGACGTTCTCCAGTTATCAAAGAGAAGAGACGTTCTCCAGTTATCAAAGAGAAGAGACGTTCTCCAGTTATCAAAGAGAAGAGACGTTCTCCAGTTATCAAAGAGAAGAGACGTTCTCCAGTTATCAAAGAGAAGAGACGTTCTCCAGTTATCAAAGAGAAGAGACGTTCTCCAGTTATCAAAGAGAAGAGACGTTCTCCAGTTATCAAAGAGAAGAGACGTTCTCCATTATCAAAGAGGAAGAGACGTTCTCCAGTTATCAAAGAGAAGAGACGTTCTCCAGTTATCAAAGAGAAGAGACGTTCTCCAGTTATCAAAGAGAAGAGACGTTCTCCAGTTATCAAAGAGAAGAGACGTTCTCCAGTTATCAAAGAGAAGAGACGTTCTCCAGTTATCAAAGAGAAGAGACGTTCTCTCCAGTTATCAAAGAGAAGAGACGTTCTCCAGTTATCAAAGAGAAGAGACGTTCTCCATTATCAAAGAGAAGAGACGTTCTCCAGTTTATCAAAGAGAAGAGACGTTCTCCAGTTATCAAAGAGAAGAGACGTTCTCCAGTTATCAAAGAGAAGAGACGTTCTCCAGTTATCAAAGAGAAGAGACGTTCTCCAGTTATCAAAGAGAAGAGACGTTCTCCAGTTATCAAAGAGAAGAGACGTTCTCCAGTTATCAAAGAGAAGAGACGTTCTCCAGTTATCAAAGAGAAGAGACGTTCTCCAGTTATCAAAGAGAAGAGACGTTCTCCAGTTATCAAAGAGAAGAGACGTTCTCCAGTTATCAAAGAGAAGAGACGTTTCTCCAGTTATCAAGAGAAGAGACGTTCTCCAGTTATCAAAGAGAAGAGACGTTCTCCATTTTATCAAAGAGAAGAGACGTTCCCAGTTATCAAGAGAGAGACGTTTCCAGTTATCAAAGAGAAGAGACGTTCTCCAGTTATAAAAGAGAAGAGACGTTCTCCAGTTATCAAAGAGAAGAGACTTTTCTCCAGTTATCAAAGAGAAGAGACGTTCTCCAGTTATCAAAGAGAAGAGACGTTTCTCCAGTTATCAAAGAGAAGAGACGTTCTCCAGTTATCAAAGAGAAGAGACGTTCTCCAGTTATCAAAGAGAAGAGACGTTCTCCAGTTATCAAAGAGAAGAGACGTTCTCCAGTTATCAAAGAGAAGAGACGTTCTCCAGTTATCAAAGAGAAGAGACGTTCTCCAGTTATCAAAGAGAAGAGACGTTCTCCAGTTATCAAAGAGAAGAGACGTTCTCCAGTTATCAAAGAGAAGAGACGTTCTCCAGTTATCAAAGAGAAGAGACGTTCTCCAGTTATCAAAGAGAAGAGACGTTCTCCAGTTATCAAAGAGAAGAGACGTTCTCCAGTTATCAAAGAGAAGAGACGTTCTCCAGTTATCAAAGAGAAGAGACGTTCTCCAGTTATCAAAGAGAGAGACGTTCTCAGTTATCAAAGAGAAGAGACGTCTCCAGTTATCAAAGAGAAGAGCTTCTCCAGTTATCAAAGAGAAGAGACGTTCTCCAGTTATCAAAGAGAAGAGACGTTCTCCAGTTTCAAGAGAAGAGACGTTCTCCAGTTATCAAAGAGAAGAGACGTTCTCCAGTTATCAAAGAGAAGAGACGTTCCCGTTATCAAAGAGAAGAGACGTTCTCCAGTTATCAAAGAGAAGAGTTCTCCAGTTATAAAGAGAAGAGACGTTCTCCAGTTATCAAGAGAAGACGTTCTCCAGTTATCAAAGAGAAGAGACGTTCTCCAGTTATCAAAGAGAAGAGACGTTCTCCAGTTATCAAAGAAAGAGACGTTCTCCAGTTATCAAAGAGAAGAGACGTTCTCCAGTTATCAAAGAGAAGAGACGTTCTCAGTTATCAAAGGAGAGACGTTCTCCAGTTATCAAAGAAGAGACGTTCTCAGTTATCAAAGAGAAGAGACGTTCTCCAGTTATCAAAGAGAAGAGACGTTCTCCAGTTATCAAGAGAAGAGACGTTCTCCATTTATCAAAGAGAAGAACGTTCTCCAGTTATCAAGAGAAGAGCGTTCTCCCAGTTATCAAAGAGAGAGACGTTCTCCCAGTTATCAAAGAGAAGACGTTTCTCCAGTTATCAAAGAGAAGAGACGTTCTCCAGTTATCAAGAGAGAGACGTTCTCCATTATCAAAGAAGAGACGTTCTCCAGTTATCAAAGAGAGAGACGTTCTCCAGTTATCAAAGAGAAGAGACGTTCTCAGTTATCAAAGAGAAGAGACGTTCTCCAGTTATCAAAGAGAAGAGACGTTCTCCAGTTATCAAAGGAAGAGACGTTCTCCAGTTATCAAGAGAAGAGACGTTCTCAGTTATCAAGAGAAGAGACGTTCTCAGTTATCAAAGAGAAGAGACGTTCTCCAGTTATCAAAGAGAAGAGACGTTTCCAGTTATCAAAGAGAAGAGACGTTCTCAGTTATCAAAGAGAAGAGACGTTCTCCAGTTATCAAGAGAAGAGACGTTCTCCAGTTATCAAAGAGAAGAGACGTTCTCCAGTTATCAAAGAGAAGAGACGTTCTCAGTTATCAAGAGAAGAGACGTTTCACCAGTTATCAAGAGAAGAGACGTTCTCCAGTATCAAGAGAAGACGTTCTCCTTACAAAGAGAAGAGAGTTTCCAGTTATCAAAGAGAAGAGACGTTCTCCAGTTATCAAAGAGAAGAGACGTTTCCAGTTATCAAAGAGAAGAGACGTTCTCCAGTTATCAAAGAGAAGAGACGTTCTCCAGTTATCAAAGAAGAGACGTTCTCCCGTTATCAAAGAGAAAGACGTTCTCCAGTTATCAAAGAGAAGAGACGTTCTCCAGTTATCAAAGAGAAGAGACTTCTCCAGTTATCAAAGAGAAGAGACTTCTCCAGTTATCAAAGAAAGAGACGTTCTCCAGTTATCAAAGAGAAGAGACGTTCTCCAGTTATCAAAGAGAAGAGACGTTCTCCAGTTATCAAAGAAGAGACGTTCTCCATTATCAAAGAGAAGAGACGTTTCTCCAGTTATCAAAGAGAAGAGACGTTCTCCAGTTATCAAAGAGAAGAGACGTTCTCCAGTTATCAAAGAGAAGAGACGTTCTCCAGTTATCAAGAGAAGAGACGTTCTCCATTTATCAAAGAGAAGAGACGTTTCCCAGTTATCAAAGAGAAGGACGTTCTCCAGTTATCAAAGAGAAGAGACGTTCTCCAGTTATCAAAGAAAGAGACGTTCTCCAGTTATCAAAGAGAAGAGACGTTCTCCAGTTATCAAAGAAAAAGAACGTTCTCCAGTTTATCAAAGAGAAGAGACGTTCTCCATTATCAAAGAGAAGAGACGTTTCTCCATTTATCAAAGGGAAAGAGACGTTCTCCAGTTATCAAGAGAAGGACGTTCTCCAGTTATAAAGAGAAGAGACGTTCTCCAGTTATAAAAAGAAGAGACGTTCTCCAGTATCAAGAGAAGGAACGTTCCCCATTATCAAAGAGAAGGACTTCTCCTTTAAAAGAAGGGTTCTCCAGTTATCAAAGAAAAGGGGGTTCTCCATTTAAAAGGGAAAAAGGGGACTTTCCCCAATAAAAAGGGGGTTCTCCAGTTTAAAAAAAGGGGAACGTTCTCCATTAACAAAGAGAAGGGCTTCCCATTTATCAAAGAAAGGACGTTCTCCAGTTTCAAAGAGAAGGGACTTCCTTTTACAAAGAGAAGAACGTTCTCCAGTTATCAAAGGAAAAACGTTCTTCCGTTATAAAAGAGAAGGAGTTTTTCCCAGTTTCAAAGAGAAGAGACGTTTCCAGTTACAAAGAAAAAGGGACGTTCTCCATTATAAAAAAGAGAAAGGACTTTCTACATTACAAAAAAAAGAGACGTTCTCCATTATCAAAGAAAAGGCGTTCTCCAGTTACAAAGAGAAGAAAATTTTTCTCCATTATAAAAGGAAGAGACGTTCTCCGTTATCAAAGAGAAGAGATTCCCCCAGTTATCAAAGAGAAGAGACGTTCTCCATTACAAAGAAAAGGGAAAAGTTCTCCAGTTATAAAAGAGAAGGGGAACGTTTCCCCGTTATCAAGAGAAGGACGTTCTCCTTTTTCAAAGAAAAAGACGTTCCCAGTTATCAAAGAGAAAGACGTTCCCATTATCAAAGAGAAAACGTTCTCCGTTATCAAAGAGAAGAGCGTTCTCCATTTATCAAAGAGAAGAGACGTTTTTTCCCGTTATAAAAAGAGAAGAA
>NC_069487.1:20749699-20777880 GCF_026875155.1 Cherax quadricarinatus | reverse complement strand
CGTCTATGTCAGACAAAAAAGAAATCAAGCTTAATTTTGCAGTTTGGCAAGGAAGCAAAATAATGCTTGATTCAGCATATCCTTTGCAGCTAGAGACTCCCAGGGCGGCTGCGGCAGGAGAAGGCAGATTGCTTTATGTACTGGTGCAGCAGCAACTCGTAGTTCAATCCAGAAGAGTGGACAAAGACAATCATGAGTTGCTGTGCCTCAATGACAATCTCAACAGTCACGATAGAAAGATTACAAAGAAGTGGGGTTCAGCTTCCTGTAGTGACCATACTGTGAAAAAGGACAAGATTGGAGAACAGTGTAGTGTTGCGAACATACGTCAGAGACAAACAGTGCACCACAGAACACAGATTTTTCAATCAAGATAGCGGATACCAGGGTGACACTTAATTAAGGGTCTGATTCATATACCCAGGTAAGTCGCGTAGGTGAAAGCTAAAGTATGATCTAGCCAGATTTCCATACACCCCGTGGCATGCGGGCCATTGAGGCCAAAATCGTAAATGTAACATCAGCACTCAGTTACTGAGATATACTGAAATAATACCCCTTCGGGGTAATAGTATACTTACTATTATTTCTTTCACACAGCCCTAGGGATTGGAATTGACAGTTCCTCAAGACAAGGAATTCGGAGATGGCTGCGAAGACGTGGGCTGTCATTCAAGGTAATTCCCTTTACAGTCCATATAATTATTTGGTTTAGCTTGTCTCCCATTTCCCTAAAAAAGTCCCTATGAACTAAAACCCATGATCAGGCCTAATCTGGTGAAAAGTAATAAGTTTTCGCAAACTTAAATTCCCTAGGCTATGTACTGCACTTTGGATTATCCTTTAAGAACAACACATGTCACCAATATTTTGAATAATTACTACTGGTATTAAATAAGTTTTGTAATGCAGTATTAATAAAACACTAAGCTATGATAAAGTTTACATTCACAACTATTTACTCAGATGCTCTGCAAATGCCAGATATCCTAAAATGTAAATATTTTTATTTATATTTACTTACAGGAGTAACTAAAATCAATACATTCATGACACATAATAAAGAAGGTTGAATTAACTGTTTCTGAAAAAATTATAATCACCTTTGGTTCCCTCTGTCCGTAGATCTTAGTTAGCGTGCAATTTCGGTGTTTAACTCCGTTTAAACTGGAGGTGGGTTTCCTCCTGCTCCTTGGCTGCTCCAGACCTCCTACAACAGTATGACAGGTGTTTTCCCCCTACAAAACAGATACTCCAGACGAAATACAGCAGTCAGACTGGCGTGTGTCGTCCACAACAGAGCTGTTGTAGAACTTCTACATTAGTCAAATTGGAGACGTGTTTCCTCCTACAACTCAGCTAATACGGTCCTCAGACCTCCTACAGTAGTCATACTGGATGGTGTGTGTCCTAACAGTACTGCTCTCCAGACCTTATCCAACAGTAGTCATACTGTAGGTGTGTGGTGGAGGTGTGTGTCCCTACAATACTGCTCTTCAGACCTCCTCCTACAATAGTCAAACTGGAGGGTGTGGTGGAGGTCTGTGTCCTACAACACTGCTCTCCAGACCTCCTACAGTAGTCAGGCTATGTGATAAATGGTGGCCGAGATGATGCATCAAGGAACATTCACACCTCATTGGCTGCTGATGACGGGGCTCACTTGCCCATTGTCGGGGTTTAATTACGCCATTCTGAACACAGACAAGAAGGGACGAGAATAATTGAGGGAAGAGGGATAATATGTACCAAGGTGATTACACGAGGTAAGAAGAAAAAAATGAGAAGGGGAATAATACTGCAGGAATTTCTCTGCTTCTTGGAAAAATAAAACTCGAGGAGCTTATTTCAGCTCAGACATGATGAGTAGCAGAGATGAAACAATAATTATACGTACAGGAGGAAACAGGGTAAATAATTTTACTGCAGTTGAAAACTGAAAGAAAACTAGCTAGATAGACTTGATATATTAAAAAAATACGAAGAAAGAAAATGAGTAGAAGAGAGAAAATGTTTCAAAAAGTAACAAACAGACAAGTAACAGCGGTAGAGATGCAAAGAGACGGAGATAAAAGAGATGGAGAGCCAAAAGGCAACCCTGTGGAAAGATCCAAGCCTAGGCACTAGCACACTAGCACACCACCACCACACCAACACCACACCAGCATCACCACCACACCCGCATCACCACCACACCAACACCACCACTACCCCAGCATCACTGCCAGGCCACATCACCACCAAAAGAGCATAACCACTACAACCACATCACCACCACACCAACACCACCACCCCAGCGTCACTACCACACCAGCATCACCACCACACCACATCACCACCAAAACCAGCTTTAAACCACCATACCAACGTCACCACACCAGCTTTCCCCACACCATATCACCACCACACCACGTCATCCCCACCAACATCACCACCACACCACATCACCATCACACCAGCATCATCACACTAGGATCACCACACCAGCATCACCACCACACCAGCATCCCCAAACACAGCATCATCACCACACCACATCACCACACACCACATCACCACCCCACCAACCACCACAACCACACCACATCACCACCGCACAGTATCACCACAAACACCAGTATCACCACCACACCAGCATCACCACCACAACAGTATCACCATCACACCAACACCACCAACCCCAGCATCACTGCCACGCCAGCATCACCATCATACCAGCATCCCCAAACATCAGCACCCCACCACACCGGGATCACCACCACACCAGGATCACGACCACACCACATAAACCCCCCACATGACACACCACTACACCAGCATCACCACACCACACCAAACAACCACCACCCCAGCGTCACTACCCACATCACATCCCACCACATCAGCATCACCACTACATCCCCCAAAACCATCAAAACCAACATCCCAAACCACCCCAAAACACCACCACACCAGCATCACTACCACCCCAGAATCACACCACCCACACCAGGCATCCCCACCACACCAGCTCACACCAACCACATCACCCATCCCCACCACACTAGATCACCACCACCCCAAGGATCACCACCACACCAAGCATCACCACCACATGACATCACCACTACACCAGCACACCACCCTAGCATTACCACCACACCACGACATCACCACCACTCCAACACCACCACACCAGCATCACCCTCACACCAACCCCACCACACACCCAGCATAGCTACCAAAACCACATCACCACCAAGTCAGCATCACCACCCACCCCAAACCCACTACCACACCAGCATCACCACAACACCACATCACCACCACATTAGCATCACCACAACACAAGAAATCACCACAACACCAACACCCCAGAATCACCACCACACAGCATAAACCCCCAACCAGCATCACCACCACACCAGTATCACCACCACACAGCATCACTAAAAACCAGCATCACCACTACACAGCACACCCCCACACCAGCATCACCAACACATCAGCATCCCCACCACACCAGGATCACCACCACACCAGGATCACCATCACAACAGCATCACCACCACACCAGCATCACCACCACACCAACATCACCACCACACCATCATCACTATCACACCAACATTACAACACCAGCATCCCACCACACCAGCACACCACCACACCAACCCCACCACACCAGCATCACCACCCCCACCAGCATCACCACTACATCAGCATCACCACCACACCAGCATCACCACCACGCCAGCATCACCATTACACCAAAACCCACCACCACACCAGGATCACCAAAACCAGCATCACCCACCACACCATTTTCACCACACAGCATCACCACACCAGCATCCCCCACAAAACCACATCACCACCACACCACCACCACACCACATCACCACCACATCAGCATCCCCACCACACCAGGATCACCACCACACCAGATCACTACCACATCAGCATCACCACCACACCAGCATCACCACCACACCAAACCCAACCACCACCCTGCATCACCACCACACCAGCCCCACCACCCCCACCAGCACACCCACCACTCCAACACCCCCCACACCAGCATTACCACCACACCAAACACCACCACACCACATCACCACCCACACCAGCAACACCACTACATCACATCACCACCACACCAGCATCACCACCACACCAGCATCACCATCACAACCAGAACCCACCACCACATCAGCATTACCACACCAGCATCCCACCCACCCAGAAATCACCACCACTCCAACATCACCACCACACCATCATCACCATCACACCAACTTTACAATACGGGAAATCATCACCACATAGCATCTCCATCCTCCAACAGTACCACGCCAGCATCATCACAAACCAATATCACCATCACACCAGCATCACCATTACACCAACATTAACATCACCACCAACATTACAACACCAGCATCATCACCACACAAGCATCTCCATCAAAAAACCAACAATACCACACCCACATCACCACCACACCAGCATCATCACCACACCAGCATCACCACAACACCAACATTACCACACCGAGCTTCCCAAACCCCATCCGCATCGCCACCACATCAGCATCACCATCACCATACCAACACCACCCCCACAACAAAAACACGACACCAACAAAAACTCAACCAGCAGTACCACACCAGAAATTACAACACCAGCATCACCACCACACCATTATTACCACACCCAGCATCATCACCACACCAGCATCACCACCACACCGGCATCACAACCAGGGCCAGCATCATCACCACACCAACATTGAAACCCACCAACATCACCACCACCAGCATCTGTATCACACCAACAAACCACACCAGCACACCACCACACCAACATTACCGCACCAGCATCAACAACCCCAACACGAACACCACCACACTATCATTACCACATCAGCATCACTAACCACCAAAACCAATATCACCACCCAATCAACCCACCACCCCAACACAACCCCACCAAAATACTAAAACCACCACCAGGGTGTCTCCAACACCATCTCCAAGGCTGAGTTACAAATTACCTCATCTTTTGTATAAGTTCTCCTGTCTTCAAAATTATGTCCTAAAATCTGAAATTGATAAAGCAACTGGATGCGAAACGTCTACATAAAGTAACCAGATGTTGCACATGTTCCTTAACTTTCAAGAAAATCTCTACCTAATAAACTAAGGTAAAAACACAGCAAAGTAACACACTGGTAACAACTTTCCAACAACACCAGACCAGTACCACTACTACCCTTCATCACTAGTAAAGTACAAATACCATTATAATACCAACACAACCACCACCACAATCACAACCTCACCTCCACTTCCAAAACCCATCACCGTTACCTCCACTATCACCACAAATCACTTCATCACAAACTTCCCCAGATTAAATTCACCCCATTACAACCAGCACCAATAACATTACTCAATGGTGATACACCAGAGCCACACCATGAACATCACTACCATCCACAAAACACAACTTTATCCATAACCCAAACCCGCTACGGAAAAATCACAGCGAACCATCACATCAAAATTCACTTCAAAACCACTTCGCAACTGTCACCAAGTACTGCCTTAACTCTCACAACACACTCAGAAACCACTACTTACATACCCATCACACCATTTCACACCATTCAAATTTTAAAACAATGTTGGGATCATGGCATCACTTACCATCATCACACCCCATCATGCAACATCAGACCATCACTTATTAAAGTGCTCACACTTCAGTATTACAACACCCCATCACTTAAACCACAACAACCCATCACTTATCACAAACACCCACCTTACCACAACACCCATCGCTTACCCACGCAACCCCCTCACTTAAACCCCAGCACCCCATTACGTACCACAACAACTCATCACTTACCACAGCAACCCCACACTTACCACAACAACTCATCACTTACCACAGCACCCCCAAAACTTACACAGCAACCCCATCACTTACCCACAACAACTCATCCCCCTACCACACCCCCCCCCATCGTTTACCACAACAACTCACCCCTCACTTACCACACAAACCCTCCCCCTACCACAGCACCCCATCGCTTACCCCCTCACACCCCGGCTTATAACTGAGTCAGGTAGGCGAAGCAGAGGAGCGTTTACGAAAACCCTTCATCACAACTCTCAGACACGCAATCATCCAAAGGATCTGAATACAAGAAATTCTTCAAACTGTCCAACCTTTGACGAAGACCTCTCCCACTATCGATGGTACCACTATGACCCCCCTCCTCCTGCTTCGCCCGCACCTGACCTGCAGTAATATAACCACCTCTATGGTTCTGTGCGTACATTCTACAAGGGTTGAGGGATTGAACCCCATCAACTCCAGCTAAAGGACTAATTACTTCAACTCCTCCTTTCCTTATAACTTTCTGCTTGTATGACTGATGAAGCCCACTGTGTGGGCGGAAACGTTCCTCAATAAAGATTTCCATTGTTTGCATAAGTTCTCATTCTTCAACCCATCGCTTACCGCAACAACCCATCACTTGCCACAGCACCCCATCACTTTCCCACAACAACCCATCACTTACCAAACCACCCCATCACTTACTACAACACCTCATCACTTACCACAACACCCATCACTTTCCACAACAACCCATCACTTACCACAACAACCCATCACTTACCACAACAACCCATCACTTACCACAACAACCCATCACTTACCACAACAACCCATCACTTACCACAACAACCAATTACTTACCACAACACCGCATCACTTACCACCACCACCACACACATCATAATTACAACACCCTTCATTTACCTCCATCAATCACATTATGGGAATTATGTCGGGAATGGAAAAGAATGATTGGATATTAATGACATAAAGTCAGGAATGAATAAATGAACGATGCGGCTGCCACCAAATTATGTCAGGAATAATACAATAAAATGAATCTGTTTAATTACTTAAATGAAATGACTGTCAACAAAAAGCAATAGAAATCATGAATGATACCTTAAATAAAATTATATCAGAGATGCTGGAAAATGAAATGAGATGAGAAACGGAGAATGAGATGTATGTTGTAATTAATCTTGAGAACCTAGAGTAATAATAGTAAATGATCAATATTAACTAGGTAATAATAATCAGATAATACTGTCGTAATGCTATAAAAATTGGGTGAAATGGAAATTGTTACCCCACAGTTATTTCGAGTATTAATGTTAGTAGAATTAATGACAAGGTTAGGTAAAAGAACACAAGAGCAACTAATGTGATATTTTATTATGGGAACGTTTCGCTCTCAAGGAGCTTTGTCAAAGCCGGCTTAATAAAGCTCCTGGAGAGCGAAACGTTGCCACAATAAAATGTCACATTAGTTGCACTTGTGTCCTTTTACCTAACATAGTTCTTTAGTATAATCCCCGAAGCAAACTTTAAGATGTTAGTAACTTAGCAATAATACCTTTGAGTGTTACAAACAAGACACAGTAACTTGGTTTTGTGAAATTAACTAAACTAGCTAAAAGTAAATAATTTATATATACATAGTTTTTATCCCTGATACATTAACATATTTAAATATTTTTATTATCACAACTCTCCTTCACTGACTAAACCCCAGACACATCAGTTATTACAAACACCCCATCACTTACCACCTTAGACCATACGTATTACAACAACCCCATCACTTACCACCTTGACAAAAATCATATTACAACACCCATCAAATTACCACCCTCAGACACATCAGTATTACAACACCCATCACTTACCACCTTAGACACATCAGTATTACAACACCCATCACTTACCACCTTCGACACATCAGTATTACAACACCCATCACTTACCACCTCAGACACATCAGTATTACAACATCCCTCACTTACCACCCAGACACTCATATTACAACATCCACACACCACCCCAACACATCAGTATTCAACATCCACACTTACCACCCCCAACACATCAGTATTACAACTCCATCACTTTCCACCCCAGACATCATATACAAACCCCATCACTTACCACCTCAGACACATCAGTATTACAACACCCTCCTTTTCCCCCTTTAGACACAACAGTATTACAACACCCCTCACTTTTCCACCTCAGACACATCAGTATTACAACCCCATCACTTACCACCCCAACACTCAGTTTACAACACCCATCACTTGCCACCTCAACACACAGTATTACAACACCCATCCTTACCACCTCAGACACCAGATTTCAACCCCATCCTACCACCCAACAGCATATTACAACACCCTCACTTTTCCACCCAACACCTCATATACAAACACCCCCCTTCCCCTCAACACACAGTATTAAACCCCACACTTACCACCCAGACACACAATATTTCAACACCCCCACTTACCACCCAACACATCAGTATTACAAAACCCATCCTTACCACCTCAACACATCATATTACAACACCCATCCTTACCACCTCAACACATCATATTACAAAACCCATCCTTACCACCTCAGACACACAATTACAACACCCATCATTTTCCACCTCAGACACACATATTCAACACCCTCACTTTCCACCCCAGACCATCATATTACAACACCCATCACTTACCACCTCAACACACATATTACAACACCCTCACTTAACACCTCAGACACATCAGTATTACAACACCCATCACTTCCACCTTAGACACATCAGTATTAAACCCCACACTTACCACCTCAACACATCTATTACAACACCCATCACTACCACCTAGACACACATATACAAAAACCCTCACTTTCCACCTCAACCTATATTACAACACCCCTCACTACCACCCCCAAAACATCAATTACAACACCCTTTACTTACCCCCTCAGACACACAGTATTACAAACCCACACTTACCACCTTAACACATCAGTATCACAACACCCAAACTACCACCTCAAAAATCAGTATTCAACACCCCCTCACTTTTCCCCCTTAACACATCGATTACAACCCCCATCACTTACCACCTCAGACACACAATTTCAACACCCCACTTACCACCTCAAACATCAAAATTACAACACCCACACTTACCACCCCAACACATCATAACAACACCCTCTCTTTCACCTCAGACACATCATATTACAACACCCATCACTTTCCAAACCCCAACACATCAGTTTACAACACCCCTCACTTACCACCTCAGACACATCTATTACAACACCCATCACTTACCACCTCAACACCATATTACAACACCCAACTCACCACCCAGACACATCATATTACAACACCCAACTTACCACCCAGACACATCAGTATTTCAAAACCCATCATTACCACCTCAGCACATCAGTATTACAACACCACACACCACCTAAAACACATCGTATTTTCAACACCCATACTTACCCCTCAGAACCCTTTTATATTTCAACCCCTCACTTACCACCTCAAACCCCAAAATAATTTCAACACCCATCACTACCACCTTAGACACATCATATTACAACACCCTCCTTACCACCTCGAACATCATATTCAACACCCATCACTTACCCCCTCAACACATCATATTTACAACACCCCTCACTTACCCCCAACACATCAGTATTCAACACCCATCACTTACCCCTCAGACACATCAGTATTACAAACCCTCATCACCACCTCAGACACATCAGTATTACAACACCCACACTTTACACCTCAGACACATCATATTTCAACACCCATCACTTTAAACCCCTCAGACACATCCCTATTACAAAAACCCATCACTCCCACCTCAGACACATCATATTACAACCCCATCACTTTCCCCTCGACACATCAGTATTACAACACCATCACTACCACCCAACACATCATATTTTCAACCCCCTCACTTACCACCCTCAGACACATCAGTATTTCAACACCCATCACTTACCACCTCAGACACTCAATTTCAACACCCTCCCTCACCACCCCCAACACATCATATTTTCAACACCTCATTACCACCTTAGACACATATATTACAAAACCCATCACTTACCACCTCAACACATCAATTACAACACCCCCCTCACTTTCCACCTTAGACACTCTATTTCAACACCCCCACTTACCACCTCAACAAATCATATTTCAACACCCATCACTTACCACCTCAGACACATCAGTATTACAACACCCACACTTTCCCCCTTAGACACATCATATTTCAACACCCACACTTACCACCTCAGACACATCAGTATTTTCAACACCCACACTTCCACCTCAACACATCATATTTAAAAACCCCCCCACTTTCCACCTCAACACACAGTATTTCAACACCCATCACTACCACCTCAGACACATCATAACAACACCCATCACTACCACCTCAAAACATCAGTATTACAACACCCACACTTACCCCTTAACACAAAAAGATTACAACACCCTCACTTACCACCTCAAACTCAGTATTACAACACCCATCACTTACCCCTTAGACACATCAGTATTACAACACCCCTCGCTTAACACCTCAACACTCAGTATTACAACACCCTCACTTACCCCCCTCAGACCATCAGTATTTCAACACCCCTCCTTACCACCTTAGACACATCATTAAACAACACCCTCACTTCCACCTCAACACATCAATTACAACACCCATCATTTCCCCCCCTTAAACCATCAGTAATTTCAACACCCTCACACCACCTCAACACATCAGTTAATACAACCCCACACTTTCCACCTTAGACACATCATATTTCAAAACCCATTACTTACCACCCAGACACATCAGATTACAACACCCCCATCACTTACCACCTCAACACATCAGTAACACACCCATCACTTCCACCTTAGACACATCATATTACAACACCCCTCACTTACCACCTCCGACACATCAATTACAACACCCATACTTACCCCTCAACACATCATTTACAACACCCCTCCTTACCACCTCAACAATCAGATTACAACCCCTCACTTACCACCTCGACACATCGTATTCAACACCCCACTTACCACCCAGACACATCATATTTCAACACCCACACTTTCCACCCCCAGACAATCATTTTTCAACCCCATCACTTTCCACCCCAACACATCAAAATTTCAACCCCTCACTTTCCAACCTCAACACATCTATTACAACACCCATCACTTTCCACCTCAGACACATCATACCAAAAAACCCTCACTTACCACCCAGACACCAGTATTACAAAACCCCACTTACCACCTCAACCCCATAGTATTCAACACCCATCACTTACCACCTCAGACACACAGTATTACAACACCCATCACTTTCCACCCCTCAACACACGTATTACAACACCCTTTCCCTTCCACCTCAAAACATCAATATAAGCACCCACCTTACCACCTCAACACATCAGTTTACAAACCCATCACTTGCCACCTCAGACACACAGTACTACAACACCCATCACTTACCCCCTCAACACATCAGTTTACAACACCCATCACTTTCCACCTCAGACACATCAGTATTACAACACCCATCACTTTCCCCTCTACACACTTAAAACACCCACACTTACATCACCCCACACGTCATACAACGTCCCCACTTCCACCCAACACATCAATACAACACCCCATCACTTACCATCACCACACACGTCAACAGCGCCCATCACTTTCCCTCCCACACCTCATACAACGTAAACCCTCACTTACCATCCCACACACTCACACAAGTACCATCACTTACCTCACTTACCATCACCCACACCAACACGTACCATCAACCCCTCACCGCACACGTCATACAACTAAAACCTCACTTACCATCACCACACACTCATACAACGTAACCCTCACTTACCATCACAAAACCGCATACAACTACCTCACTACCATCACAACACCTCATACAACGACCATCACTTACCACCCACACACTCCAACGTATCATCACTTTACCATCACCCACACTCAACAAAGTACCTCATTTCCATCACCCCCACACCCTCATACAACACCACATTCCGTCACCACACACGTCATACAACGACCATCCTTTCCACACCACGCACGTAATAAAACGTACCATCACTTACCACACCACACACCATACAACGTAACATCACTTACCCCCACCACACACGTCATTAAAAAGACCCTCACTTACCATCATCACTACGCCCAAACGAAAACACTTTCCCCACCACACAAAGTCAAAAAACTACCAAAATACCATCATCACCGTCATACAACGAACATCACTTACCATCCAAACACATCAGCTCCACATTAAAATAGACTCTACTGTTGTTTACAAAAAGCCAAACCAAACGGGCTTTCAAGGAAAAAAGGATTGCGTCACTCCTCCCCCCCACTAATTACAACAAACATAAAACGAACTGTACTCAGGGAAGTGTGGTGAAAGAGGGTGAAAGGGAAGTGGGATGAGAGACAGTAGTGAAAGGAACACAGAAATATTGAATGAAGGGTCTCCAGAAAATAGAAATGATAATGTGTGAAACTCAAGCCAGAGGCAAGTAAAAAACAAGATTGCCCCAAAAATGGATGATTAATAGAAGAAGAGAGAGAGAGAGAGAAGAGAGAAGAGAAGAGAGAGAGAAAAGAGAGAGGAGAGAGAGAGAGAGAGAGAGGAAAAAAAGAAGAGAGAAGGGGAGAGAAGAAGAGAGGGGAAGAGAGAGAGAGAGAAGAGAAGAGAGAGAGAAAAGAGAGAGAGAGAGAGAGAGAAGAGAAAATGGGGGACGGAATAGCAGGTTTAATAGAAGGGGGAGGAAAAAAAATTTCTGAAATTTTTAAAAAGAAAATATTTCACTTAGGGGGAACGTAGTGATATTTGAACGAAGTCGTAACTTGATCTTTGTAAGATTCCCTCGCGTGTGACAAAGAAACCAGCAAATACACACACACACACACAACACACACACACACACACACACACACACACACACACACACTCACACACACACCTCTCCCTCCACCTACCACCATCCAATGAATTTTTTTGAGTCCCAGGCCCCTACCTCCAACCAACCATCTCACATCTACATACTCAGGAATATAGTACTCAGCTCTTGTCCGAGATCTGCTGAAGCCCATTCGTCTACTCAGGTACTTACTTTATTACCCTATTAAAATACATGTTCCTCCTCCTGGTTTCCGATTCCTTTTGAAAAGACTTTTTCGGAGGAATCAGAATATAATGATTTATTACACATCCATCCATGCATCGAAACCATCCATCAGCGCTCCACCAGCCACTCTTCAATACAAGCAGTCCCATCTTTGCATCCAATCATCCATCCGTGCTGTCCTACTATCCATCCAGGCTTAATATTTAAACCATCCATCCTTGCCATCGAACCATTGTCCTTGCATCCATGCATACAACCAACCAGCCTTGTACTCTGCTTTCCAAACCATCCGATCCCAGCTAAAAGAAATCTGAATGTGTGCCTTCACTACTCTAGGAGAATAACTTTTGTTCCGTTCCATAGGCTTTTCTGACTTTGTGGGCGGGCCATTGTTTCCCACTGCTCTACGAGGAGTTGGTCACCTCAGAGTCTTCAAGGTTGATATTCCAATGTGCAGTTTCGTCGACGATCTTTGAGTCATGACTTCCTACAGCAGCTCTCAAGCGCTCATCAACTATCTCATTAACTATCCCTAGATAATAGTCTAGGATAAAATTATAACCATGAAATGGAACGTATTATGAAATTAATAATTAATGCAGATGTGAGTAATACACAATCCAGGGAGGAGTAAAAAGAGAAAAATGTGTCAATCATGAGGATGCTTCAAGTTATCTATAATGGTTAGTTATAATTAGTCTTTTAAACGTAAAGAACTAAGCAATATGCCTATAGAAATCTAGCTTTTCTAGGTGTTATATATCCTCTGAGAACGAACAATTGAAGGAATTATACCTTAACAAAAAGGCACAATACCGCGACTGGATACGATACACACATAACCCGCATATAAAAAAAAGCATAACGACGACGTTTCGGTCCGACCGTGGACCATGTACAAATTCACACTCGAACGAAAAAGAGAGGCAGATGGGTAATATACCAGTGGAGTGTAATAAGTATAGGTAGTAGTGGAGGGGGAAGAAGTATAGTGGGGAGGTATTAAGAGGAGGGGGCCAGCAAATACTAAGAAAGAGAGCACGGCCAAGGGACTGGTGCCCTCAAGGGAAGAGCAAGAACACTGAGAGGGGGGGGGGAATAAATAAATAAAAAGAACAAATGCACAGGAGAAAAAGACAACCCAAAGGAGAAAAAGGCAGAGAAAGGGAAGAAGGGAGAAGTAGAAAAAAGGAGGAATCTGGTTAGCACAGAGAAATGAAGTTTGGCATTTACAATGTAGTGGAGAGGAAGGCATCACAGAGAACAAAGCGGGACTAAGATTCATAACCAAAGAAAGTTGTGTATTAGGGAGGATTAACCAATGCGACTGTTAAATTGGAAGTAGGAAGATAGTTTTGAGCAGAAAAAACATCCATAGGACGGCTGTGATCTCTGACGTGACAGAAAAGAGCATTGTTTTAGTGGTCGAGCAACCTAAACACTTACAGGTTTGGTCCCTTAGTCTGTCCTGATAGCGATCGGCCAGTTTGCCAAGTACTGAAAGAGGACAGGAGCACAAGAATACAGTAACCCCTGAGCATCCGAGAGAGAGAGGGGATAACGAGATTATGCGAAAGTGTTAGTAGCGGTAAAGTAAAGTTTGATGTCTAAGGAACGGAGAGAGTTTTGAGATTGTAGAAAGACCGTAATGTAAGAAGGCAGGAGACAGAAAGATTCCCGAGACTAGAGAGTTTCGGAGAGAAAAATGACGTTTAGCACGAGAAAGCAGATCCTATGAAATGAAGGAAAGCCAAACGAAAATGAATTATGAAAAGTGGAAATTTCTGATTTAAGAACTGAGATCACAAATGCGGAAGCACAGAGAGAAAGGGGAATAAACACTTTCTTGACAGAAAGCATATAAGAAAAGTATGAATGTCACATGCCACTGTCATAGTTTGCGTAAACGGAAAAAGCAAAACCTGTATTTGACGGTGGACATGAACACCAAAAAAAGGAACAAGGAATTAGATTCCCATATCACTTTAAACTTAATGGAAAAGGGCAAGATTTATTAAACATCAAAAATGGTTGGAAGAGACAAGATCATGAAGCCACAAGCAAAAGAATGGCGGCTACAACGGAGCCAAAAAAGAGAGAAGGGCGCACATCGATAGAAGGAAGAAAGAACATTCTCGAATATTCCATGTAAAGATTAGCAAGACAGGAGAGAAGGAGACCCATAGCTAACCACCGAAGTGGGAAGAATAATATTTACCTCGAAGGAAAAGGAAGTCCACACAGAGGCGAATAAGATCACAAAGAACATCATAGGAATAGGAATGAAAAAAACCCTTCATATGGCCTTCTCTCTAAAAGATAATCAAAGACATCATCAAGAGGGACATTGGTGATGAGGGACTCAACGCAAGACAAGCACTTACAGGTGGGAGAGGAAGCGAACCCATTTCAATGAAGTCTTGAAGTGACGGAGTGGGCCGAAAAAAGGACAAAGGATGGATGAGTTTTGGGCCAGCCAAGAACAAGAATATGAAAAGAACCTCGCTCTAGAATAGATAGGACGTAGAGGAATATCAGGTTTTATGGGCTTGGGAAGCCATAGAAATAGGGCAGAGAGGGGCCAGAGGACACAAACAACGTTGAACAAGGTCAAAGTCAGGAGAGACAGAGGCGAGAAGTCCTTAGTTTCTGTTAAAAGTATCTCTGAGCTCTTTTCTTTCCACGTCAGAATCACAAGCCAGCTATTTAAAACTGGTCTTCTGCGAAAACTGACTCCCTACTTCCAACGTTAACAGCGCCGTCTGTTGGTGAATCCTCCCTATCCACAACGTTCTTGTATGATATCTTAATCCGTTTCGTCTCTGTAGATCCTTCCTGTCCCACTATGTATAATGTTCCAAACTTCATAACTCTCCGTGACCGAGACCTTGAGTCCTCTTTTATTCTTCTTCTCCCTCTTCCCTTTCCTCTTATGCCTTTTTTCGCCGTTGGGTTTGGTCCTGTCGTCTGCCCTGTGTATTTGTGCCTATCTTATTTTATTTAGTTCCTTCCCCCATCTTGGGCTTGCGCTATCCCGCGGTGGGGCACCAAGTCCACTGCAGTGCCTCCGCTTTCCTAGTATTTGCCGGCACCTCCGTCGCGTACTACCGTCCCACTACTACTTCCTTCCACCTACACGATCGACCACTACTACTAGACTACACGAACTACGACTACTACCTACCACCTCTTGCTAGATATACCCATCCTGCTCGCCTGTTCGGGTTAGGTAGGACTTTGTAATTGGTCCAAGTCGGACCGAAACGTCGCCGTAACTCCTCCTTTTAGCGGATTTTGGTAGGAAATATACTAGACCGTCATACATATTGTTTGTTATAGTTGTAGAATTTTTATATAAAAACTAACAAAGGAAATTATAGAACCTTATCCGATTCAGGCGAGACTAGTATTAACTGTATGATAGTGAGCAGAGAGAATACAACCTATGTAGTTTAGTGTCCAATCATTGATTATTAGTATTATTATTATGATTTCTATTAATAGTTATTATTATTAAGTATGAATATTATTAAGTATTATTATTAATTATTATTATTATTATTATAGATTTGCCGGGATTCTCACCGGCGGGGGCCTTTTCCATTGGGGGCCCGCCTTCTCCCGCGTCAGGGAGTGTCTGAGACCTAAGTCACCCATGGGAGAGGCACAAGTATACCCCTAATCTTAGTGACCATCTGTCCCCAGCCTACTTCTCGTAAAGGGGGGCGAGACAAGCTAGGCTCGCGGTCTGCCATCCCCCCCCCAAGGGGTTAATTGAATGACATTCTTGTGAGATGTTGATCGTGCTCAAGCCCTTCCCTACCTTAGAAGAAGACTAGCATGGCGCCGATGGGGGTGTGTGGTCAAATAAAGCTGCTAACTGTCAGTGTAATACTTTGAAAAGTAAATCCCTGGTCAAACCATTATAGAAGCTGAACACAAAAGAGTAGCGACAGTAATAAAACTCTCTGACCAATAGGAAAAATTTATCCAACAGAATAAACTAATTTCCACGCGGTTGGTCTTTTATATTACTAGCGGTTAATATAATATCATAAGGTTGGTAATTCGGTTAATGAGAATATGGTTACAGTGACCAAACGAAAGTGAGCGAACATATCTCCTCCACTCTCTATAGAATCATATGTACGTAATTTGTTTTGTCTCCCCTGGTGGTATGGGGCGGAATATATTCGACTGTTTCAAGCGCCGGGGCGGAGAAGAGGTGAATTTATAACCTTCATAACAGAGATGACACACAAACACAGCATCCAGTCTAATGAATTAATAACTGCCCTTCAAGCCGTCACAATCCCATTTATATAGATATATATATATATATATAGATAGATATATATATATATATAATAATATATATATAGATAATATATATTCTATATATAGATATTATATAGATATATATATATATATTTAGATTTAGATTTTGGCATCTCTGCCAGAGAGAGGCTGTTGGCATCCTGCTCGTGGTGTTGGGCGCCCATTAGCGCAATCAAACACCTACCAAGATAGTCAAACAGGCAGGGTGGATTATGTGCTCTCGATTAGCAAAGCCTAAGTACGCTACATGTTCTCGTCCTCCGTCAGAAACAGGAAAATGTTGTGTTGTGTTTCATGAGTGGAACTTAACGGCACCAAGGTAGGAGAGGCGGGTGAGGGGCCTCATGAGAAGGAGAGAGGCCGAGGTTGAGGGGTAAAAGTTGTCCCCCCCCCCCCTTCTCCCTCCCCAAACATCCCAAAAACACCGTGTGCTGGGTTACAACAAGAGTTTTGTTCACCGTTGTATAGGTGTATACGTTTAAAGTGCAATGCGATATGTGCGGAGCGCTGATGTGGTGTATAGGGGTGTGTCTTTACAGGGGGGCTTGCACAGGCATAGGGTTATATAACAGGTGCACAGAGCATTGGGGGTTTTTAATGACTTGTCCGGGAGGGAGGATGCCCTACTTTCCCCCTCATCACACATCTTTCCCCTCCTCCCTTTCCCCACCGCCCACCAAAGGGACGGGGGACCCCCCCCTCCCCCCAAACCCTTTTTTATTTAGCTCATTCTAGCAAACCATGCAAACAATTTTTTTATGTTTTTTAGTGCTAACCTATATGACCAAAGTGATTTAGCGGTATACTTTTCCAAACCTCCCCCACTACAAAATCAGTATTAAACCACCACATAATACAGGAATAAAAAAACCACTATTTTAAAACCCAAAAGGAAGACACGTTTACCCTGACAAAAATCCCTAAACAACACACAATCAAAACTTTTGGGAAAGTAAACTGCCTTTTTTACACGCATCACAAGCCAGCACATCCGACACTGCTCAAAGTCATCATTCTTAACTACAAATCATCCCCAACAAAAACTATTTTTGACCTCCTGGCCTCCTTAGTCACTAAAGACACCCTCTCCTGCATTATTTTTACGAGACCTGCTTAAGCAGGACACAATTGATATCTACCCATACCAGATACACAAACAATCCACAACTGCAGACCTCCAATTTTGGGGTGGGACTCAATCTCTACTTAACCAAACTATCTTGTTTAGCACTAATTGGGTTTTGGAATGAAATGGGGGGTACTTTTTTCTAATTTTTTCTGTAAAAAACTCAAAACGCCTATAAAATCGGTGCCCAAAACCGAACCCACACAAACACCCAACTTAGTGAGAATCTAAAATACTAATAACAAACAACAAAAACAAACACCACCTTTTCTACAGACTTCAATACAAAACCTTTTGGGCCCACCGATGATCAGCCCCGTAACTGATTTCATCAAAAATATAACAACACACTTCCCATACAACAATAAGTAAACCAACCAGCGACTGAGACAAGTGCAACCATAATAGACCACAATGACCAATACACTGCCCTCGCCTTAAGTCAGTTTAATGGATAATCACATACGCACACTGACCCACTACCCAACCTTCCCTCTTAAACAAACTTAGTAAGTCCGCCACTCGAATACAACAAAGTTTATTTAGACACCAAGACAGCCCCAATAAGGAATTTCACAGCAGACTAGAGACTGTTGACAGGCCTACCAGAATGTCTCCCAATCCAATGGTATTGGCGATTGGACGACATTATCTTTAACAAATACTTATACTATACAACAACCATTGTCCTACAAAAGCAAACAGATCACGAATAAATGGCTTGATTATTGCCCAATGGCTAACCAGCAGCATTCTGAATCCATTATAAGAAATCATCAATTTGAAAAGCAATATAGACCGGGTTTAAACACAAAATTTTTTTTTTTTTATCACACTGCCGATTCCCACCAGGCAGGGTGGCCCCGAAAAAGAAAAACTTCACCATCAAATCACACCATCACTGTCTTGCCAAAGGGTGCTTTTACACTACAGTTTTTAAACTGCAACATTAACAACCCCTCCTTTCAGAGTGCAGCACTGTACTATGCCATCTCCAGGCACTCCAAGTCCGGCATGCTGGTTTCCCTGAACCCCTTCATAATGTTACTTGGCTTCACACCTCACGTCAACAATTAAAAACCATTTGTCCCCATTCACTACTTATCAAAACACGCTCACGCATACCTGCTGGAAGTCCAAGCCCTACGCACAACGACACCCTCCTTTACCCCTCACTCACAACCTTTCCAAGGCCGACCCCTACCCCGCCTTCCTCCACTACAGACTGATACACACTTGAAGACATTCTGTTTCGCTCCAATCTCTCTACATGACCGAACCTACCTCAACAACCCCATCCACTGCCCCTCATGACAACATTTTGGTTAATCCCGCACCCCTCCTAACTCCAAACTACGAATCCTCTGATTCTAATCACACCACACATTGCCCTCAGACATTACACACCCCAACCTCCAGCCTCTCCTCGCGCAACAATCATCACCATATGCTTCACACCCATAAAGAGCGTTGTAAAGAGTTTTATACTATTATACTCCTCATACATTCCCCTCTTGCCTCCAAGGACAAAGTTCAATGTCTCCAGCAGACTCCTAAGTGCACACCACTCCCTCTTTTCCCCTCATCAATTCATGATTCACCTCATCTGTCAAGGACCCATCCACTGACACGTTGTCCACTCCCAAATATCTGAATACATTCACCGCCTCCATACTCTCGACTACATTCCCTAAGTGATCTCAATCAGATATCAATCTTTCATGCCCCTAATCTTTTTGTTATCCTACATAACCTTACTCATTTCCTGTATTCACCTTTAATTTTCCTTTTTTTCTTCTTCTTGTTGCACACCAAAAACCTCTAACCAAAATTCATCCACCAATCTCTGGCAACTCTTCTTCAAATCTCCCAAGAGCACAGAGTCAACAGCAAAGAGCGGCGTGACAACTCCCACTTTGTGAGTGATACATTTATCTTTTAACTCCAGCGCCTCTAGCCCCAAGGCAATTACCCTCTGCATTTCTTCTCTACAACCCCACAACAAATATATTAAACAACCACGGTGACATCACACATCCTTGACTAGGCCTACTTTTACTGGAAATAATTTCCCCTCTTTCCTACATACTCTAACTTGGAGCCTCACTATCCTCGTAAAAGCACTTCAACTGCTTTCAGTAACCTAACCACCTACACCATACACTTCCCAACATCTGCCACATTTGCCCCCTGTGGCAGATGTATTGCAAGTGTTAATGGTGTAGGAGGTAGGATTACAAAGATATTCCTCCAAAAATATTCAACAGTTCACACTGTCGCCAAACTAATAAAAAAAAGCCAACAACTGCACTACTCCAGCAGAATTCACTGACACAAGAGGAATAATAAAAAAGACCTGGAAAACACTTTTCCCAGATTCCGGGGACCTACAAACTGAAAAAAAAAAACAAGAAATTGTTTCGAACTAAACCTCATGAAACACCACAGCATCCCCCATTGATACAGCTTACAGATAAACGACTTCCTTCTCCAACTTAGGATCTAATCTCCAGTAAAAATCCCATGTACCAATGCCCGTGCTGGGGACTACCTAGATGGGAATTTTCCCAAATTTTCTTCTATCTTGTACCAATTAGCTCACGGAAGTCACCGCGATCATAAAGTCCACATAAAAATAACACGGGGAATCTGTCTCACTCCCATGCATTCATTTTTTTTTTTTTTTTTTTTTTGTTATTTTTTTTTTTAAACTAAACGCATACAATATGAAAAATCAAAATAAAAGCATACAACAATACGTATAACAATATAACAAAAATTTAAAAGCCTTAAACTTTTTTTTTTTTTTTTTTTTTTTTATAAAAAATATCAAACTTTAAAAAATAGATTCCAACTTACTTTCAAAAATAAATTAAATTGTCAATATATACACTAGAAGGGTTATAAATATTCGCCACCCCCATTCTTATGTCCTATCCAAGGGAAAACCAAGAATTACAAATTTTTCTTTACCTTATTTAAAACCCTCTTTTTAACATTATAAACAAAGAAAAACTATTATCAATAATATCCTTAGTGTTTGTTTTATGTAAAATAAAACCTTTGTAAAAATTATACATAAACAAGTCAATTAACAAATACCAAAAAACGAACGATATGTAATGAAATGTATCAATTTACTTGATTTCGCAAAGATACAAAAAATTCAGTACATTCCCAAAAAGGGTTTTCCACTTAATAATGAGATAATTCTTTTGCCAAACAAGTACATACAACATACACACCCACATTCTTATCACTATAACCACACATGAGAGTTTATGTACACATAATACAAAATTGTTACCCTATATTATAAAAACCAAAACATATATCCCGGAGACCCCAAGGGGAACGTTACCATGTATTTTCCACGGCTGATACAAGGAAAATATAAAAAGAAAAAATATATGTATAGTTGCTCAAGGGTTTTTTTTTTACAAAACACCTTCAGCAGTTCTGATTTTGCTTCACGTAAATTTAAGAACAAAAATTATTTAAAGAAATTTTTATATATATTGTTTGAATAAAAAAATCCAAAAACGATCTACCTATCATTTTATAAAAAACCACACCCTACCAATCTTTATGCCACTTCTTTTCCCCAATTTCGAAGCCAGCCTCGTGTACCCTTTTAAATTTTACCCAAAAACCTGACCTTGAATCTGCAATATCCCTTTGAAATAAAAAAAAACCAGTTTCCCGTAAGTCTTTATTTCTCTGTTTTTTAAACCATAAAAAATCGCTACCATGCTCTGATTCTCTCCCTCACAAAATAAATGCCTGTATACCATGACGTTTACAAAATCCATCACTAAATACCGATTGCATTCTGTACGGTTTTTTTGACCCCCCCCCCACTCAAAACTTAAAGCTCTTAAACACTAAACCCACCCCACCCCACCATTTTAAAACCCCTTTACCAAACCACAACCTTACATTCCCAATCCTTACAGAAAAAAACTGCATGAAAACCGATCAGGATTCCCACAAACAACACACCCCCCCCCTCCGACGCCCTATTCGCTAAAACTTCCCGGACGGCAGATATTAGAAAAAATTTAAACATTATCCCCCTGACCTTGGCTGAAACCGAAAATTTTTTTTAAACGACCCCAAGGTCCTTCCATGCAACTTTGATATACCCCCTCCCCCTTACCACTACCTCCCTGCCCTCTACCAGTGCCAATTTGCCGATCTTGATCTTGCGTGGACTTTTACTAAATTAACATCCTCAACATTTCCTACATCTTTTTACACCTTTTCCGGTCAACCAACGTACCAAGTCCCGTTTTATCCGGTCAAAAACCCTGCCGGCCTTTCACCCTCTCTCAATAGCTATCTTGCATACATGCCAAAACACCTATTTGCAGATTCATACCCCCCGGGCCACCCCCCAAACCCGGAAGAAACACCACATCCCTCTTTAAACCAATCAAAACCCTGAACCCCAAATATTCCCCAATACCCTTTTTAACAACGCTTTCATCAAGGATGAAGGGATAAATACATCCACATGCCAAACTTACTGAACAAAATCACATTCACCACAATTGCGCGCTGATGTATAGACAAGCCTCCTTCCCCCAAATGTTTAAACGACCAAAAAACCCTCTCTACGCCTCATTGAATTCACCTTCCTCGCATCCGAAAATTACCCCCCCCCTATGCACAATCCCACACCCCTTAAATTTGATTTACTAAAGGCCACCCTTCCCTCTGGCCTTACCACAGCACAATCCCCCACCCCCAAAAAGCTTTTGTTTTTTTTCCTTTTTAACCCGTCTTTCCCGGTTGCTTTCCCGAAACTTTCCCCACCAATTCGCTCACTTTTCCTAAAACCTTGGCCCCCACAAATAAAACCGTAGTGTGTCCCGTAACCAAATTCCTGATTGTCCCCCCCACCCAACCTTGCTTGTCATCCGTCGTACATCCCCCCACGGCTCTAAAAAAGGGGTCCGAATCAAGCAAAAAAATTTTGATTAGGACCCCCCTCCGAAAACCCACTATGCCCCTAAAAACTTTTCCCCCAAACCACCGTTTACCTGCACCTAAACGTAGCCTTTCGTACAAAACCTTGCCCAACTAACAATTTCCTTTCCAAAACCTTTGCCACTGCATAAATTTCCCCAAAATGCATCCTCCCCAAACGCAATCATGCAGCGTGCCAATCAAAACTAATATTCCCCCCTTATTACCCCCCCCGTTTTCCCTCAATGACCTCCCGAATAATTCCTGCCCCACACACATAGATCGTCCTGGCACACCATAGTCCCCGTCCAAACTTTCCAAAACCCGTTTTATCCTATTCCTAAAATTTCGAAAAAATTTTTATGTCCCCACACATTAATAAATTGCCCTATAATTATGTATAAAATTTCCCAGATTTTTTTTTCGGACTAGAACAACCACCCCTTTTTTTGGGTTGCTGTCCCATAAGCCACTCTTTTCAGGGCATTAAATAATATCACCAAAAAATCGCAAATACAATCCCAATTGTCCTTGAAAAAATCACAAGGGACCCCGTAAACCCCCGGGCGATTCCCTACACTCATACCCTCCACAGCTAACCTAATCTCTTCTTCACTTATAGGCCCATTAAAACCCAACCCTTTCCCCCCTTCCTAGATTACAACGTACATATTCACCCATTTCCCAGCGCCCCCTTAGAAATCCCAGCATTTTTTATTGCAAAAACCTGCGTCTAAAAAGGGTATTCATAGCCTCCTTTGACCGAAGGACCTCCCCCCACAAAATTTCCCAAATGACTCCGAACTTAACCCATTAATTCTGTGCCCTACGGCGTTTGCCCTGCTCTCGAAAGAAAAAAACCCGAAGGACGGCACCCCAAAAACCTCATCAATTCCATTTGCTATCCGCCCCGCATCAAAAATACGATTGTGAAATCTCTAATTAAGCATTTTAAATTTTCAATTTTCAACCCCCGGGATACACCCCCCACCCTTTGTATAACAGTTTGATTTGATTTTAAAGATAGTCAAGACCCCAACTGATTCCTTGTCTTTTTTTCCTTTTGCTGCTGAAAAAATTCCTCACCTTCACCTTACCACAGTAATCCCACCATTCGAATATCAATTCCCCCTGCCCCTCAGCCCACCACCCTCCCAACCCCCCAAAAATCTTCCCCCACACCTCTTTTGTGCATTAAACCCACATTCAACTTCCAAAACCTCTGTAACCCTCGGAATCCTACCCGTCAACCCCCATCCCTCTGTGATCAGAAAAGCTCCATTTAGCACCTACACTCCGATGCTGACACCCTAAAACTAAAGCGATCCAGTCTTGCCCCATACTCCCTTCAACCAAATATGCATGACCCCACCCACCTCACCCCCCCCCCACATCCTAACATTAACACTCCCAAAAGGTCCCCCAAATACCTGAAAAAAAACCTCTCCCTCTCGGTTCGACATCCGCGCGATCAATGCAATCCAATACCCCCAATAATCGTGACGACTGCAGTGATCTTAAATGGTAACCAACACGTCCCTAAAAAAAGCATTTTTTACACGCAGTCACCTTCCGCCGTCCGTACACCCCCGGGAAAGGCCCCCCCAACCCCCCCCCACACCCCCCTCAACCCTAAAAACCCTCCCCTCCTCCCCAACCTCATATGTTTGCAAAGAAAACGGCTGCCTTTTAATAACACTGCACACCCCCTTTTAGTCTATTAGAAAGCCCTTGACAAAAAAATATTTAGGAATCAGCCAAATCACCCAAAAAAATTTTTTAATTGTGTTTTTTGTAAGAAAAAAAACATCGGGTACATAATTTTTTTAAAAAAACCTCCAATACTTACGTTTTTTTAAAACCTAAAAACCCTTTATATTTAAAGTAAACCTTGAACGTTTCATTTGGGGTTTACCCTTGGGTACCTTTACTTCGGGGTTCCTTGTTGTATCTCCTTTTTTCCCCCCCCCCCCCCTGTGTCGTTCTCCTTGACAGCGAACACATGTAATTTGCCCTTGTCCTACGAGTCACATCCCCAGCTTTTGTTCCCCGAAAACCCTTTTTCCTGGTGTAAAAAAAAATCTTGAGAGTCAGATACACCCCCACTCTCTTTACGAAATGCGGCCAGTATCCCTCTCTCTTTAGAAATGTTGTTCCTATGAACTTCCACGACCAAACCTGATGTTCAGCAATATGCCCGGGGATGCCCCGTCCTTCCCTTCCACTTACATCCCCTAAAACCACCGGAAACCCCTCAGATGTGGAGCACCAAAAAAACATTCAGAACTTTTTGAAAAGATTCTCCACGCAACCTAGATGAACGAGACTTCCTCGTCGTCGCCGATACACGCCCACTCCTCCACTGCAAACCCGGAGGGTAGAATACGGGGAGTCTTCAACCCCACCCTCTATCCCTCACTCCCGATTTACGAGGGGAATAATATGTTGTTTGGGAAGCAGCATAGAAACCCGCTCCGTTTTTAAAATCAAACCACCTTCTTCCGTCGTTTTTTTAAGTCTTGTAGGGGATTGCCCGCCATATGGCATACTCCCACAAACCTGCAGTACGCCTTTGTCCTGGTACGTAAGTACACTTGCGTACGAAAGCCCCATAACCACATACACGGAATAGGGTGCTTGAGGGACATTTTCAGGAGAAAAGACCCCTCCAGCATACCAAAATAGAGGGGCCACAGCCACCCCCCATAGTTGCCATAGAACCGGCCATAGCGTGCAAAAACATTCCCAAATCACTTCGTCCGCCCAAAAGGAAAGTTTCGTCCTTGATCCAGGTGTAAAAACGGGAGACGTCGTGAAAGGGGAAAAGTGACACCCGGATTAACAGTTTTTTTATCAACCGATAAGTGGCAACCTATTTTCGTAAGTACTATTTGTTGAATTTTCAAAAAACCTCGAATTTTCCCTTCAAAAGAACCATAAAGATCTTTATTATTGATGCCATATTTCTCGAATATCGCAGTAAGCAGTAGATGTGTATTCTGATTTTAGAGCCTGTCACCAATTTAAGGGAACGGTGTTGACCGCCTACGTGCACCTTTCCCCCATTGTGGTGCATGAACTATCCCGTAAAAGCTCTTCACTGCTTTCAGAACTCCTCCACACCTACACTTCAACACGCCACATTGCCCCCTTTGGCAGATGTTTTCAAGTGTTGGTGTAGGAGGTAGGTTCAAAAATATTTTCAAAAATATTCAACGTTCTCACCAAAAATAAAAAAAAAACCAACAACTGTACTACCCAGAGATTCACTGACCAAGAGGAGATTAAAAAGACCTGGGAAAACACTTTCCAGATTCGGGACCACAAACGAAAAAAAAAAAAGAATATTTTTTCAACTAAACCTCAAAACACCCCAGCATCCCCTTGATACAGCTAACAAGATAAACGAATTCTCTCAAACTTTGGATCTAATCTGCCAGTAAAATCCCATGTACCAATGCCCGTGCTGGGGCTACCTAGATGGGGAATTTCCAAATTTCTTATATCTTGTACCAAATTAGCTCCGGGGGAATCACCGCGATCAAAAAAGTCCTTAAAAATAACTGGGGGAACTGTCCACGTCCCCTCATATTTTACAAGGGGGCCCATGTCCTTTCCATGCATTACATTATTTTTAAAAGTCACTAAAACTACACTTTCCCCCACATCAAAACAACAAGGGTTTCCCAATACACAAAGGTGGTGATGCACAGATGAAACAACTTAGGCCAATACAAACTTACCATTGCTATCCAAAAATCTTTGAGAAATTCGTCACAGGAGACTATATTATTTTTAACACAAAAAATACTCAAACCCCGCTAGTTTGGATTTAGGAAAAATAAAAGCATGTGAGGGAAAAGTTCCTAATAGGAGTTTGAGATATAGTAACGATAGTTTCATTACCGGCTATATTAAGGTAGGGTAATCAAACTCCCCGCCTTTCTCCCCCCCCCGGGAAAATGATGTTTTATTGCCGCTACTATTAAGGTAGGGGAAATCACTCCCGTTTTTTTCCGGCCTTTTCCCCCCCCTAAAGGATAGTTTGATTGCCGGCTGCTTGGAAAGTGGGGGAGTCCCAGCTCCCCCTATCCCTTCCCCTCCCCTTCCACCCCCCCCCCCTCAAAGGTGACGTGTGGGGCTTGGTCAAACAGTAAATCACTCGACTCACGCTCCCAGCACTACTGTAATACATCCTCCTTTTATTCTAGTGGGTTTATTGGTTAAAAGCTTCACTTTTGACCAAAAATAAACTTAGCCTTTCAGTCTTGCTCTAGTTACGTTGTAATAATCACCACTTTTTGGTAATTACACTGCCATTGAGAGTGATTTTTTAAGCATGGGGAACCTTCTATCTTTTTTACTTGGATGACAGGAGGGGCACCTGTCAACAACGAGAAGAAAAGGGGGAAGGGCTAACGTCCCCAAAAACTTCCCATTTTGCATTTAAGTACCGTGCACCCGCATGAAATTCAGGACGGGGAAACCCCCCATCTTGCAGCGTAAAGAACCTGCTTTCCTTCATCGGGGAAAACACGGCGATTCTCTGGAAAAACTAGCATGGTGGTCCCAACCCTGCGACCCCCCCCCCCCCTCAGCCCCCCTAAGT
>NC_069487.1:20730607-20749199 GCF_026875155.1 Cherax quadricarinatus | reverse complement strand
AAATATAAACACTTTATATTTATAAATAAAAAATTAAAACAATTAAATATGATTTTTTTTCTACTTGAAAGAGAAATAAAAAATGAAATAAAAAAAATAATATTTCAATTCAACGCTAATATGTACAGTTAGACGGGGGTGTCTGATGTTGTTGACACCGTGTGTTGTAGAAATTGTAGCCATTGCTGATGATGGGGGGAGTCTCACAGATTTTAGAGGACAACCCAACGACTAGTTCTTCTTGAATAGTCCATCAAGATGATAGGAATGCAGGTCGTTCACCACTGAAAAGATGAGAGGTAGTTTGCCTGGGGTTTGACTACACTTAGGTATGCAGATAAATGGTGATGTCCCAGAACTTGTGTGAAGTTCGTCTCCTTCAACACTGTTTTCTTTGGGTTGCCAGATGACCCGAGCTGACATTCCAAGGTAGAAAAGACAAAGGTTACCCACTGCCTAAGAAACCACTCTACATGATAAGTAAAGTATTTAAAAAAAATGGTGATATCTAAAAGCAAATGGAAATCAAGACAGAATGAACTACGCTTTAAAATTGATAAAAGTGAAGTTTTTTAACCATATATTTATTAAAAACAGAAGCAAGGCTTTTTACTTACACTTGTGTTGGGAACTGTGAGTCAAGTGATTACCATTTTGGTGGGGAGCCCCACACGTCACCTCTCGGGTGGAGAAAAAGGGGGGGGGGAGAGGGATAGCGGGAGCAGACTGACCCTACCTTAATACACGGCCAGGCAATAAAAACTATCATCACCATATACCCCGCTCGCTACTCCTATCTGTTGAACTTTTCCCTCACAGGGGGACGCTGGTCCCTCTCCTCTCACTCACTCAACGGCCTAGAAGCAGTCAACCAGTCTACTCTCTCCTCGCCCTCGTGGGACGGCCCTCTTGGGCCATGGTACTTAACACACAAGCCTGTGTACCCACCACGATTTTGCAAAAAAGGGTAAAGAAGCCTCCGAAGCATCTATAAATTGAACCCCGCTCCCGCTGCTGAATTACCAAATAATCTTGTTTCACATTGGTGGGAAGCGGGGGTCGCAGCAAGGGGTTTGCCTGGGGAGAGGAAGGAAATAGGATGAAGTTGTGTTTACTTCATCACCCTTCATTTGAAACATCTGTCTCTCAATGAGTTATCCTGATGTTGTGTCTTCATGTTTCAGCATCCAGACACAGGTACAAGCAGGATCTAGCCAAAATTTGCTGAATTTCTTCAAGAATTGTAAGTGGCATCCAAGACCCCACGCCATAGCGTCCCACGCTGTTTTTTCGAGTCACATGTTTCAACATCACTTGTATGTTACGGTTGGTGTTTACTCAGCACAGCTATTTCCCGCAAGCCAGAGGTGAGTTTTGAGGTGATTTCTGCATCCAGTGTGAGTATCTCGCCGTGTTGTGGGTGGGAGAGAAGAAAGTGGCCAGATCCTCCCTCGCCATACCTCCCCATGCTCCTCACCACCACACTACCATGCACCACCATTTCCATCACTCCCTCTGCGTGTTTTCTGCGTTTTTTGTGTAATTCTTTGCCAGAGCGTGTATCCGAGTGCCCGAGGCCTCTCAAAGCCATGTATCACTAAGCCACAAGATCACGAAGCCACGGGGGATCAGCAAGCTATGGATCCCAGCGTTAGATCAGAGTCACTGGATCCCGAGCCACTGGGGTGGGATGACTCCACAGGGACCTACAACCACGTGAGTTGCCAACGTCCCAGGCCTCATGCGTGGTATGCTGCTGACCAATTCATGATGTCACAATATCTTCCTGACGCACCTTGAGACATTCTGACGTCACCTCGAAATATCTTCTGATGCCACGTCGCAAACTCCCTTGCGACTCATGCCTGACATCACATATGCACATCGATTTTCAAAATTTTAAAGAGAAGAATATTGTTTTAATTTAAATTTCCCTCTCGTCAGTGTTCTCCCATTTAGTGAAAGACTTAGTTTTTTTTGTGACAGAAAAGCACATTTCTATTTTAAGCCGTGTTGACCACATGTACCGGGGGTGTTTTTGGCAGCTTTCCGTGTTTCTTTTGGGGTTTTGAGCCCACTGTGGGTTCAACCAAAGGTCTGCAGCCAACCCCGTTAGCACTTTGTTCCTGTCACCCGGTGTGACCATGCATTTGACAGCTATGTTAGTCAGCCCTGGCATATGACCCCCTTTGTAAGAAAGTTTATGCTGGTCGCTCATAGATGTTCTGCAGAATCGTACCTGCTACGTTCCCCCATTGAGATTTGTTTCACTTCACCTCCAGACCTTCAGAGTGCAGTTTATTGAGAAACAAGTCGGGATGCTTAGACAAACCCTGCTATAACCCCAAACTCCCCGAGAGAAGACACTCGTCAAGCAGCAGTTTAAGCCCTGTCGGCAGGCACTATGTCACCCTCGTGTCACAACTTCAGCGAACTCCTGCAAAAAGATGTGTCTTTTTGACTGTACTCGCTCACTGAAAGTCGGGTGTATGATGTTACGACTCCCTGATGTTTAGCCCATTCGTCTCTGCTACGGCTCGCTTCAGACTCACCCCATGCTCGCCGGAGTGATCCCCCAGCGCAGTACCTGTCGGGAAGTGTCCTCCTGATCGCTTCCCAGAAGTCCCCCATTTTGATCCCTCACCGAACGAAACCAATGTCGTGCCCCCAGGTTGAGTGAAACCTGCAGTGCTCATAAGATGACTGCTTCACCGTTCAGAGGAGCCCGTCCCTTTGTTACATCACATCGCTGCAGTGATGTCTCCTGTTTTGCAGTGTCGCCCAACAAAGGAAAGGCATGCAGTGATCCCTCGTGTTCACGCCTAGACCCGTGTTTAGCACCCCCCACATGTTTTTTTTTCCCTCCCTGTAGGAATTTTTTTTTTTTCCATGTCCATATGTTATATGTATTTTTTTTGTGTTCTGTGCCTTTTTCCTATGAGAGAGGCCCTATTTTTTTTTTTACCACCGGGTTTTGTCCTTTTTGGGGACGACGGAGGTATTGGCCAAGTGTATGTAACACCCTTTTGTTGAACAGAACCCTATGCTGTCTGCCAGCTTAGTTTAAATTCGCGGCACTCGGGTGCTCCCTCTAGGTGCCCGGGTCATGGGATGCTGTCCCACTCGCTCTCCTCATAGTGGCCTAAAAGCAGACAACAATCTATTCCCCTCTCTCCCTCATGGCAGGGGTCTCCCGCGCCATGGGCACTCAACACACAAGCCTTTTTTACCCACCATGACTTTGCAAATAAAAAAGAAGCCTCCAAAGAGTCTAAAATTTGAACCCCGCTCTGCTGCAGAAAAACCAAAAATTTTGTTTCATATGTACTCCCCCTATTTTTATTCACCTAGTTGAGGTTTGCGGGGGTCGAGTCCAGTTCCGGGCCCGTCCTTTCACTGGTCGCTACGGGTCACCTCCCAAACCTGAGCTTTATCACCCCCTGTTTAAAAGCTATGTAGGATCCTGCTCCCCACACGTTCCCAAACTATTCCACTTCCTGATATCTGTGGCGAAAAATATTTTCTAACATCCCTGTGATTCATCTGTGTCTTAAATTTCCAACGTGCCCCCTTTGTTGCTGTTCCCATCCGGAACATCCTGTCTTTTGTGTGTGGTGGGGTGTGTGTGTGTGTGTGTGGGTGTGTTGTGTGTGAAACTCCCCTATTTGTATCCACCTATTTGTGGTTGCGGGGTCGAGCCTACCCGGGCCCCCCTCTTCCCGGTTGCTACTAGGCCCTCCTCCCCCGCCCATGAGCTTTATAAAAACCTGTCTTAAAACTGTGTATGGTTCCTGCCCCCACTACGTCATTTTCTAGGCTATTCCCTGCCTTACAACTCTTGACTAAAGAAAATTTCCTACTATCTCCGACCATTTGTGTTTCAATTTCCCAATTGTGGCCTCTTGTTTCTGGTCCCCTCCCTGGAACATCCCCCTTGTCCCCCCTTTGTCTATTCCACGCATTTTTTATATGTCGTTATCATGCCCCCTGCCCCTCCTGTCCCCCAGTGCGTAGGCCGATTTCCCTTAATCTTTCTTCATAGGACTTTCCCCCTAGCCGGAACAAACCTTGGCAAACCTTGATTTCTTAGTTCTTACGTGCTTTATAAAGTGGGGGGGTTCCAAAAGGTGCTGCATACCCCATATGGCCTGACATACACGGTGTACAGTGTTTTGAATGTTTTCCTTTACAAGGGGTATCGGAATGCTGTTCTCATTTTGCCGGCCCCCATATGCTGCAGCAGTTATCTGTTTGAGGGGTTTTCCCGGGAGACATGCGGGGGTTTATACCACCCCAAATCTTTCTCCTTGATGGGGTTTGCGTTTTGGGGCCCCCTCCCCATACTTGCGTGGTCTTCTGTGCCCTTCCCCTTTTTCATGACTTTGCATTTGGCAGGTTTTAAATTCGAGAACCATTTGCTGGACCAGGTGTCCAGTCTGTCCAGGTCTCTTTAAAGTCCTGCCTGGTCCTCATAAATTTTAATTCCCTCATTAACTTACATCATCTGCAAAAGGGACACTTCTGAGTCAAAACCCTTTTCCGTATGCTTCCCAATATACCAAAAATAGCACTGGTCCAGGACCGACCCCTGTGGGACCCCGCTCGTCACGGGTGCCCACTGTGATACATCATTACGTCCCAGGACTCTTTGTTGCCTCCCTGTCAGGTATTCTCTGACCCATTGCAGTGCCCCCCTGTTATATGCGCCTGATCTCAGCTTCTGCCCAATTCTTGTGGGGAACCCGTGTAAAAGGGCCTTCTTGCAGTCCAAGAAGATGCAATAACCCACCCCTTCTCTCTTGTTTACTTCGTTTTTTTAATAAAAACTCCAAAAGGTTTGTGACACAGGTTTTGCCTTCCTTAACCGTGCGGTTGGCTTTATACTCCTTTCCTTCCAGGTGCTCCACCACCCCTCCTGATAACTTCTCCATAATTTTTGCATACTAAACACGTAAAGACACAGGTCAAAAGTTTAGTGCCTCTTTTCTGTCCCCTTTTTTTGAAAAGGGGAAAACTACTTTTCCGTCTTCATCCCTCGGTAGTTGCCCAGTTTCCGGGGGATGTGTTGAAGATTGTGGTAAGGGGTACCACACAATCTGCTCCCCCTAAGGACCCACGGAGAGATTTGTCCGGCCCTTTTCCCTTTGGGGTATGATGTCCCTTAGCAGTTTTTCACCTCCTCCTATCGTAGTATGTCGTCCAACACTTTTTGGTGTTTTCCCTTTTTTGGTGTCCCCATCTGGTTTTGTCCCCCCAGAGCCTTCCTGTCTCTACTGAAAATCTTCCTTAAACCCCGTCTGACTCCTCACACACCCTTGATCGTTTCTTTGAGTTCTCCACCTCTTTCCTCAGTTTATCACCTGGTCCTTGACTGTTGTCTTCCCCCTAATGTGGCTATACAAGTTTTGGGTCAGATTTGATTTTCGATGCTATGTCTTTTCATCTGTCGCTGGGCCCCCCCCCTTACTGCGCATACTCGTTTCTGGCTCTTCTACTAACCCCTTGTTTTCCGGGGTCCTAGCCTCCTGTACCTTTTCCATTCTCTTTTTTGCACTTAGTTTTTGCCCCCCTACCCCTTGGGGAAAACCGGGGACCGTTTTGTCTTCCTATTATTTCTGTTTTCCTTTGGGAACAAAACTTTCCTCTGCCTCCTTGCATTTTGTTGCCACTATTCCATATCTCTTTTTCTGTTTTTCCCTCCCATTTCTCTGTCCCACGAAACCTCCTGCGAAGTTTCTCATCCCTTTATCCCCCTTTTTTGTTTGGCCTTCCCCTTCAGTTCCTTTTCCCTTTCCCCAATTGTAACCTACTATATAGTCAAAACTCAGAACCACATGACCAGCTCCAAGGGGCCTCTCGTAAGTGATGCCCTCAATGGAACTGCTCAGGGTGAACAAAAGACCCATCTTGCTGCTCATCCTCCCCTCTCCCCTTGGTTGGTCCCTGCATGTTATGCATGGGGTTTTCAAGTACCCACCCCATATTTTGGTCTCCGTTTCGGGACCCCCATGTGGCTCCAGTTTTCCCAGTCGACCCCCTTTGGGGTTTTAAAATGCCCATTACCAGAAACTTGCTCGCTCGGTGAGCTCTTCTTGCCACCTCAGCATGTGTCCCCCACACCCTGTTGTTTTCTTCGTACCCTCTCTTGGCCCCCTGCAGTTCTGTGGTGGGTTATACATCCCCCCAATGACTACTTTTGTTCCCCCGGACTGAATTGTACCTACAATGTAGTCTTTTTTCTCCAATCATGTCCATCCCTTTCCATTTCCCAAATCCCCATTGGTTTTTTATGAGCAGTGAAAACCCCTCCTCCCCCTCACCCTTCTTTTTTCCCAGGATTTTTTTCCTGTTGGGAAGTTTGTGTTGTTATTGTCTAGTGAGTTTTGTTTCGGGACTGCTATGAGTCTGGGGATTTTTCATGATTCTTTCATTCCATCCTCATGTTTATTCGTTATTTCCATCCGCGTTTTTTCCAAAACCTTTATTTTTCTTTTATCATTGTGGTCATGCAAGTATTTTGGGGTTTTGGGGGAGCGAGAGCCTTGGGGGGGGCCTTATGGGGCTGGGGTAGGTGGGTTTGTGTTGATGGGGGGGGGTCGAATGCCCATAAGGGACACTTTGGGGTGAGGTTTGTGATAGGGGGTTGTGGCAGAGGGAACAGTGAGTGGGTTGTAGTAAGGTTGCTCGTTGCGTTTTGGGGAATGTCGCGGGTTTGGGGTCTTTTTTTTGGGAGTTCTGTGGGGGGGTTTTTTTGCCCTTTCCCCCGTGTCTGGGTCCTGCCTTTTTCATTGCTTTCGTTCCTCTTGCGTCCCCTGACCCCCCCTTTCAGTGTAGCCTTTTTTCTTTTTGTTCTGTCGCAGTGGGTTTCTCTCTGGTCCCCCCTTTGTCCCTCAGTCTTGCTTTCTCTTGCAAATCCTGGTTCGAACTGATTTTTCCTTGAAATTACTTGACAGGCCCCTATCCCTTTCCCCTCGCAAACCACCCAATTCTCTGAAAATTTGTCAACTGGGTCATATTGCCCCCCTATTGTTTTTTTGATGCTTCAATCTTTTTTTTTCCTCCTGTTTATTTTTTTTCAAAGTTGGCCCCCTTTGGTTCTTGGAGCCCGTACACAAAAAAATGACCTCGCCCTTTTCCTCCTCCCACTGAGTCCCACTGCTTCCTCTGAGGCATTTTATTTCCTTCCCAAAGACATGTTCTTGCCTTCAGTCCCTTCATATCTGAAAATTTATTCTCTGAACTTCTTTCCTTACCCGCTTCCCTTGCTACTCAGTTGGTGTTAGAAACTCTGCTAAAAAAACCTTATTGTCTTTGCCGTCCCCTTGACTTAGTGGCCATCGTCTTTTCCCCGGCCCCCCCGTGGGTCTGAAGGGGCCCTTTGTTAGGCATGCTCCGTTTTTGCTTACCATCCCCTTGTCTGCCCTGACTTTGAATTTCCTTTTTTCTTCGGACCTGTCGTTTATCTCAGTGTGCTCATCGTCTTTTCCCTGGGCCCCCTGGGTCTGATAGGGGGCCCTTTGTGTACGGCATGTCTCCGTTGTTTGCTTAACCCTCCCCCTTTCTGTGCCCGATTTGAATTTTTGATTTCCCTCTGAATTGCTTTGTCTCTAATCGTTTCAGGCTTTGCATTTCTCTTCTAAGCACCGTATCCTAGTTTGCTGCTTTAAAACCTGTACTTCCCCCTTTCCCGCACCTTAGTATCCATCCTCCATTTTCTTACCAATCCCTACTTCCCTTCCCCACTCTTTTCCCCCCTTTTTTGGAGCTCTAACCCCAGTTTTCCCCCTGGTTCGTCACCAATCTCTGGTTTCCGTCCCTTTAAAGGGCCCCCCATATTTTTTTTTTTTTTTTTTTTTTTTATTACCACAGACAGAAGGCTAGAGGAGGGAGGGGTGTGGGGGGAGAGGGGGAAAAAGGGGGGAAAGGGGAGAGAGAGGGGAAAAGAAAGGGGGAGAAAGAGGGAGAGGAGGAGAGAGAAAAGGGTAGGGGAAAAAGGGAGAGAAGGAGAGAGTATTGGGGTGAGGGGAAAACCAAGGGGGAGAAGAGAAATGTGAGGGGGAGAGAAAGGGGTAGAGAGAGGGAGGGGAGGGAGAGAAAAAGGAAAGGGAGAAAGGAGGGCGAGGAAAAGGCATGAGAGAGAGAAATGGAGAGATGGAGAGGAACCTATAAAAGGAGGAGGGGGGAAGATTGGGTTAGGGGGTGAGGAGGAGGGAGAAGAGAGGAGAGAGAGAGGAGAGAGAGAGGGGGAGAAGGGAGAAGAGAAGGGGGGAAGGAAGAGAGAAGGGGAGAGAGAGGGAGGAGAGGGGGGAAAAAGAGGGGGGGAAGAGAGAAGGGAGAGAGAGGGGAGGAGAGAGGGAGAGAGAGGGAGGAAGAGGTAGGGGGAGAGAGTTTGGGGAAAAGAGAGGGAGGAGAGAAGGGGGAGGGAAGGAAAAAAGGGGGGGGGGGGAAAAGGGAGAGGGGGGAGAGAGGGGAGGGAGAGAGAGGGAGAGAGGAGGGGGAGAGGGAGAGGAGGAGAGGGAGAGAGGGGGAAGAGAGAGGGGGAGGGGGGAGAAGGGGGGGAAAGAGGGGGAAGGGGGGGGGGAAAAAAAAAGAGAGGGGGGAGAGGGAGGGGGGGGAAAGAGGAGTAGAGAAGGAGGGAGAGAAGGGGGGGAAAGGGGAGGGGAGAGAAGGGAAGGGGGAAAAGGGAAAGGGGAGGGGGGGGGGGGGGGGGGGGGGTTTTTTTTGGGGGGGGGGGGGGGGGGGGGGGGGGGTTTAAAAAAAAAAAAAGGGGGGGGGGGGGGGGGGGGGGGGCCCCGGCCCGGGGGGGGGGGGGGGGCCCCCCCCCCCCCCCCCGGGGGGGGGGGCCCCCCTTCCCCCCTTTCCCTCTTTTTCTCTCTTTGCTTTCCTCTTTTCCCTCTTCCCCCCCTTTTTCCTTTCCTTTCTTTCTCTTTTCCTTTCCCTTTCCCCCCCCCCCCCTTTTTTGGGAAAAAATCCCAAAAAGGGGGGGGAGGAAAAAAAAAAAAGAAAAAAGAAGGAAAAAATAAACCCTAAAAAAAAAAAAAAAAAAAGGGGGGGGGGGGTGAGGGGGGTGGGGGAGAAAATTTTTTGGCCCGGGGGGGGGCCCCCCCCGGAAAAGGTTTTTTGGGGACTTGGGGGGCCCGTGGGGGAGGGGGGAAACCCCCGGTAGCGTGGTACCCTTTGTGGAGGGGGTCAAAAACCCCGTCCCCCCCCCGCTGTGTGGGGGGGTTTGGGGGGTTTTGTGTGTGTGTGTGTTTTGGGGGGGGTATTTACTATTCAACAAAACCCAAACACCCACCGGGCTGGTGGGCAAAAAAAAACAAAATTTTTTCTTTTTAAAATTTTGAATTTTTACTAAATTTTTAAAAATATACACATTAATTATAAAAAAAAAATAAATATATAATATAAAAAAAAATAAAATAAATATAAATTTTATATTTAAAAAATAAAAATAAAAAATATATATATAAATTAAAAAATTTTTTATTTATAAAATATATAAAATAATAAATTTATTAAAAAAAAAAATAAAAATAATAAAAAAATTTTATTAAAAATATAAAAAAATATAAAAATTTTTATAATAAAAATATAAATAAATTTTAAATAAAATATATATAAAATTTTAATTTTGCAATAAGACACAGAACAGGGGATTTCAGAAATTCAAAACAACCACCCCCTGAAAAATAAGAAATTCCAAGCGCTTTCGTGACTACTCACAGTGAGGTGCCGACCAATCCTTTTAAACTCCTTGGTGCTTTACTTTCATAGTTCCTTGATAAGGAGATCACAAACGCTTGGGAAATTTCCCCATTCTTTCAGAGTGGTTGTTTTGCATATATAATTTTTTTAAAAATATAAATATATAAATATAATATATATATATTTTATAATATAATATTTTATATTATAATATATATAATATTATATATATATATATAATATTTTTTAGTTACTTCCCAAAGCACCATTTAGGTAAAAAGTGATGAATGAAAATTTGGGTGTTTTTTTTAGAAAAAGTTTTTTTGGGTAATTTAAAAAATAAAAGTGAAATGAAGTATTTTTGGGGTTTTGTTGTTTTTAAGTTGTAAAAATAAAAAAATTGGTATTTTTTTAAATTTTTGGGTGTGGTTTTGGGATGATTGTGAAGGAATGGGGAATTTACAATGACATAGTTAAAGAAAAAACTAAAGTTCCCAGCACATCACCAATGTATTCATTAATCTTATTTTCCTTCAACTGTTACATAAAATCCATCACTCACATTTTTCCATTTTCTTTGTTTTTTCACAATTTCTGAAATTTTCATTACCCAGAACTCCAGCAGTTTCAATTTAAAATTCTTAATATCAGAGCATAAGTCAATTATCCATACTCATTATTTTCATTTCTGAAACCCAAACCATAACTAAAACCTAGTTTTAAAATCCCAAAAACTCTGTCAACACTAGCAAGAAAAACCCCCCACTTTCCCCCGGATAAGTGAACCCCATCCCCCCAACATGTCTTTCGGGGCCCGAAGTTGTCCCAGTTGTCAATGAATGGTATTTTTATTATTGCCTGGACAACCCTTCTTTCCAACACCCCTTTTTTGGCAAAATCCACTATAACAAGGCCCCCCCCCTTTTCCCAATTTTGTTTATTGCTGTCCGAGCCTTCTAAAAATCCTCACTTTATGCTTTCCACTCATTTCCTCCACACTGAGGCAGATAATAGGATTGATCCCATTTCCCCTTCATGATGTTTCAAGCCCGGGTAACAAAACCTCCCCCCGCCCCAAGGAAAGCAAACCCTCTTCTCCACTCCCCGTCCTTTAAGCAAATGCCCTACCATGACCCAACCTGCTATCCCCAACAACAACAATTTTTACCTTCCTTGGGGGGTTTTCCCTCGTGACGTTTCCCGTAGGACTCAATTGCGGATAGCAAAGGAAAAGCATTAGATGTTTCCACAACATTTTCCACAGCATCTCTTTCTTCTTCATTGTTTCTACCTTTCCATTTGTCTTCTTGATCGTCAACTTCGTTCCGTGCTGTCCAGCCACTGTCCAGTTTCCCTTCTTGACCTGAGCACTCAGAACAGGAGAACTGCTATGAATCCTCTTGTTTTCCTCAGTCAATCGCCGTATCTCCATCTTTGCTACCCTCAATTCTTCCTTAAGCTGCTGGTAAAGTTGCTAGATGAAGGGCATCTTGGTTCAGTCCAAGGAGAGTACACTAAAGTCCTCACTGAGGTAAGTACATGTCACAACTCAACCTTGAGTCGATGTGGTCAGTCCATCAATCTTGAATAGGAGTCCATCAATCTTGAAGGCATCTACAGAGATGCCTTCCTCTACCACTACATTGTAAAATGCTCCAAACTTCAGAACACCCGTGACTTAACCTGATTCCTCCTTTTTCTTCTTCTCCCTCTTCCCCTTTCCTTTTTCCTTTTTCTCTTCTGGGTTGTCTTTCTTTCTTCTGCCTTGTGTTTCTGTTCTTTCATTATTTATTTTATTATTTCGCCCCGCACCTCTGTGTTCTTGCTCTCCCTCTGTGGGCACCTAGCTTACTTGCAGGGCTCCCCTTTCTTAGTATTTGACTGGCTCCTTCTTACTTCCCCACTACTACTTCCTTCTACCTCCACCACTACTACTACTGCCACTACTACTACTACTACTACTACTACTACTATTACTACTACTACTACTACTACTACTACTACTACTACTACTACTACTACTGCTACTGCTACTACTACTACTACTACTACTACTTCCTGCCTATATATACCCGTCCTGCTCTACTTCTCGTTAGTGTGACTTTGTAAATGGTCCAAGTCGGACCGAAACGTCGTCGTAAGCTCCTCTCTTCTATGTGTGGGTTATTGGTGTATACATTCCCTTCCTTGCCTCCATAAATTACGTCTTTGTCACCACAGATACGTCAGTGCGACACCTACCTTTTTCCCTTCATCAGTTCCATGGTTTATCTAGTCTTTCAAAGACCCATCTACTCCCATCCTCCATACTCCTTCCAATCTGATATCCAATTTTTCTGTAACTAACTATTATGATACCCTCATCATCTTATTCTTATTTACGTTCACTTTCAACTTCCGTAGTTTATATACCCTCACAAACTCGTCCACTAACCATTTGCAACTTTTCTTCAGAATCTCCCAAATTCACAGCATCATCAGCAAAAAGTAACTGTGTCAACTCCCATTTTTTATTTGATTTCCCTATAATTTAATCCCAACCCTCTTCCCAACACCTTTTCATTTACTTTATTTACATCCTCATCTAAAATATGTTTAAAACAACCATGGTGACTTTAAACCTTTTCCTATCTAAGGCCTGGATTAGGGGAAATTTAATCTTCCTCTCCCCTACACATTCTAATCTGGGGCCTAAATTCCTCATAAAAACTCTTTACGGGCCATTTTTTAACTTTTATTAGTATTCCTACATTAAAACATCTGTCACATTGTTTCCCTATCCCCCCTATAAAAAAAGAAAAAAAACAAAAGATTGGGGGGAACACTGAAGAAGGTTACTGGCCCATAAAAGGTGGGTTTCCTTATAAAAACAACCTCTACCCAAAGTCCCCAAAAAATTTTTCCCCCCGTACCCAAAAGGACACCACTAAAACCCACCCCCTCCCACTATTTTTTTTGCCCAAAATCTATTTTTAAAGCAAACCCAAAGGCCCTTGTCTTTTTTCCCCCTACTGGGAAAAATTGTTCCAGCATAAACAACTCTCTTAGAAAACCATTTACTTACGTACGTCCTTTCTAAATCTAAATTTATCCAATGAAATCCATTTTTTCTTTTTTTTAGGGGTTCGACACCATCAGTAATTTTTTAAATTACCCCCCCTTTTGGGTTTTTTCCAACCACCCACTTATATACTTTAATGATATCTCTCCCATTCTACGTCTCCCCAGAGGGGGAAAGGATTTAAGGCTTTAAGTCTATTTTTCAAGGGGGAGATTCCTTACACAGTAAATCTTTTTGGGTTTTAAATTAACTTTGGACTTTGTTACCTATACTTATTGAGTTTAAATCCTGGGTAATCTTTTAGCCTTGTTGCCACACTAAGGCACTGCTGTTTTGCCTTTTCTAAATCCATAAATGCAAGGGAAAATTTTCCCTCCCTTTATCAAAATTTATTTTTTCACATATTTGCTTCAATGAAAATCTTTTTCTACACACCCCCTACCCATTTTTAAACCCGGCTTATTCATCGGGAAATTTCCTGTCTCTGTCTTACATCAAATTTTTTCCCTTTAAAAACCTTTAACATACACTTTACCTGGTATTCTAAAAAAGGCTTTTTTCCCCTTTAAAATTTTTTTTTACCACTCTTTTCCCTGCCCCCCTTCGTTCTTGCCAGTAAACTAGGTCCCTTTCCCCCCCTTTCTTCATTTACTGAAAAAAAGTCCCAAATCTTCCAAAAAAACTATTTTCCACCTCCCTTTTATTTTTTTTTGTCATGACCCCCGTCATTTCCAGCTGTTTAATCACCTTCCTTCATTCTAAAAAAAGCTTAAATTCTAAAAAGCTTTTCTTTTGTGCTTTACAGTATTTCATTTTTTTGTAAACTACACTTTGTGTTTACAGATAAAAGAAATCCCAGTTTTTTTTTTCAATGCCTCAAGCACCCCCCCCACATTTCACATTTTGGCTCTTCTTCACTCCTAAAAAAAGTTTTACCCCCTGGCTAATGCAGGGAAATTTCCTCCCTCTGTCTCTTCATCCCCAATTTATTATTATTTTATTTTTAAATTATTATTATTTTTTAAATTATTTTTATTATTATTATTATTTTTATTATTTTATTATTATTATTTTTTTACTTTTATAATAAAATAAAAATAATAATAATAATTATTATTTTATTATTTTATTATTATTATTATTTTATTATTATTATTTTTTACTACTACTACTACTACTACTACTACTACTTTTTTTTAACATTTCAAAATATTCACCTTTCCCCCTTTTACCTTAAATTTCCCAAAACTACAACCCCCAAAAATACAAATTGCTCCTATTCTTTTTTTTTAATTTTAAAAAATTTTTGTTCCCAAGGTGAAACTTACCTTTTTGTAAAAGCCGGTTTGGGGGCCTCTGTGAATTGTACCAGGATGCCCTTTTGAGCAATTTCCCAGCAGGGGAGAGAGGGTCATGAGTTGCTAAGATGGAGATAGGGTTTTTAACGGGGGGAAAAACAAGAGGTTTGGGAAATCCGGGCGGTTGTGAGTCCCCAGGTTAAGAGGGGGCTTGGTCAGGGGGCCCGGGAAACAGGGAAAAACCAAGCTAAAAGACCCAAAAAAAAGGGTTTGGGAGAGGGGGAAAAACAACGGGGAAACCCAAAAGACTACCGTGGAATTCCAACTCATTCTCGGGGGCTACCTGACGAATGTGGTGTTTGCTGGGAATGCCACAACGAGCCCCAAAAGGGAAAGCATTGGCAAAACGTGAGAAAGACATCCCTAAAAACCCCCAAACGAAGACCTTCGAAAAAGTTTTTAAAGGAATTCTAAAAAGGGGGTTTGTAATGTTCCGGGCCCGAATGTGAGTGACTATCGGAGAAATCACGAGGACGGCCCAAAAGGGAAGGAAAAAAAAAATTGTTGTTTTTGGGGGGATAGCCCGGGATTGGGTTACATGGATAGGGCATTCTTTTTTGGGAAAGGGGTGGGGGTTGGAGGCAGAGAGTGTGTTTTTCCTGGGGCTGGGATAAAGGGGGATATTGTTACCCGTTTTGGTTTGACTTTCATGAGAGGAAAATGGGAGCAACCTTTATTATCGGTCTCAGTGCTGGAGGCAACGAGGTTTGGGCGGGACGTAGGAGTGGGCCCTGATTGCAGGTATGGGTTTCAGAAATGGAGATTTAGGAGGAAGGGGGGGAAAACCCTGTCATATGGGGGCATTTTGCCAAGGAGGGGGTTTTTGGGAAAATGAATGGTTGCCCAGAGAAAATTTGGTGTAAATTTGGGCTGGCTGGAAAAGTACTGAAAGGAAAATGCGGTAACATTCATTGACAATGGGACCTCTTCCATGGCAGAAAGAAAGGAATTTTTTTTTTCCAAAGGGGTGGGGTTTTTATTATCTAGGTGTGGGGTGGGAGGCTGGCCAACCAGTGGAGGGAGCTGTTAGGGCTTTAAACTAGGAAAAGTTAGTGGTATGGGTTTTGGCGGGAAAAAATGTGAAGTCGCAGGGTAGTAAAATGGGGTATAGGGGAACTAGTAATTTGGCAAAATTTAAAGGGGGATTTTTGGAAAAACCAGGGGCCCCTAATTTACAAAGGCAAATAATAAGTTTAGTGGGAATAAAAGAAAAAGGGCGGAAGGGTTAAAGGGGAGTGGAAAGGGGCCAAATTTAAAAATTTTTTTACACCAAATAGTCGCAGTGCTAGGAATAAGATGGGCGAGTTGAGGAAAAAATTTGTTGCTGTGCAGGTAACATAGATGTATTTGCCCATTACTGAGACGTGGGTTTTAATTTAAAAAGTCGGGGGCTGCCCGCAAAAAGTCACATTAGGGTTTTAAAAATTTTTCCAAGTAATTGAAGTATCGGGGGGGGGGGGGGGGGGGTGGCATTTTTTATGCCGAGATCGCTTGAAAAATGTTGCATTTTTAAAAAAGGGGATTAAGTTGAAGTAAAAACATACAGAGTCTGTTTGGATAGAATTTTCAGAGGGGCATGAAAAAAATTTAAATTTTTGGGTGTGATATACCGTCCCCCAAATTTAGTAGGGACCAAAGGGGGACTACTATGGGAGGAAATTGTTAGGGGCCCCAAGGCACGATAAAAGTAGTAATTTAGGGGAAATTTTAAAAATTGTCATATTGATTGGAAATTTTTTGGGCTGGGGAAATTTTGAAACATCGGTTTTTTTAGAAATAGTTCAGGGTTGTTTTTTGAAACAGGTTTTTGGGCAGAACCCACAAGGGGAAATAACCCGCCCTTTACTTAGTTCTGGCAAAAAATGAATCTCTTGTTAATTAAAATTTTGAAGTTTTCAGAGGAATGGGGGGCTAGCACACCCCAAAAACAATTACATTTAGAATTGAATGGAAGTATGTAGTAGGGATAAATCAGTAACAGTACCCGATTTTCCCCTTAGCAGATTAGATGGGCTTAGGAAAAATTATCATCTGTTGATTTGGGGTAAAAGAAGAGAGGTTTCAAATAAAGACAGGTTTTTTTGAAACCCCAATACATGGGGGGCCCCAAAGAACGTTTATCCCTTTTTAAGGAAAATTTGGTCAAATAGAAATGGGCCCAAAATGGATGAATAAAAAGGCTGAAATATCTCTTGGGGATAAAAAAGGAAATTTTTGGCGATCAAAAGAGGCGAGGGTCATCTTATGAAAACGTATATTGGGCATTAAGAGGGCCCTTAAAAAAAGGGGGTAAGAAAAGCCCAAAAGGGACTTTTTAAATTAAAAATTGTAGGGATTCTAAAAATAACCCAAAAAATTTTTTCCAGGTATTTAAAAAAAAAAGGCAGAGATAAATTTGGTCCCCCCTTTAAAAAAACTATGGGAAACTTACGACAAAGAGAATTGGGAAAGTGTCGATTTTAAATAATTATTTTCCCCCGGTTTTTAAAACAGGAAGAAACTAATAAATTTTCCGGTAATTAATTTTTTTGTGGATTTAGAAGAAGATAAATTTTGTAAAACCCCACAGTACTAGTGAAATGGTTGTGAAGCAGATAGACCGACCCGGAAAAAAAAATTTGGGCACCGGGTCCTGATGAGGTTTTTTTAAAAGGGGTTTTTAAGGGAAACAAAAAGGAAGTCTGTGAACAATTTTTTTTAAAATTTTTAATTTTTTCTCTTCAAACAGGTGTAGTGTCTGTTTGTGGAAGATGGTAATGTAAATTTTTTTTTCCCCATTTTTTAAAACAAGGGGGGCAAAATCGTTCCGTCAAATTACCGCCAAAAAAGCCTGACCTCAAAATTTTAGGGGAAATTTTCTAGAGTAAATTATAGCTGAGGTTTTTAAGAAGCCATTCGATAAACATAGCTTTATTAATGAAAACTCAGCATGGATTTACAAGAGGCCGGTCTTGTATAACTAATTTATTACTTTCTTCAGTAAAGCTTTTTTTAGGCTGTTGACCACGATAAAAAATTTGATATTGTTTACTTAGGGTTTTAGTAAGGGATTTGATAAAAGGGTTTCCCCACCCCAAAACTGTTTGAAGAAAGGGAGCAGGGTCATGGGTTGGGGGAAGGGTTTCTCTCCCTGGAAGAGTCATGGCTCAAAAGACAGGAAGCAGAGAGTGTCCCTAAATGGGGTTTAATTTCCCGGGGGGGGATCCGTAAAAAAGGGGCGTTCCCCGGGATCAGTCTTGGGGCCCGTTGTTGTTTATAATATATATCAATGATCTTGATGAAGGAAATTTTAGTGATATGAGCAAATTCGCCCATGACATGAAGGTAGGTAGGATAATTGATTCAAAAAAGTAAAATGTTAGGGGAAAATTCAGGAGGATTTAGACAAACTCTATCTTTGGGCAGAAAAGTGGCAGAGCAGTTCAAGGGAGATAAATTTCAAAGGGTTTGAAAAATCGGGAATGTCCATTTTTCCCCAGCACTTAAAAGTTAAAAAAATGAAACTTAGTCATACAGATTGGGGAAAAAAATTGGGGGGTTTTGGTAAGCAGCAACCTTAAACCAAAACAGCAATGCCTAAGTGTTTGTTAAAAAGGCAAATAGGGTTACTGGGGGTTTTTAAACAAGAAGTGTAAGCAACAAAAGTCCGGGAGGTCATACTGCAGCTTTATACATCATTAGTAAGGGCCCCCCTAGATTATGCAGCTCAATTCTGGTCTCCATACTACAGAATAGACCTTTAAAATTTGTTAGAAAACATTTTAAAGGGAGGATGAAATAAATTTTTAAAAAACATAGATTAGGGAAACTTCCTTATGAAGAAAGAAATTTAAGACTCTTAAGTTACATTCCCCTTTTTAGAAGAGAATGAGGGGAGACCTGAAACGAAATGTTTTTAAGTGGAAAATGGGTATTTAAAAAAGGGGTATTAGCAAGGTCCCTTTAGGGATATCTCTCCAAGAGAGGGCCCGCAGTAATTTGGGTTTAAATTAGTTTTAAATTTAGATTTTGAAAGGACATAGGAAAAATAAATTTGGGTTTTGGGAAAAAAGGGGAGGGTTGATGAGTGGAACAGTTACCTAGTTGGGGGTTTTTGGGCTAGGGCTTTGGGGAGTTTCAAAATTTTGGTTGGGGTAAAATAAATGAAATGGGAGGGGTTGGATTTTAGGGGGACTTTTCAAATCGGGCCTTTTTTCTTGGGTGGCATTGAAATTTGGTTGGTCAAATGTTTGTTAGTGGGATGAAAAATTTTTAAAAGGGCCTTTCCCAGGATGGGGCCCCAAAAAGGCCCTGCTGCAGTGTTTCCCCCTTTTTATGTTCCCTTTTGTTTTATCTTTCAAATTTTTTTTCTTATTCTAGAAAAATTTTTTGACAGTTTTTCCTCACCCATTCTTGGTTTACCGGCTGCTTTTTTAAAAGGTCCCCTATAAAATAATTTTTTCTTTCCCTTAAAACCCCCCCACTTCAT